>MNCI01037173.1:242262-291270 GCA_015680685.1 Gnetum montanum | reverse complement strand
AAAAAATGAAATGCATAACTCACAGGACCATGACAAAGAGGCTGAAATCTTTATTCTAGCAAGCCATCTTGCAAGCAATCATTCACAATTTCTTTACAAAGCTCTTCTCAAGACCTCGAGTATGTCTTCGAGTGAGAGCCCAAGTGTGATCCCAATGTCTTCTCAAAAGTGTGATGTATGAGACCCCAATGTGTTGATGTGAGAAGTGATGATCATCCCCCTTGACCCCTGAAGCCTTTTTATAGGGTTCAAAGGTAGGTAGGGAAGTTACATATTCAAAAATATCTCACCTAACTTCTCTCCCAAGTAACTTGGCCAACCAATTAGGAGATTACTTGCCCAACAAGTTAGGAGGTTACTTGCCCAACAAATTAGGTAAGTTACAACAATTTTTGGGTGGTTTCAACCACAAAAGAGATAAAAATGCTACATCTGACACGTGTCCCATGTAGTTGCCAAGTGTCTTCATTCAGTTGCCAAGTGGTCACCATGGAGAGAAACAAGTTGTAGGTGACAAGTGTCCCATGCAAGTGACAAGTGGCCTTTGTTGAGAAAAAGAGGTTGTAGTTTGACAAGTGGCCTTGGTGGTGGTTATAACCACCATTTCAATTGACAAGTGTTCAATTCACATAGGACTTTGAACAATTGTTGCATAAATTCCATTTTTAAATCAATATTATATTTTATTGTTATTTATATCATAGTAGTAGAGATAATAATCATGGATTTGATGCATGGGTTGATATATAAATATATGTATGCATATACAACCGAATGCATAAGTGGAGTTGTACTCTCACATTTTAATTCGTGGCACCCCGAATGTAATCCCAGTTATATCAAGGACAATTCCATCTTCATCTTCTCGGCACTTTATTATTATTTATCTATTCTGAACCCATGTACTGGTAAATTGCTATTCGGATAATAAGGAATGATTGCAAGAATGACGGGAATAATCAGCTGGTTCGTTTTCCAGTGTATCTAATGGCACCAATTGCATCTTTGTAAAGAACACAATTTGAAAAATCTGAATCTTCAATTCCAAACATGATAGCCAGTCTGCTATGCAGCTGATTGTAATTGCTGAACAGAGATAGATCAAGGGTCTTGGAAACACATGAGCTGCCCCCAAAAATTCTCGCCTGCCTTCCTTTCCAATTCCAGTAAGAGAGTGATGAAATGGAATGTTGTGGTTGACGCAGATCTTCTGATGATGCCAACAACAAGGACGCAGCAGCAGTGCATCCTGCAGCAGAACAGCCGCAGAGAGCCAAGCCAACCAGAGGTGCACAGACCTTGCCGACTCAACATATGTGTATGCCGTAGGATCCCTAACACCAACGCGATTATAGTATCAGCAATCTCTACCGAGAGAAAGAACAATCTGCCATCACTGAAGCCATCTCTACGTGGCACATGGTAGATACACCAAGGAATGAACCCAAACAGCAACGGCCAACTCGATACAGCCCTTTGCAAGGTGCAAAAGCTCCACAGGGCAAAAAAAACGTGATTATGTGATAATGTTATTGCCTGTAATTTTCCTACTGCTACACAAAATTTACCTGTGTCTTCTATGCAGGAAACTAGAAATGACGTCATTATAGAAGGGGCAATGCGAGTCCGTGCTATAGCCATGCGGCCCATGGATCGAACGATGAAACTAGTAGCAGTACCAACTCGATTTTCTTGTTGACATGATCGATAAGGTCACAACCACACTTCAAAACCCTACATCAAACCCTAGTTCTGCAATCTTTCTTGCCACCGTAACCTTTGTGCGATGCTGTATGGATCAGTGGCTTGATGATGGCGTGTTCTAACTCTGGGACACGCTGATGGTGCAGCACCAATTGTTAGAGGAGGAGATGGGTTTGGATGTTGAGGATCTGGCATGCCTCCGTATGGTTGCACTTGAACCTTAGTCTGGAAGCTTGGTGACGGTGTTGATACTGGTGGTCGTAGTAGTCCGTGCACTGTACCTGGGAACGGTGAAAACAGGTCTCCAAGGTTGAAATCCCAGATATTATTTTCCATAATTTCCTCTTGGGGATGGGCCGCGATGTTTCGTTGATCTGCACTGTCTTGGTTCTTCAAATTAACCTTTCAGTAAGTAAATGGAATAGCAATCATCGCTGCAGATTCTCAACAATATATGTGGCATAAAGATCCATAGAGTGTTGAATAGCTTCGCAGGCAGTGACCGCTGGCAGAAATTCATCCACAGCAACTTCTTTATTCTTATTTTTCTCGNCTTCGCAGGCAGTGACCGCTGGCAGAAATTCATCCACAACAACTTCTTTATTCTTATTTTTCTCGCAATCTTCAAAGAACCTTCGGATCTCTTGCAAACGGTATGGAGGGAGGTCCTTGATATCCTTGTAATGACGATATTTAGGATCATCAGTGCACACAACAATAATCTTGTCATCCTTCTCCCCCTGATCAATCATGGGCATCAAGCCAATGGCTCTAACACGACTCCTTGATTAAACCTATTTTCTTATCCAACTCGTGTTTCATTTTGCTTCCCTTTCCAGTTTCAACAACAACATTGAAAATGGAAGGAGCACCAGGTCCAATCTTGATATCATGCCATGGATGAGCTGCAACGGATTTGCATGACATCAATGACATAATTCTTTCATTTAGAGATGGAGTTGAAAAAATCTTCCGCTGTCCATTGGTTTTTGATTCCGCCCCAGCAGGAGTCATGTTTGATGCGAAATATCCCACTTAAACTAAAAAGGTTGAATAGAAAATCTTTCTCTTCTTCTCATTCTTGGATTCAATTTCTATAGGCAAAATTTTTGAATTATCCTCCTTTGCTCCTATGCTATGACGTCCTTGAGTATGTAAGTGTTTTCCAAATTGCCTTTTGCTAGTATCTCTACTTCTGCTGTTCCATGAAATGGCCAAAATGTGCCAACATTTTCCAAACGTGGATCTTGTTGCTAGAGCCAGAAGAGTTCAAACTCTAAGTGTTAGCCTAGTGTTAAGACACTTGATTTTGAAGCTCCACGTCATGGGTTCAATTCCAAGCAATGTTAAAGTTATATAAAGTTTTAATTGGACTATATATCTAAGGGTGTACCTATGTTTCACTTATTTCAAATTTCAACACACCCCACTATATATCTAAGGGTGTACCTATGTTTCACTTATTTCAAATTTCAACACACCCCCATGCCTCCCCATAAAAATATAATAAATCAAACGTGAAACATAGAAAAATGTTTAAGACTTAATTACAAGTGTTAACATATAAAGTCTCATGATACAGACTAAGCATGTTAAAAGATAACTCAAAAGTACAAGGCACATAACCACACTACTTAAGTTAGGAGAAAGCATCTTAAGCTAAGTTCAAACCTCAAGACTCACACAAGGGGCAAAAATAAAATCCTAAATACCACAAGGGTGTTACATAATACTTCTAAATGTTTGGTGGCTTCTAAGCATCTTCTCTCCAATTGGTATACATGGAATTTGAAATTTATCTAGGTTACTTAATAATCACTTGTATATACATGGGGCTCAAATACACATGAGATACAACTAATTGCTAATTGTTTCTTCTGTACCTATTGAATAGACCCATTATAGATTGTATAAATTAGTTTTCAAGTTATTGCTAGTTTTTAGTTTTTGATATTTATATGCATTTCTTAATGCAAAAAAAAAAAAAATCAATTTCTAAGTTATTAAAAATAAAAATTACAAGTCAATGAAAGGATGAAAAGGTATTTTTTTAAATTATATGAATTGAAAGTTAAAAGATGCATTGTATTTTGAAGTGTGATTTATGATTTGCTTTCCTAGAAGTTGAAGCTCTCTACCAATTTATTGCTTATATTACTTCCTTAGAAGTTGAACCTTTCTATTAATTTATTGCTTATATTGAAAATATTACATTAGAACCTCCTAAATAGTCCTTAAAGATACAATGTTTTCAAAAAAAAAAAAAGTAGTCCTTGAAGGCACATTGTTTTATATAGTCCTTGAATGTAGAAGAGAATAAGATTAGTATTAAGAATATCATAAAGGAGAAGATGCAAAGTAGTGCTAAGCACATCCATAATTTGGTTAAATAGTAGGTATTGAGAAGGAAGTTTGGAATATAATGGCTCAATACGTGGAATATCATAGAGAAAGAGATGCAAAGTGGTCTAGGGTAGATTCGAAAATTGGTTAAACAACATGTATTGAGAAGAAAGAGATGGTTATGGTCTTAGACAATGGGTATTAAGAAGGAAATTAGCTAAACAGTGGGTATTCAAAAGGTTATGATCAAATGTTGAAGGAGAGAAGAACTTTTACTTAGAGTACATTAGAGATAAGATAATTGTTTACATTCACTTAACAAGTATCTCATAACTCATATCTCGATTAAAGCTTATAGTTTTATCAATAAGCTTGAACTAATTTTACATTGTTTAAGCAAGAAAGTGAAAAATGGATTCACTTTCTTAGGGAAGAGTATGCATGTAGGTTATATGGAAGAGCATACATGTAGGTTATGTGGAAGAGTGTACATATAGGTTATGTAGGTTTCTACTTTGCATCATCTAAGGATAGAAAGTAGAAGATGGATTTATTTCCCTAGGAAAGATCGAAATCTATGATGATGAACAAGTAGTTTTTCCTAGTTACCATATGACTAAATATTCGAGACAAAATATAATAATTTTGCCAAGAATTTGTATGATTTAATTACCACATGATTGAGTATTTGAGACAAAAATATAATATTTCTTCCAAAAATTTATATGATTTATGATGAGCGGTGAGGATACCCTACACCCAACCGTATGAATTAGAAGTGTTCATGCACACTCTGGTTGAATTCTGCAGACCTTAAGTTCCTAAGTACAATAGTTCTAGGAGGTGAAATCTAATTTTGACGATCGTTGTCTTTCCAACTACACTTGTGGAGCTTAGTTGTATGGTTAAGTGTAATTGAGGTACATGATTTTTATTATTTTATATTTTATTTGCCTATGATTAACAAAAAGTTGAAACTTAATTTATGAACCAATATAACTAATTTGATTGCTAATTAATAACTAACTATCCTAACATAAGCATCCAGTCCCATTTTCCATATATCTTGAACGCATACAACACTATTGGGTTGCCAAGCATTAAGCACTGCTGGGATCACCAAGTGCTCTATTTTATGCTGAAAGTGGTTGTACTTATGTGTTTAATCTATATAGCTTAATTAATTAATCAACTAAAGTCTAGTTTATCTTAATTAATTGCATAATTAATGAAAATAGTAAATGTAGAAATACATCATTAATCTGTTCCAAGTGCTGCAAGGTTTGATCAAAAGGCTCGTCTTTATTGCCATTAACACTAGTGTGCTTAGGTACATTAGTGCTTGAATAAAGATCCATAGACATTTTGACTCTTGATGTAGGCACTTAGATAAATATTCTAATTTTGAAATGACAAAATTGCAAATCTCTACCACAACTATGATAAGACATCGATAAACATGGTTGGTGAGCATGTATTTATAGACTTTATTATGTAGCTACATCAATGGGGCCTCATAAATGCAATAAACACTATGTCAAGTGACCTCATCGATGGGGCAACACCATGTAGACAGGGGTCCATTGACGCGACACTTTGACACTTCATAATACCCCCCACTACTGAACAAAAAGTTGTTCACGAGTTCCCTTAGAAAATTGGGAAGGCATGGTATTATTGATTGACGCTGGACACAAAAAAACTAATGCTTGACATAATAAAACTAAGTGCCCGAAGTATACAGATCAACATCATTACAAAAATTTGTGGTGATCATGACACAAAATTGAACACCATGACATGACTACTCCAACTAGACAACACATCCTTTGATGGCATGAAGATGGTTAAGAATATTAAACAATCCTAGGCAATGGAGGTTCTTGAGGTTCTGAAGGTCCTTCACTAGCTTTGAACGCACACAGTGGCTGAGGTGACTACGATTACTACCTCCAGTGGAAGGTGAAAGGAATCCATTAATTTCTTCATCTTCTTCTCCTTGCTTCGGGGTTCATTCATAGTCTATGTGGCATCACCAATGTGCAATGGAATGGGGATATCCCATGAACAGGGAATTACTAGGAACAGATCCTTGACGTTGATGAACCAAGTAGCAAATGGTTTACGTTCGACATCGAACGCCATGACTACATTTTGTAGCTCATAGTAATCATTTATTCTTTTGGCGAGGTTCTTAGTAGTGGATCTTTGATCGGTATATTTACTCTTGAGAACCTTGAATTTAGTGTTTGCCTCTAGAGGCTTTTGCTTAGTGTCCTTGTGATGATTGAACTCGACCTTGTATAATAAGTATGAGTTTCCCACCTACTTTTCTAGTTTTGACCATGGTCATTTGAAAGTTAACATAGCTAGGTTTGCATACTAGAGATTAGCAAGCTCCATATTCAGTCATTTCCTCTATTTGCAACTCCTTCACATGAATTTATGCTTTATTGTACTGATCAATCTCATCAACAATGGGCTACCATAATTCACGTCCTTGTTGGAGTTGCTAGAGGATCTTGTTCATCTTTGCCTTTGTCACTTAAATGTGTTTTTCATTTACTTCCTTCTATAGGCCAACCTAGTCTTTGTAGTGATCCTTGACTCTTCTGAATCTGAGAGCCTCTGATTTCTAGGTGGCTACCTCTATTGTAGTCTTTTGGCAAAGGGCACAGACCTCCTCCTTGGAGAGGTTTCTGTTCCTAGCTACCAATCTCCTTAACTCTATGTTTGCTTTGGCTAGTTGCTCTTATTGTTGATGGATAAAATTAGTCAATTATTGATTATGCACATCAATATTTTGTAGGTGATCATTTTCTGCGATTAGCTATACATTCTCCTAGTGGGTCAAATCTAAAGCCTTCTGAATTTTATGTTGGGTGGCCTCTACCAAGGATCGATAAAACACTACCATCTCCATTGCACCCTCAACCCCTTTCAACTTGGTGTAAAGTTATTTAAGAGCTTCATCTTTTGTCAATGCTGGGTTGAAAAATGTAGGGTTGGCAATTTGAGCTCTTAATTTAGCAACCTCCACAGCCAAGCATTCATTTAGCCCCTTGGCTATTTCAAGTTGCCCCTCCAATATAATATTTTTGCCCCTTGCCTCTAGCAACTCCAACTAGGTTGTAATGATATTATCCAGAAGGTCAAAGACATCTAGAAGCAGTTTCCTAGTTCCTACTAGTCGGTCAAGTAGTTTTTCATGCTATGCTATGCTAAATCTTTTATTTATGGTCCTTTAGGATGTCTAGACATCTTTAAGTGTAGTGATGTCTAGTATAGATGTCGTAGGTGCATTGAGGGTTTCATCAATTCTATTAACAACCACCCTAGCTATTATTTCTTACCCATGGTGCTACATCAGTAGTACTGTTGCCTCCTCGCCTTCCTCCAAGCACACCGAGAAGGTTGTGGCATTCCTAGAAATCTTTGGGAGTTACTGTTGTTAATTATGATAGTACAAATAATTCAAAATTGATTTAGCTTATCATTATGCTTGTAATTTATGGATTTTCTAAGAAATTGAGAAATAGTTATATCAATTGTTTACTAGAAAACAATATTTGATGAGTTCCTAGTTGTTTCTAAGTAGGGTTGTTGATACGGTCTAAGTGATGCAAGAAATCATTTGTTCAAAGTCCTGTTCATGGAATTAATAGTGCTTCATTTATTTTTTCTATCACAAGGTAATGAAAAAAGGAGAGGTAATGAGAAATGAATATGAGAGCAAGCTACAACTTTTGAAATCTCATTTCCTTAATTTGCAGAATGTTCTTCAGTCTACAAGACTTGAATAGATCTATGATCTTATCAGTAGCAAAGTTAGAAGCCAAAGGTAAGAATCCTTAAGTAGTACAAGTCAAATTGATGCTTGAAGATCTCATTTTAAATCATCTATCTATTTTAATTTAAAATTTTCCCTTAATTATTTGAAATGATCTAAAATAGACTAAATATTATGAGACAAAAGGAATGGAACCAAGCTTTAGCTCAACTCAAAAACCATCAAAAGTTGATTAAAGAAAAGGATGCAAAGGTAGATTCTATTTTTGTAATTTTATACATATAACCACCTATTGATTAAGGACCCATGCAATAGCATGGGTGAGGTTGTGCTCAATACTTAGCCCTTAAACTTTAATTGCATGCAAGTGCAAGGAGAAACAAAAATCATGAAATTTTAAAAGGGAATGCAACAGATAGAGGATTGAAAACATCATGAAACATGCAAATGAAAACTTAAAAGTAAACTATAGTGATCTAAACATGATTAAAATAATTATATAATCAAAAGAGAACAAGATTTGGGCCACCCAAACCACACCATATTATTTAATCAAACTCTAAATATATAATTTTATTATTTTAACTACATATATATATATATATATGAATGATTGAGATCCCATTCTTAATCTTCTCACAAGGTATAAGTAAAAAGTATGCAGACTACTCTAAGCATGAGACTTATACCAAACTTAATGAGGAGGACAAGCTCAAGTCAGATCATAGCAAGCCATAACTTTTGGATTTTTTCTTATTTTTTTAATTTAAAAAAATAGGTTCAAAGGGAAAATGAAGGTTAGGGTGAGGATTGCTATTGGATCCCATCACACTTAATAACTTATTACAGTACCAATGAACATGGTCCTCATTCTTTTTTATTATTATTTATTATTTATTTTTAGGAAACTTTGCTCATGGTGTACTTCGTTCTTAAGGTAGGAATTCCAACATGAGTATGGCCGATTAACTGCACTATCAAAGAACACAGTCCTTTTGAAACTTTGCCCATGGTGCAGTTCAACACTCATGTATGTGCCTTTAATTACAATTTGATGGCATCATAGCATGTCACCTAGGTGGCTAAGGGTTCTCAAGTAGAGAGGAACACACTTCACCTTGTTGTTCGCAAGATAGCCATTAATCATCACACTTGAGGGTTGGGGCTTATGAGAGGGGAAAATGAAGTTTTCCAAGGTCACCTAGTGATTATGACTAATCATTCTCCAACATCACATATCCTACACTCACATGATCATGATGATAACATGATAAGTTAGTATAAATCTCATACTCCATAATTCAACATAACAAATAGACTAAAACCTTGGAATCGATTGGGAAGAATCATAACATTAGTGAAATATATAATATAAAGTAGACTTTATGTAATAATAATAGTATATATTATATTATACTTAGATTAGTTTCCAATGGTGTTACGATGACCAACGTCTAGTAACTCAAATGATCATAATGATTACTAAAATCATATGAAGAACATGAATCAAACTAAACCAATATGCTAAGAAAGAAAAAAAGTAAGGAAAACATGCAAATGCAACTATATACAAATGAAATGCAAAGCGAAGGGAAAGAAAACATGTAACTAAGAATCTACTAGGTGTCCATATGGGGCACTTGAGTAGAAATGGTTCAAATGAAATGCATTAAAATTCCTATGTAACCTCTGCCCTTGCAAATTAGGAATTTTGTACACATTGGGAGCAATGACATCTACAATTTGGAATGAACCTGACCACATAGGGGAAAACTTAGTTTTAGGGCCAGTTTAACCAAATGCTCTATCTCTCTTAAGGACTAGGTCACCCACTTGAAATATTGTAGCTACATATTTCTTATCAAACCATCTCTTCATAATTTGTTGATGACTACACATAATTTCAATTGCTTTGACCCTTTTAAGCTCTAGATTCCAAATGTCATATGTTTGTGATATTAGATGCTTGTCAGTTGGTAAGTAGTCTAAGAAGAACTAATATGTAGGAATCTGTAAATTTATTGGCAATATGGGTTCTTGTCCGTACACTAAATCATATGGTGTAGTCTTGATCAATTCTTTATAACAAATCCTATTGGTGCAAACTGCCCATTTTAGTTGTTCATGCCAAGTTTGTGGGTTTTGGGCTATCATTTTCTTAATTCCATTTAATATAATTTTGTTGGAGGACTCAACCAAACTGTTACCCTATGGATAATATTCAATTACTACCTTGATAATGATGTTATGGTATTTAGCCCAATTTGTAAACTCTATGGAAATGAAGGCAAGCCCATTATCAAGTACTAAAGCATAAGGATAGCCATACCTAGAGATTATATCATTTTCTAAGAAGCAAATGACCCCATGATATGATGAAATTTTAGTTTCTTTCACCTCTAATCAACGTGTGCAATAAATAGTGGTCATCAAAATAAATTTGTGTAGGGTAGTGGATAGAGGATTGATCACTTTGATAAAATCTAAGGCCTATTGGGCAAATGGTCTTGTTTTTATTATAGGCTATACAGGGGCTGAACTCTTGGGATGTTTACCCTTAAATATTTGACATTGAACACAAGTTCTAACCAAGTTGTTAGCATCATTAATCATAGTAGGCAAATAATAATCGACCCTTACGGTTTTATGAACTAACAAGTGGTACCCTATGTGTCCTTCCTCGTGAAGCTATGTTAGAGCATCGTTAACTTGTTCTTGGTGCAAGAACTTAAGGTATATCCCTTGGAAATTCTTTCTAAATAATTCGTCACTTATTAGAAAGAATCTTGAACATTTTCATATTAAGAGCTTTCTCATATATCTAGGTAAATCTGAGGGACAATGATGGAAGGTTAAATAAAATTTGATATCCCCATACCATGGATCATACAATTGATTGGGAGCAAATGGGATATCATTTTCCTCATCGACGGATAATATGTGAAGAGGAATTGATTCTTTATCTTTGGATGCATCGCAACTTTCCAAAGTTGAAGCTTTAGCAATTAACTTGGAAAGACTAGTCTCTATAACTAACTTTACTACCTTCCATTGAATATCATATTCTTGGAGCTTCATAACCCATTTAGTGCATTTTTGGTAGGGTCTTGTAATTTAGCTAAAGTAATGATGGCTGGATTAGGGACAATGACAAATACTTTTGCATTTAACTAGTAGTGAAATTTGTTTAAAGGTTTTATTACAACATAAAATTGCTTCTCTATGGGTGAGTATTTTAATTTTGCATCCTTTAAAGGTGCAGTCATGAAAGCTATGGATCTCTCACTTTGATCATTTATGTCTTGGATCAAGATAGCCGTAGGAGTAACATCGCCAGAAAAGGCATATAAGTAGAAATCATTCTCATACCAAGGAGAAGCTAGGATAGGGGCATCTATAATGGCTTTCTTAATAGCAAGGAAAGCATTCTTTCAATCATCAATCCAATGCATATTACTATCATTCTTAAGCATATCATTCAATGATCTGACTAATTTAGCATAGATAAGGATAAATCATCTAAAAAATTTAATCTTTCCAAAGAAAGCCCTTAGATCAGTCTTGGATAAAGAGTAAGGTACTTCTAAAATTGTATTTACTTGCTTGTAATTAATCACAATCCCTTCCTTAGTCACTATATGACCCATAAATTTACTACTTTGAACACTAAACATGGACTTCTTTGCATTAAAGTTGATGTCAAATCGTTTACATCTTATAAAAACATTTCTAAGGTCTCTAAGGTGTGTACCTTGATCTTTGAAGAAAATAGTTTGGTTGTCTAGGTAGATAATAATGCACTTTCTAATTAGTCCCTCAAACATTTTGTCCATACCTCTTTGGAAAGTAAAGCCAACATTTAAAAGGCCAAAGGGCATTTTAGCAAATTAAAAGGTTCCCCATTTTGTTGTAAAAGTTGTCTTGTTCTAGAGTTCTTATTTACTATAATTTGGTTATATCCTGAATACCCATCTAAAAAGAAATAAATTTGCATGCTATTCATGATTTGCAATAGCTCCTTCATAAGATGAAGTGGATAATTATCCTTGATGCAAGAAGTATTAAGGTTATGAAAATCAATACATAACATTAACTCCCTAGCTCATTTCCTAATGAGCACTATGTTTGAGATCCAATTGGAGTGTCTTACTATGTAAATTATTTTGGATTCTAGGAGTTTGTCAATTTTTGCTTTCATGTGGATCTCAATCTTTAGATTCATAGGTCTAAGCTTTTTCCTGAATGGTTTTGTTTCTAGCCTAATGGGAATGGTATGTGCCATCACTAATGGACTAAAAGTTCTAATGTCTTCGTAAGTCCAAGCTAGAATGTCATTAAACTCATGTAACATCTCCACTAGGTTTTGCCTTTCGTTGGGATATAACAAAATCCTATTTTGATAAGGTATTATTTTCCTTTCTTTTGAATATGAATTGTTTTGATTTTAGCTAATGCTTGCTAATTAGTATTTTTGAAAGTAGTCAATGGTCTTGGTGTGTAGGTCATCAAATAAAGCTTCCCTAACTACAATTTCAAGAGATATTTTGTTTGAGAACATAGTATCCTTGGATATATCTCTTTGATTACTAAATTCTTCTTCAGAAAATAGAAATGCACAAACATGGTCATCATTGTCAAACACTTGAAAAGAAAAGACATTATTAGGGATAGAATATGACTTCACCTTTTCAATAATAATTTCTAAATCCCAAGCATTATGCTTAAAAGGGACATCCAACGTGGTGGCCATTTGGGCTAGTGCATTGGGAATGTAATTTTCTTCCCGAGGTACATGTTCAATGGTTATGCATTCGAATTCTTTAAAAAGCTCAAGAATGTAAGCTTTATATGCTTTCATGGTGACATCTTTATCATCAAAGATACCATTAGGTTGGTTCACTGTTAGTTGGACGTTTCTATAGGTTTTAAGTTTGGACAAATCGTAGTATTGAGCTAGCTTGACCCCATGTATAAGTGCTTCATACTTGATCATGTTGTCAGTCATATGTTGAGTAAAATTGATAGCTTTAAGAATAGGAGCTTTAATAGGAGGTAGAAGCATTATTCTTGCTCCACATCCTTTCTTGGAAGAAGTACCAACCACTCTTAGTATCCAAGTATTCAAGTTAGTGAAATCTGAAAAATTAGCCCTCTCATTGAGGTAACAATGATTGTTATCGAATTTGATCCATCTTCTAGTATTTCATGAGTTAGAATTTCACTTATGTCCTTATCATTTCCTAATGGTGGTGGTTCATCAAAAAGAAAGGTTCTTCCATCATGTTGGTGATATGGCAAATGATGAATTGTGGTTTGCCAGTCCCTGATATCAAATACACAATATCAGGTACGTGATATCATAGCTTGGATATGATATCATGATTCCTGTGTTAGCCTATAAAGATAGCACTTAGGAACATAGGGAAGAGCGTTTAGATTATTAGACATTATTTAGTTATTAGGAGTCGAGAGTCTTTTTGTTAGTTTTCAGTTCTTTTGCCAAGTGCATGCCTGCAGTGTAATGCCTATAATTGTATGGAACCTTTGCTTGAGTGTGACGTACTTGGACATGCACAAAATCAACAATAAAGATTGAGATTACTCCATCATTGTAACATTCACTTAGTTTTTAATTGTTTAATTGTTAATTATTTATTGTTGTTTTCTTAGTTAATATTTCTTTTATTAGTATTTACTATTCCTATTGCTAAACACTCAATGAGTATGTCTTAATCACAAACATCTAAGTGTAACTATGTGGTAACCCAGTAGCATATCAAGTAGTGCTTCAAGTAATGTGCACTTGGTAATCCCAGAAGTAGTACATGAAGTCCAAGATGCATATGTATTATTAAGGATAGATGCTCATCGCACTTAGGTTAACTTAGATTTTACATCCTATTGCTTATTAGCTTAATCAAGTTATTTCTCATTATCTTTAGGAGTAGCATAGTATTAGAAATCACATCATACACCTCACTTTGGATGAAACCATACGTGATAAAGAAAATACTAGTCCAGGTGGGAAGATAACAAACTACGATCAATGTATAACTGTCTAGGTGCCACAATTAGTTCATCCACAGAGTTCAACTAAATCGCATGTACATGCTCGTATTTGTATGGTTGAGCGTAGGGGTACCTTGCCACTTATCATTGGCTCTGTTGCCAGGGATGGTGCTAGTTATCTAGATTAGTTATATCATATAAGATCACTGTAACAAGGTATTAACGATATATCTTTCAAAAAAAAATAAATTAAATTAAATTGAATCACACACAATTCACGACAATGTCTCTCTCATAGGACAATGATAACGTAACAACTAGCGAGGCAATTCATTGGAGAACCAACAAAATTTATGATGAAGAAGAATTTTGGAGTACGCAATCTTATGTAGGAGTTTCATATGTTCATGGAAATCCCAACGATACTCAAGGACTCTTATCATCCAACTCAGACACCTCTAGTGAGGATGGGACATCCCATAGAACAAGGGAACTTGTAAGGCCTAGGACCTTCTCAATGGTTAGTAAGAGTAGATCAAGGGATGATTGGGAGACTTACAAAAATCATGACGAGTCTTCTAGTTCTCTCTCTTTCTCTACTTTTTTAATGTTGGGTCATGACACAGATGACTATTCCTCAAGGGGTTGGTGTAGAAATAAAAATCAAACCCACAGGCAAAATCAGGAATGCCAACATGAACAAAGACAACATTGTCCCAACTCACAAACTCACAACCTACTTAGTGATGATGAACCCTTGCTAGCCACTAAGAGCTTAATGCATATAACAAAGGCTATTGTAAGGAAAGCCGTCTACCCAGGCTTGATTTAAACAACTTTCCCAAGTTCTCAGGAGGCTATGATTTAGATCCACAACACTATTTACAAGCCTTCTATGATGCCTATGCATGGAAGAACATTAATAATGGATGGAAAAGACTTAAGCTCTTTCCTATGACACTTTTTGGCTAAGAAAAAGTATGGTAAAGGTCTTTAAAGTTGAAATCAATTTACCGTTGGCCGACACTAGTGGAACTCTTCAATGAAAGATATCAAACCTGTGCAAGAGTTTGAGCCTTAAGAAAAAAAATCCAAGAGTGGAAACAAGGGCAACATGAACCCTTGGACATGGCCTTAGAAAGATATTATTCATTGTTAAACAAATGCCCAAGCCATGGGTTCTCTGAGGAAAGGCTAATGTGTCACATCATGGATGGGCTTTGTAATGAAATAAGGGAGACCCTAGGGATGTATGCCCCATGTCAACTATATGAACTACGAACCCACCAATTCCAAGAGCTTATTAAGTGGGTAGTAAAAGAAGAAGGAGAAATAGCCAAATGGGAGAATGTTGAAAGATCTCAATAGGACCAAACTCTTAAAGTAACGAAGGTCCATAATCATGAAGTGGAGAAATCAACTCACCTCGAGGAGGTGGAACCATTCCCATCTTTGCCAATACTAAAATCACTAGATGAAATTGAGGCAAAGATGAATAAAATGATAGAGTGGGTACATGAAAAATGTGGAGAATATGCAAAAATTATTAGAGGTAAAACCACACAAGATCACTTTGATAACCAAAACAAATAGAGGATGTCAAATTGAGAAACAAGACAAAACACCATTCGACAATCAAAAAGAAGGACTGAAGGAAATAAGGATAGGGGCCCAACTACAAATTAGATGTATCAATGTAATGTTTTCTTGTACGATCATCCCAATGGCCAATGCCTAATCTTGTCACATCTACATGAGCATTGGGAAAGAATGCTACATCCAGATTTCATACAGAAATACTATGCTCAACCGCAGTGACAAAACCCCTAATCGTGGGGAAGATCATTGCCAAACTGGCCTCAACCTTCATATGCCCTGACACCAAGTGCTTATTATGTTCAACACCCTATTTCTCCAACTGGATTAACATCCTCTACTTCACCTCATTATTATCATTCTCTCGAATATCATCAAATCATGTCCTCTCCTATGGGATCTTCACCTCATATTCCTTACACTTCTCCTTACTCTCAATATTCTTATCCTTCACCTCCTTCTACATCGCCACCAATAGTATTGGAAGGTTTTGCACCATGGCACCAACCAATGAATATTACTTGTGCTGCTACTATCAATAGCAGTGGGAATCTTCCACAACGTCAAAAGTGTCCTTTCATTAAGCATGGCCATAGGAAGAAACAACATGATTCTAAAACCACTGCATCCTCCAACTCAACACAAGCCCAACATAGTGATGCATATTCCTCTTCAAACTCAACACCTCTTATTACCTTCTCTAGGCCACCAATTAACATTTCAACAACCATGTGGCCCATTGAATATAGCCACATGAGGAGACATATTGATCCTTGCATACTATCTTACGGTCATGGGTGCCATAGTGGGTTAGCTTCTTATCACATGACCGCATCTTATAATCTGCCCCACTATGCGTAGTTTAATCAAGTGTGTGAACCCTAATTTGGGTACATTCTTGCCACCACACTAAAAGACACCTAGTGGTTTGGATATGATTGAACCCCAATATTTCCAATATGCATGGATCCAAACTTTCCATTTATTAATTCTTGCCATGATCAAATTTTTAGTCATGGGGGATACCCCCCATTCTAATAAGCAGAATTAGTAAATGATTTTCCTTTTTCTTTGGTCATACAATTTCTTTTGTTTTTATTTTCTAATTTCTCATTTTTCAATTTGTCATTTTATCTTTTTGTGGGTAATCTCATCTGTGAATAAAATACTCATGTAACCTATTAGTTGAGGTGTTGTTCTATGCTATCGAGTCACAAGTGATTAATTATTTGGATAGTAAGCCCACAACATTCACCCAACCATTCTATTACTAAGAGGTTCTTGCCCTGGGTATGATGATATTCTTGTCATCATCAAAACCTAAAGTAACATTTTATTCATTATTCCTAGAGCAAAAAGTGACAGACTAAGAGGGAATGGCAAGGGTGTGACATCAAGGGGACTTGTGGATTCTCTTTGGTAACATCTGTATGTGCTATGATGTAGTTTGGTTGTACTAAGATCCTTGTAGATCTAATGAAAAAATGGAAGTAAGAGTTATAATAAAGAAACTTAATGTTGTTCTAGGGGGTCCCACTAGAGAGACATGCATCCATGCTTGAAGGTTGGTGGCTTCTTTGGATCCCCATTGGGAAAGATGAAGTGCAAAAGCGGCTAGAAGAAGAAAAAGAAAAGAAAAAAGAAAAACATAAAAGAAAAATCAAGAAAAACATGCCATAGAACAAATTCAAATTACTCCTCCCTCGTGCAAAATGCCAAGTGATCGTACACCTTGCAGTTGTGATGCTCTTATGGTTGTCTATCATTAGGATGAAATAATGCAATGTCACTGATCAGAGGTATGGACTTGGTTTTAATCTTGGAGAAAAAGGCTAATGGTATCTTAATCATGCACAACACTTTGGATTCATTGTGATTAGGGTAAGTTACCTCACATCCTGATCTTTTCACTCCTTTCCATAATCCTTCTCATCTCACGGTCCAAGTATTTCTAACTTGTGTCTTGTGTGGCATAGAATTTATACCTCATCGCAGTGGTATTTAACATGTGTATGTTTTATTGCAAAGGTGTGGATTGCATTTAACCCTTCTAGTGCCTATGGACATCTTAAGGTGTGGTTAGGAAAGGGCATTATAGGTTGGAACCTACTTTGGGGAGGATCCACTTGCGTGAATTTTGTAATTTGTACTTGTTGCACACCACCACATCATTCTATACCCTTCGAGTATTACATTGCTAAATCTATTCTTTCCTTTATCATTATTTCAACCAAATCTTCCTTTGCATCACTACATGTCCTTTTTTCCTCACCCTATTCAAAGCACTTCATTATATAATTCCACTTCATTACACTTTTGGTGCCTTAATGTCCACTTGACATTACCCCAGACCTTTCAAATCTACCTCAAATCCTTCATTTTTAGCTGTGAAAACTAATAATTTCATCAATTTTACTAAGTACCATATTTTGGATAGGATGCGATATTGGGTCCCATGCGATATCGGGTACGTGCTATCACGTACGCGAGATCACGTCTATAAAATTTATATATATGGGGCTCACTATGCATGTAGAAGTCATTTTTGATAGTTGGTATAGGGGGAGTTTTTGCCATTTTCTTCCATGATTTTTAGCACTTTGAGAGTCTACCATTCAACCGTCAATATCTCACTTGTTAACATCTTGATTTTTATTCTGATTGAACCTAATTAAACCTAGAGTGTTTAACTCAGTCGTGGGGGAGGGGTATGGTAGAATTCATGCATAACATTTTTGAAATTTTCTATTGCCCAAAGGATATCATAGGGGTAAGTATTATTAAGAAATGTTAAAAACTCATGCCAAACTAATTTTATTCCTTCACCCAAATCATTTAAATTATTATTTGGAATCACCTAAGAAAATTGGGCTTGACATTAAAACTTTTAGGGGAAGTTTCTTGAAAAATTTCTAACTCTAAAATCACACTAAGTAAGAATTCAAAATTTATTAAAGGTAATGAGTAAGGTATGAGATAATTGAACCTTGTTAAATGACCTTGCTAACAATCAATCTTGGTGTGATTACAAATGGCCCATGTATGAGGACAATAGGAAGGACCTTCTCAAGGTGTAGCTAAGTGCCTGAGAAGAGGCAGAGGTGAAGGACCTCCTGTAGAACATGCAGAACAGGAGGTACAATCATTTAGGAAAGGTGGAGAAACCCTTGTTACTGCAAAATCTATTTAAGTAGAAGGTGGAGAAGGAAGGATACCTAGAGAAGGAAAACATGTCACGTTGTCCCTAGAATGTGTTCAAGCCATTTAGGAAAGGTCCACATCCACTGTAGTGATTGTGGAACTTAATTTTGGACCTTTTACCAAATTCACCCCTAAGCTGATCAAAGATCAACTCAAGGGATCTCCACTCTAGCCTATCCTCTTGGAAAGTGGAGAATGGTATTTTGGGAAGGCTTATCAATTTTGGCATAATAAAGAGAAAGGTACCACCATCGACATTGGTGGAATTTTAGTTGATTTCTCCACAAAGGCCATTGCAAAAGTCTTGAATCTTCAGAATACAAGGCCCAAAGTGGCTCATCTGTCCACTTGCTCTATTGTAGATGTAAGAAAAGTATGGCTAAAGAGGGTGTACAACAAGGAAGATAAAACATATGGAGAACTCACCCTTAAAGAGAGAATTTACTTCAAAATTGGCACCTATCACATCTTCCCAACGAAGGGGTTAAACAAGATCTCTACCTATGTAGCTAGAAGAAGCACAATCTTGATGGGAAAGGTTGATGTCAATTTGCCCTGTTTGTATCTAACAGAGATATTGAGGTGGTTTGAGAAATGAAAGACAGGAAAGTTCACACTCCCCTTTCCTTGTCTAATTAGGAAGCTATGCTAGCATGTTGGAATTCTGGGGTACACTAATGACATCCCAAGAAAAGATCAAAATGCTTCATATGCTGAATTACTGAA
Organism: Gnetum montanum; assembly: GCA_015680685.1. Lineage (NCBI taxonomy): Eukaryota > Viridiplantae > Streptophyta > Gnetopsida > Gnetales > Gnetaceae > Gnetum > Gnetum montanum. Next base: position 271,901 of record MNCI01037173.1, on the reverse strand, counting down.
GCCACTAGCACCAAGAAAAGATGTTGGTAAAACACTGGAGCCTAAATAAGAGTAGATGGTTGGGCCAACTACATCTCACAAAATAGGGCTTAGCCAATTTGCAGTCATGGGGCTTAGTTAACAACAAAAAGCAAGGGCTAGCACGCAACCCACGAGCCAACAGGATTAGCCGCCATCACCACCGTAAGATTACCGACCATCGATGAGCCATCTCAGGGCCATCGTAGAAACGATCAATTGGGAAAGTCGGGATGAGGCCAATCTCTTCAAGTTGATCATGCAAGGGGTGAGGTATCAATACAAACAAAAGGAGTGGTATCGCATTGGTCACAATAGATTTTTGGGAATGCTGCATCATTTCAAGAACAATTGGAAATTGGTAAAGGCACCACAGTGGTGGTCATGCAACACTAGGATGTAGCTAGATTAGTATAAGTGGTCACAGACCACATCAGAGAGTCATTTAATATCCTTTTTGTGCCATTGATGGATCTCACTGGAGCACTTGATGCTCAACTTCTAGCTGGTACCTCAATGACTCTTGTGGAACATGAGGATGCTCTGGATCATTTGCTGCGAAAAGGACAAGTAATGACATCCTTGTTTGATATCCTCCAAGATATCACAGTAGCACAATCAAACTTTATTTCCACTAAGGAAAAGCTAGTTAAGGTGAAGGTTAGGACTGAACACGTAGAAGATGAGTTGAGGAGACTCCAAGAGAAGTTTGTTGCCTTACAAGCTAAATAGTAGGATTTGTCCCAACTTATTCCAGCTGATCACCTAGAATCACTTAGGATAAAGAAACTAAATAAATTATTAGAGTAGAATAAAAGGATGGAAATGGAAAAGGAGAAGGCTGATTAAGATGCTTCAAAAGCACAGGCTCAAACATACGTACATGCAAAAGCACTCAAGGCCTTACAAGAAGAAAATAAACTCCTTGCTACTAACAATCTTTAGTTGATAATAGTTGAAAAACAAAAGAATGTTCTCAAGGAAAGTTTTCAGCAAATGTGAAAACAACTAATAAGATTCAAACAAGACATAAGTCACTTAGCTAGAGAACAAAACCCTCTCAATGGAGGAGGTATGCACCATTTGTTAAAAGATGACCATTGAAATAAGCACGTGGCAAAATGAAGCTAAATAGCATGAAAAATTGAAAGAACATTTTCAAGATTAGGTGGGTATGTATAAGAAGATCATTGAAAAAGAGATCCATATGGCTAAGACCCACATCAACTCTTTCAGTGCTTAAAACACTGATTGGTGGGCCATACTGGACACTTATGCCTTTGTCCACCAAGTAGAATTAAAGAGCCAAGACTTGCAGATCTAGGATCTCACAAAATACATGGAGTTGGAAAATTTTTGGTATGCCAATTTGACCATGTGAATAGCAAGGTGCTTGAGGAATGAGCTAGAAAAATAGGCAGCTACCACTTATGCCAAACATGAGATAGAGTTTGTTGAACACAAGAAGACATTGCAAAAATTGGAGGTAGCAAATTTTGAACTAGAGGTTGTCAAAGGTAACTACCAAGGCCAAAAGGATGTTGTAGCAAACTTGGTTCGATAGCTCATAGATTATCAAGAATTTAGAGACAAAGCTAGATCCTACAAGGAGGAACGACGACTGTTGGTGACATGGTACGTTAAAGCTAATGAGATGTTTCCGCAACTGTCGTGTCCATGGAAGGTGCTGACTCCATCAAACATTGGAACATTAGCATGGACAACACATGATTCTTGAAAAAAGGAAGAAAAAATTTAGGCGCTCCTTTAGAAGTATCCATTTTCAAAGCTTGGAGCACAAGATAAAGAGAAAAAGCCCATGGAGGAGCCACCGCCACTAGGAACCATATGAGTTCCAAAAAATTTTGTATTTTGTGTTTTGTGTTGGTGTCCTAATTTTGTTTTGTCTAGTCCCACACTACGGCATGAAACAATCCATAGTCAGTCCATAATCCCATACCTATCCACTATGTAATCAAATGAACTTATTCCTCATTTTTTTGACCTGAGGATGAGTTTTTATTCAGTCATGGTGGTATGATGAATCGTGGTTTGCCAGGACCCAATATCAAATACATGATATTGGGTATGTGATATCACGGCTTGAATTGATATCATATATAGGATATCATGATTCTTGTGTTAGCCTATAAATATAGCACTTAGGTGTATAAGGAAGAGCCATTAGATTATTAGACATTGTTTAGTCATTAAGAGTGGAGAGTCTTTTTGTTAGTTTTCAGTTCTTTTCCCAAGTGCATGCCTACAGTGTCATGCATGTAATTATATGGAACCTTTGTTCAAGTATGACATAATTGGACATGCACATAATCAACAATAAAGATCAAGATTACTCCATCATTGCAACATTCATTTAGTTTTTAATTATTTATTATAGTTTTCTTAGTTAATATTTCTTTTATCATCATTTACTATTCTTGTTGCTAAATACAGAATGAGTACGTCTTAATTACAAACATTTAAGTGTAACTACATGGTAACCCAGTAGCATATCAAGTAGTGCTTCAAGTAATGTGTGCTTGGTAATCCTAGAAGTAGTACATGAAGTCAAAGACGCATATGGATGATTAAGGATGGATTCTCATTGCACTTAGGCTAGCTTGGATTTTACTTCTTATTTCTTATTAGCTTAATCAAGTTATTTTTCATCGTTTTTAGAAGTAGCATAGTATTAGAAATCACATCATATACCTCACTTTGGACTAAACCATATGTGACAAAGAAAATACTAGTCCAGGTGGGAAGACAACAAATTGCAATCAACGTATAACTATCTAGGTGCCACAACTAGTTTGTCCGTGGAGTTCAACCGGATTGCGCATACATGCTCATATTCGTATGGTTTTGTCTGTGGAGTTCAACCGGATTGCGCATACATGCTCATATTCATATGGTTGAGCATAGGGATACCTAGCTGCTCATTAGCAAAGTATCTTCATACACCTTCTCACGCTCCCTAAAAGCTTGATAATATTGAGTAAAATATGTGTATGCAAAAGGGTTTATGCCTGGAGCCTCATCTATATTCTCATTCAACAAATATTCGCCAAGTCCTAGCTCAACCACTCCAACAAAATGATTGTTGTTTTGATTTGTTGGAGATCTATTCTATTGGTTGAAAGTTGTTACCACTTGCTTATAAAAGGGTTCCCTAGATATAATCATATACTTAGATTTTCCTTTGATAAGAATCAACAATTTCGAGAAATTAGACCTAAAGAAGCCCCCAAACTTGGCTCCAAAAGTCCTAGATAAGAGCATACCATAAGTGGGTGACATGTCAACTACTAGGATATCTATATAACATGTAAATGTAGGGTATTTTTTAAGCTATACCTTTACTCCTTTTAATGATCCTACTATAGGAACATTAGATCCATTGAGCTAAATCACACTTTTCATTTGTGGTATCATTTATGCTCCTAAAGCCTTAAATACCTCAAGAGGCATGACACTAACAGTTGCAATGGAATCCATTAAACACTTGTGGACCTTCTTTCCTAAAATAATCAAAGTGATTAATAAAGGGACGGTCCTTCTTGCCTAATTTGGAATTGTTCACGTTTTGTATTGATAGTGTATCAGGACTTTCCGTGAAGTGAACTTGCCTTTCAACGATTGGGGATTTTTCTCTTTAGGCTTCAACTATATGAACTATATCCTAAATGATCTCTTTAATTTCATTAAAGTATAGGAGGTCATACATCGAAATGTTGGCTTTAACCCTTCTTAGAGCCTCAACCATATCATAATTCCTATGTTTGTCTTTGGTTTCTTGTTGAGGTGGGGCTCTTGTAAGTATAGAAAGAAGGTTTGGTCATTGTGGGATGCTTACTAGGGGTGGCCCAAATTGGTTGTTTGCATTGTTTTGACTAGGAACACTTTTGTTTGAGGGCATGTAGGAAGTATTCCTATTTTGTTGCTGTGTAGTGCTCACATTGTCACTAAGTCTATGATAGCGAGTGTTGTGTGGCTTAGGATCACCTACCATAACTTGTTCTAATGAAGAAACCTCTTCATTTTTTGTTTCATGAGATACATTAAGGACCATAACTAGGCTTTTTCCATTTTTTTGACCTTGGATATTGTCACCATATAATGCCAAGAATTGAGGACAATTCTTCTCAGAATGTTACCTTGTGTTATGAAGATGACAATAATCATTGTTGATTGATGCACTTGGCTTTTTTTGGTTGTATAGGGCCTTTGTTATTGTTTCTATTTATTTTAAGCACTTCATTGGAAAGTTTCTGCAGTGAAGTCAGTATCTAGGTCATCTAGTTTTGGGTTTGAGTTGGAGGTTCAATAGGATTAGATGTCTCATTTGGGTTTATGATGGATTGGATCAAGGCTTTTGATTGGTCATCATTCAAACTAGAGTTGGATGGCAAGAATGAAGAGGACATGGGGCCTTGAGTGAAATAACTTAAAGGTTGAGTCGGTTGAAAGGGTGAAGGAGTCTAAGGCATGGCATTACCAATACTTATCATTCCAAATTAGGGTCTAGATGCTATTCATAGGATTATTTATTCTAAATCAATGACTTTGGTCATTACTCCCTATATTTCTATTATGTTGGGATTAGATTTGATGGCATAAGCAAAGAATGGATCGATGGTAGAGAGGTAGAAGTTGAGGATACCATTGGGTTGTGGATACATCTCATTTAACACATAGGCAAGGTGATGAAGGAATCTAAGATTATAATCCCTAGAATTTTCCCCAGGTAGCTTTCTTAAGCTTGTGAAGTTGCTAGATGTTATAGCAAGGCTTGTGAATTTGTCAAATTGAATCAAAAAACTATTTTTGAACTCTTTCCATGAGTTAATGGAGGCATTGGGGAGCATCAAGAACCATTCGGTTACTTTAGTTCTGAGTGTTACCACAAACACCTTGCATGCAACATCATCTTGTACAATATTGTGGATCCTTAGTAAGGTTTCAAAACATTGTATGTGTTGGTGGGGATCACTTGTAGAGGTTGTGGGATTAAAGAATAGGTTTATGTTCTAGAGGGATTTTGGGATGTCATGGTAGTTAGTAAAGTCAAAGGGATTTCTCACTAAGGGAGTTGGGGGTTGATGGGCTATTATCTTAGTCCGAGTTCTCCTAAGAATAGAACTTGAAAAACATGAAGCTTATTGTTTCTTTAACGTAAAGAGATGGGTGATTGGTTGGTTTGGGCTAGGGGTAAGTGATTCTTTTTTGGGGAGGGGTGTGTTCATAAAACAAGAATTTTAGATTATAAACATTAAACTATAAAATTGAGTACAAGAAATAAATATTGGAATAATATTATATTTTTAAAATAAACACTAAAATATGCTATTAAAAATGATTTTTTTTTATTTTTTTAAAATAAAAATTAATGCCTAAAATTTAGATCTAAAACAATTTCAAAAAATAAAAAATAAAAAATTTAAAGTTGAATAATTAAAACTACCTTACCAAAATTGGGACTCAGGTACAAATCACCAAAATCAGAAATTTGAAAATTGAACAAGAAAGAAAAAGATTTAGGCAACAAAAATTTTCAAAAAATGTGAAGCATAAAAATTAAAGGTCTATAGACAAAGACTTTTAGAAAAATTTGACACGTTTGAAGGAAACAAAATGGCCACATGAAAATGACAAGAAGAGTTGAAACCAAAAGTTGAGAGAAGGCCCTCCTTCTAGCACCAAAAAAGGTGTTGATGTGTAAATTTTGGTTACATTAACACCTCAGGAAAACTCATTTTAGGAGACTATCACCTAGGGCGTCTCCCATATGGGTATGGAAACTTGGGAATAGTCTTAGCTGGAGAGGGCTATGCAACATTTTGAAAATAATAAACTGAGTAAAATAATTGAGAATTTAAATTGAATGTTTTTGCATATTTAGAGTACAATAAGTAATATAGAAGAAAAATTCAAAATTTCCTTGGTCTTCTTGTTGCCACCTATTTGTTACCAATCGATTGTTGATGCTACCACAACATTGCTTGTAGCCTTTAGTGGATTAGAGAAAGGGAAGATGGATCCCACATTTATCATGTAGACTAAGAGAGAGAAATGTGACTACTAGCATCATCTTTCGTTTTCATGTCTCAATGCATAGGAGAGGGAAAATGAAATGTAGCAGTAGCCTGCCACACTTATGTGACCACCACCACTACTTGACCACCGTCGCTTGGTGTGCCATTCACTATGGACCCAGCCTTAGTATGCATGTGCGTCTGCATGCGACCACTGTTGCTGCATTGGTTTGCTATTCCTTGCCTACTATTATAAGCCAAGGAAGAAATAGATTGTTTGTTGTGGATGCTCATTCTAATCACTTCTACAGGTGTTAGCCTCTGCTACATCATTAGTTGCATTAGCCTGATGAGCCTTCTGGTGAGAGAAAAAGAAAAATAAAAAATCAACATCCATTATTGCATGCATGCACATTTACTGCTATTCTGCATTTTACATTACTATTGCACCATTGTTTTTAGCAACAGTAGCCATCCATCCATGCATGTTGGGGGAGAGAAAACGTGTCTATTTCTATTTGTAGTTAGAGTAGAAAGAAAAATAGAAAATTGTCATTTTATGCTTACTGTTGCAAGGCATCGATGGTGTCATCTACTGGCCACGTGAAGACCATGTGAGAATAAAGAGAGGGATGCTTATGTTTGACATCTCTATCATTCGTGTGAGGTAAACGTTTGCCACCTTGTTGGTCTTTTGGCACATTTGTTGCATGCCTATTGTTGTGGACCCAACCTCCCCCTTGAAGCCACCTTCCTCCTCCTCCTTATAGTTGCCTCCTAGCAATTATGGTTATCCAAAATGATTCATCATCCACATAATGTCCCTACATCATATAGTCTTTGTTAAAGATATTTAAATTCTCCATTTAATTTTATTAATCTCTTATCACTATGTTATGTCACAATCATTTGTAAACACTTTTGCAGTGTTATCCCTATTCATCGTAATGTTGTAATTAATCTTTTAATGAAGATGTAATATGCAAAAAACTAGTTAATCTCTGCTACTAGTAGCACTATATAATTATGGTAGTACAAATAATCCAAAACTGATTTAGCTTCTCATTATGCTTGTAATTTATGGGTTTTCTAAGAAATTGAGAAATAGTTATATCAACTATTTACTAGCAAACAATATTTGATGAGTTCTTGGTTGTTTCTAAGTAGAGCTACTGATATAGTCTAAGTGATGTAAAAAATCATTTATTCAAAGTTATGTTCATTGAATTGACAGTCCTTATTTTTTTTCCTATTGCAAGGTAATGGAAAAAGGAAAGTCAATGAGAAATGAATATGAGAGCAAGCTACAATTTTTGAAATCTCATTTCCTTGAATTGTGGAATGTTTGTTAGTTTGCAAGACTTGAATATATCTATGATCTTATCGATAGCAAAGTCAGAAGCCAAAGGTAAGAATCCTTAGGTACTACAAGTCAAATTGATGCTCAAAGATCTCATTTTAAATCATCTATCTATTTTAATTTAAAATTTTCCCTTAATTATCTAAAATGATCTGAAATAGACCAAATATTATGAAACAAACAACATGGAACCAAGCTTTAGGTCAACTCAAAAACCATCAAAAGTTGATTGAAGAAAAGGATGTTGAGGTACGAAATATATGAAATTTGGTAATTTAAAGTGGCTAAAAATGATATAATGAAATGCTACCCATTGATATTTTGTTTTTCATCTACAGATACTAAAGTTAAAGAATAGTTTAGAAGAAAGCAAGCATACAAATAAGAAATCAGCCAGTGAGGTAATTAGAATTAAAATTGATTTGGCAAAGGTAAATTCTATTTTTATAATTTTATACATATAACCACTTGTTGATTATGGCCCCATACAATAGCATGGGTGAGGTTGTGCTCAGCACCAGGTTTTTGCTTCGTTGATGAGTGTCTTGGGAAACAACTTAAGCTTTTGCCAATCATTTTCTATATTTTGCAAGACAGAGGCATCGTGAAAGCTTAAAGATGATTCTATAGATTTGAGTTATATCCCCCTTTGAATTTGGGGATATTGTTCATGTCTAGCCTCTTGATTTGGCTATTCTTTATGTGCATTGTAGGAATTATCACCACTTTTGTAATGTTTAGCATTCTTCGAGTGATGAGAAAAGGCTCATTGTAGCCTTGATCTTGATGCCTACGATGTCCTCTACTACCCCTTCATTCATGATGATGAACATCTCTTGAATGCCTGCACCCCAGATCTTGACTTGCCTAATGGTCCCTATGATCATCTTGGTCCCTTCTATCACCTCCATCATGATTGTGCCCCTTGTGGTTACGTTTAGAGCTTGAAGAGGAAGAAGATGATGAAAAAGGTGAAAAGGAAGGAGGACTAGCATCATCACAGTGCCTACCACCCCCTCCTCTATGGTCACAACCATGACCATGCTGCTTGCTTGCATCCTTATCATGATTCTCTTCCTTGGATCCTCCTTTGTCATGGGATCTATTCTTGCTAGAACTAGGATTATGTATTGTGGACTGCAAGTTTTGGTTTTGACCTCCTTCATTGAAGTTAAAAAGAGGAGTCTCTCTATATGGAAAATCCCCCAGAGAAGGGTTCTCCACCATTTTTTTGGCACATTAGAAATGGAAAATTATTAGACCACTTCTTGTTCGTAGATTCGTAATGTTGCTTTAGCCATAGATCTCTTAGATGTTGTGCATTAGTGGGATGATGATCTTTGGTGTCACTATCCTGCACAACATATTCAACATAAAGCCTTTGGATGACCAACTACATAATATTTTGTTGAAGCATCATAGGAATGGATCGATCGGATGGTAACATAATGTTACCCTCCATGTCTTGCCACCATAGTTGTTCATCCTTGTGTAGGACAAAGGTGAAGTTGGGTACATGCTCATTAGGATGAGCATATACCACTTTTTATTACTAGGGCACCTACTAATTTGCTTTATTAGGCTTAGGCAGAGAACCACTCCTATGAGAAGAAGACATCTTGTATTAGAAGACAAGAAATGTAGTGTGCTTTTTCATAGTTGTTATAGTTATTTTGAGGTATGATATGACTTAGGGTTCTTTTCAACAATGTTAAATAATTTTTCACTAAGTCCTAGATAGTGCACGTAACAAACTAAAGGTCCTCAGCAATAGTACCAATCATGAGTGGCAAGTATACCCTACACCCAACCATACAAATTACAAACATTCATGTGCAATCTAGTCGAATTTTGCAAACCTTAAGTTCCTAAGTATAGTGGTTCTAGGAGATGAAATCTAATCGTGACAATTGTTGTTTTTCCAACTACACTTGTGGAGCTTCATTGTATGGTTAAGTGTAATTGAGGTACATGATTTTTATTATTTTATATTTTGTTCATCTATGATTAACAAGAAGTTGAAACTTAATTTAGGAACCAATTTAACTAATCTGATCGCTAATTAATAAGTAACTAACTTAACATAAGCATTTAGTCTCACTTTCTGTACACATCCTGAATGCATAAAACACTAGTCCTAGAGAGCGCACGTAATAACTAAAAGGTCCTCAACAATGACCCCAATGATGAGTGGCGAGCTACCCGTACATCCAACCATAAGAATCACAAGCATTCACGCATGATCTAGTCAAACTCCATAGACCTTAAGTTCTTAAGTACACTTGTTTCAAGGAAGTGAAATCTAATTAAAATGATCATTTTCTTCTTAGTTCCACTTGTGAGGTACAAGTATATGGTTAAGTGCAACTGAGGTATGTGATTTTTATCATTTTATATTTTATAAGCTTAATTGCCTAGAACCAGAATGAAAGGTAGAGTAATTTAAGATCTAATTCATTACTACATAGCTAACCTAACACAAGTACCCATTTTCACTCTCTAGAAACATCCTAAACACATGTAGTGCCACTAGGTTACCAAACATTAAGTGTTTCTAGGTTACCAAGTTCTACATGTATGCTCAAAGTGGTCATGCTTGTGTTCATTAACAACTAGAAATTAATTACTTAATTAAAATGCATTAAACTAAAGTTCATGAATATCAAATGCATTAAAGAAAACATTAATCTAATCTCAGTGTTGCAAGGATTATCAAAAGGGTTCATTTTTATTCTTGTCACACTACTATGCTCAAGTACATCAGTGTTCCAACAAAGATCCGTACACACTCAAACTTCTATTGCAGGCATTCAGAAGATATTCTAACTTTGGAGGAAATAAACTACAAGATCTTTGCTATGTTATGACAAAAAGTACTTCCAAATCAATGGCCCAAGTGCTATATTTATAGGTTGGCATATACCCCGTGATATCGAATATTCGACATTGCGTTCTGGGCTCCGACATCGAGTATTCGATATTAGAGCCAGTCAAAACACGATTCATCATACCCTCATGACTGAATGAAAACTTGTTCTTGAGTGAAGAAGAGGAGGAACAAGTTCCTTACAAAATATTGGGAAGATATGGGATTATTGACTGACATACAAATTGACTCAGATGGAACAAAATAGAATCCTAAGTACCTAAGTGTACAAATTACAATCTTTTACAAAATTGGGTGTTCATGATAAGAGAAGAGAACACGTTGGGCAAAATTGATATCCAAATCCTCTTGGCAGCTAAAGAGCAAGAGAGAAGATCGAATGATCATGAATGGTCTTCATTGTATGGTACTACGACATCCTCCTTGGTGAAGATAGTCCCACTTCTAGTCCATTCTTCTCATTGCAATCACAAAAAAATCATAGATTAGTGTGCAATGTGTAACATATAGCTTTAAAGTACGTTGTCTCATTGATGGTTCACTTGGCTAGGTTGTGATTATGGTGGATTGATGTAGTTAATAGTGTTAGCAGGAAAGTTGATAAATAGTGTAAAATGGGTAAGCGGTCAATTGAATTTGAAAAATGCTAGAAAATGCTTAAAGAGCATTTAAGAATTCATAGCAGTAACTATAAAAGGTTTCACTGAAAAATGTTATGAAGATGTGCATAATTGGATGTCATTAATGAGGTAAACAAAAGGATTTGATTGTAAGAGTGTCTAAGGATAAAGAACTTAACTAATCCAACCAAAGATATGCAAGTGGATCCTCCCCAAAGTAGGCATAGGCCTTTTATTTCCCTTGCATAACTTCAAATCGAGGATTCTGTTGGCCCATGAATGATTAATGGTTAGGGAAGGTTAAGTAGAAAAACCCAGAAGAAACTACCTAAGAATTTCAACACTTCAAACTAGGACATCGAATAAGAACATGAAACTGGCAGTGAGGTGAGACATGGAAAGCATACATGGATGAGAGAGAGAGTGGAATGGAGTTCTTGATTAAGGTCACATGAAGTCCCTTGTGAATTTTATGGTTAAATGACTTGATAAGATCCATCCTTACTCCAGACCAAAACCAACCACATTCAGTGGTATCGCATCATCATTCTAAGACCAATCCATCAACCATGAGACACAAGAGTGCTCCCACAGAACAACCACCATTCCTTATGAAAGAAGAAAATAGAAGTAGGAAGTGAGGAAGGGTTTTAGTTAGAGAGAACCTTCAAGCATGGGTAACATGTCTTTCTAGTTCCATAACTAGTGCTTGTAGCTTATTTATTTTTTCTAATGGGTGTGCTTTGAATTCCCATCATTTTTTTATTTTTTTTATTTTTTATTTGATGATAACCACACCATGCAAAAACTTATTCAACTTCCTTTTAGTGGTTGACACGAAATGGTAAGAAATCCATGAAAACACACAGATATCCAAGCAAGCAAAAAAGTACAAAGAAAATTGAATCCCCTTGAAATCACACACTGTTCAAACCTTTAAATCCTTTACAAATCTAAAATTAACAAAATCACAAATTTTTTATATTTTTATTAATGAAAAAGGAATTGTACATTTCAAAAACAAGGAAAACCATAGAGTTTATGGATGGCTGGATGTTGTGAACACACTGCCTATTGCATGAGAAAGAAATCATGTCCTAATAATTTGTAACAAAGTTCAAAGATAGAATCTAAACATCAGCAATCAAATAACTAAATAATACATACCACCATTAAGCAACAAATTACCATTATGCCTGGCACTTATCAACAAGTTAGAAAAATGCATCAAAATAAAATAAAATATAAAAGAAAGTGTAAAATATTCAAGAAATAGCAAATGTATTAACGATGACGTAAAAAAAATTAATAACATGAAAACAAGAAGATGTAAAACAAAAATGTGTAAAACAAAAAGGATGAGAAACTAAGGAGCCACTTATATAGTTAGCATGGATGGCCATCTCCCCCATGATCGAGTTAAAAGGAGGAGATTCAAAATATTGAATGTGGTTGTCCATCTAATGAGGCATTTGTTGTATTCACTGGCTTATGCTCGTGGAAAGGTTTGACTTGTTATATGTTGACTAGTTGTTTTCTATCTAGGCTCTTAGGTTTATAGATCATCATGGCCCCAGAAGGAAAAGTTTCATAAATGATATAAGGTTCTTCTCACAATGTTTAGAACTTGGTTTGTTGAGGGACGTGTGTGGAGTTCCAGTAGAGAACCTTATCTTCTAGTTGAAATTTGATTTTTCTAATTCTAAGGTCATGGTGCTTTTTGTTGAATGCCTTATGTAGTTTATTAGATGACTAGGCTACTAATTGATTTTCATCTAGCAAGTTGAGATTCATTAATCTTTCTTTTTGTGCTAGACTTAAGTCAAGGTTAAGATCATAGGCTGTTCAAAGTGTACAAACCTTAGATTGAATAAGAAATATTGGTAATTTCTCATACAATAGCTCATAGGAAGAATAGCTTATAGGAAGTTTCCATGTTGATTAGTAGGCCCAAAGGGCATCATTGGGTTTTGTGCTCTAGTCTTTGCTATATTTACTAATAGTTCTTGTTGGAATCCTTGTGATTTCCCTATTGGTACCCTCAGCTTGACCATTGTCTAGGGGATGGTAGGATGTTGTGAGTTTATGTTCAACCCCCTGGCATTACATGAACTTTCAAAAGGTAGTGCCTATAAAGTGAGTGTCATTATTAGAAATTAATGCACATGGCACACCAAACCTATTTACAACATTTTTTTGTACAAATTGAGTAGCAGTAGAAGATGTACAATCGATGACAGCTACTGCTTATGCCCATTTCATATAATAGTCACCAATGACTATGATGTACGCTTTTCCATTTGACATGGATGTGATGGAACCCATAAAATCAATAACCCAGATGTCCAAGGGTTCTAGTGGTTGAATTCATTATTGAGTTTCCTCTATTTGAGTAGTCATTCCACCATATCATTGGTAGCGATCACAAGAGTAGATATATTGATGAGCATCCCTAAAAATTGTTGGCCAATAATACCTTGCCATCAGGATTTTAATGGCCATAAGTCTCCCAACATGGCCTCCATAAGGACCTTCATGAGCATCTTGGAGAAAGTGCAATTGATCATCATTAGGGACACACCAATGAACCAGGCCATCAACACACACTTTGTAGAGGTGTCCATTGATCTCCATGAAGAATTTTACCTGGTGAAGAAACTGTTGCTTCTTCCAGTGGTCCAACCCTTGTGGCATCTCTTAGGTAAGAAAATAGGTGATAATGCCATCATACCATTTATGATCATTGGGGAATTTTTTAGTTATAACCTCAGCAAAGATGAGTTCATTAGGAAACATATTAGATAGTGGGTTCTCCTCCTCTTTGTTGTTCCATCGTAATTAAGTCAAGTAATCAACAATCACATTCTTAGTGTCCTTTCAATCTACCATTGTAAGATTGAATTTCTATAAGATCACTAGTCACCGTATGACAAAAGGGCTCACCATTGGCTTGTTCATCAGAAAGCAAATGGCACTATGGTCTATGTGCACAAACACTTTGTATCTAAGGACATAGTGCCTAAACTTCTCTAGAGTAAACACCACTACCATTAGTTATTTTTCTACAGTTGTGTAATTCAATTATATGCCCACAATGCTTTAGCTAGCATAGTGAATGTAATATGGACATTTCTTGTCATCCATCTGCATAAGCATAGCTTCCAAGGCATAATTTGATGCATCCATCATAACATGAAATGGTCTGGACTAGTTGGCTTGGTCCTCAGGCATGATCTGGATTTGGTTATAGCCACTATAACCATATAGTAGAAATACATGGATATTGTGTTTAACACCTAATCAATGAATGACAACAAAAAGTGGTCCATGAATGTTGCCATATTCAGTAGCCAAAAATCAATGCAGACTTGTCACTTACCATCTTTCTTAGGCATAATAACAAGTGGACTAATCTACTTGCTATCTGCAATAGGATAGATGAAACCTACCTTGAGGATTTGCTCAATTTCCTTGTTGACAATTTGCTTTAGTTTAGGGTTCAATTGTCTTTGTGGCTACCTCATTGGCTTCATGGTTGGATTAGTGTAGATACAATGTTGGCATATCCTAGGATCAATCCCTATGAGTTCAAATTATGACTAGGCACACACTGTTGATAATTTTTCAATCATGTTTAACAACATCTTTTTCTATTCTGGAGCAAGATTGCATTGATTATGATTGACTTCCCATGTTTTAGGAACACATATTCCATGCAAGCTGATAGCATTTTTAGTTCAAGGGGCTCTTACTTGAAGTTTTTAGTAATTTCCAACTCTCCCCAATAAGTATCATCAATTGCATCATCAAAGAGTTGGTGATGAACTTACTCTAGTTCATCCATGCCTGCAACATATGCACATGTTAGGCTCTTAGTTGGTTCCATGCAAAGTGTGCTATTCTCAAAATTAGTGTTTAGCCATTGGGTGCCCTCTTATTTTGTGGCTACTGTGTATAGACACCTTTGAATTTCTGCTTCTAGTGCACATTGCTTACATGTAGGGATGGATGCTTATTTCACTACCTAGAGTTTTTGCACACAATTACAACTTGTATCACTATACGCGATGCATGAAACTCACTTCTCCTTGATCTTATTGAAGGTATTTTCTTTACATATTTCCAACGAAAAATCTTTGATGCCCATTCTTGCATCAATGATGCTTAGCCATGCCCTTGCCACAATGATTTGGAAGTCCCCTTTGTAGTTCTCACCTTGATCAATAGGAAATCAACAGGATAAGACCATCCACAGATAGTATTCACAATGTCTTCCATTAGTCCTAATGGAATAGTGGTAGAGTGATTTATCAATTCTAATATAATATTTCTCTTTTTGAGAGGAGGCAGGTTCCATGCAGTATACATCTCATGAGAAATTAGGTTAACATTGAAACTTGAGTCGAGAAGAGCTTTGCATGGTTCATTCCTAGAAATCTACAAATAAATAAGAGGACTTCCAAGATTTTTTAACTTCCTAGAAAGGTTTCCAACATGGATTCAATCAGATACAACATGATTAAGCATCACATTATGGATCTTGAGCGATGTTTGGTTTAAAGGAGACTTGAAGGAATTTGATACAGAGGAAGACAAAGGAACATGGTTGTCAACCGTAGCTATATTTGAGAGCTTAGGAAAACTATGTGGTCAGAGGAAAGGTCTTTTCTTTGATCAAGTATTTGAACCACCAATTGTAGATTAACAACCTTGGTAGCATTGCATTGTTGCAGTTGAGCTAGGAGTTCACCTTGCATAGGTGGAGCAAGTGGTAGCTGTTTAGATGGAGGAGGAAGATGTGTAGGAATAGGAGGAGGATAAGGGTAAGAGGTGGTATCCCTTCTTTCATCTGGAGAATGAGTTTGATAATAATTAGAAGGATGGTAGTGAGATTAGAAAGTAGAAATATGACTGGAGGAGTCACGTGGAGACAGGGATTGTTGAATATAATACCCATATGGATTAGGTTGTCAGTAAGGGTATTGCTACCTTGGTGGTGCCAACATCCATGACTGTGGTTGTTGCCACTATTAATATTGCTCATATGGTTGTGGTGAAGTTCCACTTGGATAATGCTATTATTGTTGGTGGAACTACTTAAAATTTCCTTGAGGATAGGGTAATCTTTTGGGTGTTTGCTTTTGTGCGAGTCATGGATTCAAAGCATACATACAAACTCTTGTAAGTGTGATACTATGGGGCAACATCCCTTAGGATGTTCATACTGGCAGATTTCACATCCATCATCATCATCTAATTCACTTCCTGCAACTTCTTTTATTGCAGCAATCTTGCCCTTACCTCTTTGAATGGTACGTTTAGATTTCTTGCATCTCCTGCACTCACAATCACTACCTTGTTTTTTGGAATCTTTGACATTTTTTAGGACAGCTTGAAATCTGCTATCCATGGAGTCTCATAACTGATCAACCTTTGTCATAATTTTAGATTGAAATTTTTGAGATAGCAAGGCTTTCCTATTTACCACCTCATCAAGTGTTAATTCTTCCTCACTATCAAAAAATCAAACCTCCTGCTTGTGAATGGAAGGATAATGATTATACTCTTCTGTACTTTCTCATTTTCTTAATTTTCCTTCCTCTTTAGCTACTTTATTAATCAATCTTTGGATTTATAGGCACTTAATTTTGATAGTTGCTCTTGGGCATAGACCCCAAGGGTTTTCCTCGTTTGAGATAGAAGCCTATCTACAATGTGGTGAAGTTGATCTAGTTGAGAATAAACATGGCCAAGACATTTGTGCATTAAGGAATAGTATTGACCAATGGCAACATTCAAGGTTTTCTGTGTTCCTTGTTTTCATCCTTGGATCTACCTTCTCAAGTTGGAGACTCTAGAGTATGTTTGATATTTGTCATTGAACAATTCAAGCATTGTACCCTATCATCTGATAGATTTTGGTTCTAAGGATTGGTGCTAGTTTTCTACTTCTTTAATGAATTTCCTTAGGAACAACTTAAGTTTTTATCACTCATTCTCTATATTTTGCAAGCACACACATCTTGAAAAGCATGTGAATCTGTGAATCTAAGTTATATCCCCCTTCAAACCTAGGGATATTGTTCATATCTAGCCTCTTGGTCTAACTATCCTTTACATGCCTTGTTGGAATTCGCACTATCTATGTGATTTTTAGCATACATTGGGTAGTAAGAAAAGGCCCCTTGAGGCCATGATTTTGGTGCCTACGATGCCCTCTACTCTCCCTTCATTCATGGCATTGCATCTCTCTTGAATACCCGCACCCTTGGTCTTGCCTTGCCCAATGGCCCCTTCGATCATTTCAATCCCATTGATTACCTCCATCATGATCATGTCCCCTATAGTTGTAATCAAAGCTAGAAGAAGAAGAAGAAGATAATGACAAAGTGAAGAGGAGGAAGGACTAGCATATAGTGACCATGATCATGATCTTGTTTCTTGTCTACATCCTTGCCCTAACTTGCCTCTTTGGATCCTTCTTTGTCATTAAATCCATTCTTACCAGAACTAAGATTATGAATTGTGGATTGCAAGTTCTGGTTTTGACCTCCTTTACCAAAGTCAAAGAGAAAAATTTCACTGAATGGAAAACTTCTAGAGAAGGGCTCTCCATCATCTTTTTGGTACAGCCAGAATGGGGAATCATTAAATCTTTTTTCCTTTGTAGATTCATGATGTTGTTCTAGCTGTTGATCCCTTAGATGTTGTGACTCAGTTGGATGATAATCCCTAGCATCACTATCGTACACCACGTACTCAGTATGAAGTCCTTAGAGACTCCATTGTAGAAGCATTTGTTAGAGCATTGTAGGAATGGATCGATCAGATAGCAACACAATGTTTCCCTCCATGTCATGCCACCATAGCTATTAATCGTGCTGTAGGATGAAGGTAAAATTTGGTACATACACATTAGGATGAGCATATACCACGCAATATTGTTAAGGCACCGGCTGATGTACTTCATCAAACTTGGATGGAGAATCGCTCTTATGAGAAGAAGACATTTTATGTTAGAAAAATAAAAATGCATGTGCTTCTTAAAATTATTGTAGTAATCTTAAGATGTGATATGACTTTAAGGTTTTTTTCAATGATTTAAATAAATTTTCACTTGTCCTAAATAGCGCACATAACAACTAAAAGGTCCTCGAAAATGATACCAATGATGAGCAATGAGGTACCCGTACGCCCAACCATACAAATCACAAGAATTCATGCATGATCTAGTTAAACTCTAAAGATATTAAGTTCTTAAGTACACTGGTTGCAAGGAAATGAAATCTAATTGAAACGATTATTGTCTTCTCAGTTCCACTTGTGAGGTACAAGTATATGGTTAAGTGCAAATGAGGTATGTGATTTTTGTCATTTTATATTCTATAAGCTTAATCGCCTAGAACCAAAATGAAAAGTAGATTAATTTAAAATCTAATTCATGTACTGCCTAGGTAACCTAACACAAGTACCCCTTTCTACTCTCCAAATGCATCCTAAATGCATGTAGCACTACTGGGTTACCAAACGTTAAGCGTTTCTAGGTTACCAAGTAATACACGTATGCTTGAATTGGTCATGCTTATGTTCATCAACAACTAGAAATTAATTACTTAATGAAAATGCATTAAAGTAAAGTGCATGAATATTAAATGCATTAAAGGAAACATTAATCTATTCTCAATGCTACAAGGATTATCAAAAGGGTTCATTTTTATTTCCATCACATTACTGTGCTCAAGTACATCAATGCTCGAACAAAGATCCATACACACTCAGACTCCTACTACGGGCACTTAGAAGATATTCTAACTCTAGAGGAAACAAACTGCAAAAGCTTAGCTATGCTATGATAAAAACTACTTCCAAATCGTGAGCCGAAGTGCCATATTTTTAGGCCGACATATACCCTGCAGTATCAAATATTTGACATCGTGTCTTGGGCTTTGAAATCAAGTATTTGTTATTGAACGCCTCAATATCAGATACCCGATGTTGGAGTCAGTCAAAACATGATTCATCAATTGTCCAATAGATCATTTAGGTCTTCAAATGTAACAAAATGTCTAAATTAAGTTTCACTAGTTTTTGATTTCTAGATATGTATAACACATAGAAATTGATGGTATAAAGTCTTTTTTGGATTTATTAATCTACATGTCTCTTAGGAACAAAATCTACTAATGTGAAATTATATGTGTTTTACATTTCTATCTTGAAAATAATAGTTGAATGTTAAGATTTGAGTGGTTGATAATGACATGATTTCTTAAAACTAGTTGTTTCTAATTTTATGTTTGGTTTCTAGGTTTAATTATATTCTTTTAGCATGATCCTAAAGCTTCTAATTGCAACAAGTTGATTATGGTGTTTAAATAGTCATGTAATAACAAGCTTAGAATATCATTATCAAAAACTTCTTAAAGAGAGCTTTAGTGATGACAAAAGAAAGGATGTACAAAAAAATTCCATTTTACATTGATAATATTAACGGTGGTAGTTTGTGGCTATAAATACTTGACTAGGCTAGCTCTTTTATTATCAATTGTGCATCTCTCTCTCTCTCTCTCTCTCTCTCTCTCACTTCCTTGTGGTTTTGTAGGAGATCTTTTGGAGGTATGTAGACTTAAACTTGTTCTTACTTGGTAGAGCTTTGCTCTCATTTGATCTCCTAGGGTAGATGAAATTTTTCTTTCTTTTGTAACATTTGTTATGATATTTTTTAGATCTTGATATCTGCATTCACTCTATTCCAATATCCTACATTGTGAATTTAAGATCTGTGCTTTGTAAAAATCATCTTTCACATGATTTATGGCTTTTCTTCCAATATTTCCAGAATTTTGTAGCATCTTCTTCCTACAGTGGTGGTGTCATCATACATCATGACTTAAGGTCATGATTGAACTAAGGGTCATAGTGGAAAAATGATGTGTTATGTGGAGTGACATGATGTAAGCAACATTTAAGATAAATGACATCAATTAATAACAATGGTTGGTTGAAATTTTGGGCATCTATGGGTAGATTTGAAATGTTGGAAAGCTAGAAAAGCAACAAATGTGCTATTAATATTGGTTGGTTTGTCATGGTAGATTAACCTTGGAGTTGGCTCCCTTAAGCTAGTGGCATAGGGTTCATTAATTAACATGATTTGTACAAAGGTAGCTAGTACGACGGTGGCTGGTCGATCATGGTAAGTTGACCTTGGAGTTGGTCCCTCAATCTAGTGGCATGTAGTTAGTATCAGACCTTGAGTGATAGTAAGAAGTTAGAGTTGTAAGATAGTTGTAAGGTTGATACTAGTCATAAACATAATCCAATAGTTGTATTCTCATGATGGTGTGCTAAAGAGGCAAGGTTTTGAACTAAGAGGTCTTGATGACTAGTTTAAGGTAGTATCAACCTTATAGTTATTCCAATGTCTAATGTTGGAAACCACATTAGGATATCATGGGTTAATGATATTAATTAATAGATAAGTTAATGGTATTTTGCTTTGTAGTGTAGGCCCCATATTCCAACTTCATTTTTGATAGTACCAAGGTGATTTTCTCTATTGCAAAGGTATTCTAATCCTTCTTGGATGTGCTTCATGTAGATTATAGTTGGTGGCTTGGGTGGAGATTCCAATTGACAATGCAACCAATTGATCAGTATGTGATGAAGCATTGGTTGGCTGCATTGATGCAACTGTGTCATGCATATGTTTGTGAAAACGTCAATTTTTTGTCCACCAATGATATTGTATCTATGATGTTATAGATTTAATATCATATTTCAAGATACGTTATCATATAAACGATATCACAAGATGCGTTCCTGCTTATAAATATAGCACTTGGGTGCACAATTCAGAGAACTTTCATTTCATCCTTAGGTAGACTCTTGTAATTTGTTTTCGTAGTTTTTGCAATAGAGTGAATGCCCGTAGTGTTGTGTTGAGCAGCTGTATGGAATCTTTATTCAAGTGAGGTGTTGCGCACAGTTCATGTCCAAAAATATAGATCGAGATTACTTTTCATCATTACAGTATCCACTTAGTTTTACTATTTAACATAGCGTAGCTTTTATTGTTTTATTAGTTTAATCATTTACATTTCCAAGTACTTTACTTTCTAGTTCATTAGTAATGTGAAATGAGTACAACTAGTTTTGAGTGCTTAAGTGTAATTGTTTGGTAATTACAATATTTCTTGGTACTCCTATTAGCATAATGCTTGGTAACGTTGCAATGATTACATGAGCCCAAAGCATGTACGGTAATCCAGGACTAGATGCTCATCACTCTAGGCTAGTTTAGATTTACCTTCTTATTATTAGTCAAATTAAATACTTTCTTTCCCTATTATTGTTAGGATTAGTTTAAGGCTACAACAACATCAATTATCATATGCCTCACCTTAAACTAAACCATACATGACAAAGCTACCACTAGTCCAAGTGGGAAGACAATGTCCTATGATCAATGCTTAACAATCTCGAGACCATAACTAGTCCCATCCATAGAATTCAATTGGATCGTGCATGAACACTTGTGATTTATATGGTTGGGCATAAGGGTACCCATCGTGATGAAGTGTATGCTATCTGGCTCTGATATCAGATGCCTAATATCAAATACTTGATATTGGGGATCAAGAAGTAATGTTGAATATCCGATATCATGAGATGTGTGCTAGCCTATAAATATAACACTTGAGTGCATAGTTTTGGAGTCTTTGATCATAGTGTAGTAGAGCTCTTACAGTTTTTCTTTCCTAGAGTTAGAATATTTTCCCAAGTGCTTGTAGCAAGTGTCATTCAGTGTATAGATCTTTATTTGAGCACTGTTATACCTGAGCATGGTAGTATGTGTGGCAATAAACATGAGCTTTCTAATAAACCTTGCAACACTTTGGCTAGATTAAATATTTTCTTCATGCATTTAATGTTTTATGAAATTTTCTTTAATACTTTTAAGTAATTAAGATAAATTAAGCTAGATTAAATAACGATTAATTAAGCACCTAATTATGATTTCTTCGAGCATGTGTATGATGCTTGGCAATCCTAGTAATCCTTAACATTTTGTAACCTAGCAATGTTATAGGTGCTCAAGATGTGTACAGAAAGTGGGACTGTATGCTTATGTTAGGATTAGTCAAACATTGGTTGGTTAGTTAGATTAAATTAGCAATTAAATTACTTCATTCTTTTCATCCTTTATTTTAAGGATCCAAAACATAAAACATAAAAATAATAAAAATCATTCACCTTAGTTACACTTAACCATACCTTTGCATATCACAAGTGTAATTAGGAAGACAATGAATGATTATTAGGGCAGGTTCACTTCCTAGAGGCTAGTGTACTGCAAGATAAAGGGTCTATAAAATTCGACTAGATCACATGTGAACGCTTAGTGATTCTTATGGTTAAATGTAGGGGTATTTATTACTCATCATTGGCGCCATTATTGGAGACTCTTTTTGCTTAAAATGTGCACTATCTAGGCATAGTGAAAATCATTAACATCATTGGATGAACCCTAAGGTCAAATTCATCCTAAAAATAAATATGATAATTTAAGCACACTAATATCTTATTTTAATTATACAATGTGTTCTTCTCATAGGCATGATGATACTTGATGAGTGGGAGAAATACCCCTACACTCAACCATATGAAACGAGCGTAGCACGCGCGATCTAGTCAAACTCCGCAGGCGGACTAGTTGTGGCACCTAGACAGTTATCCTTAGGCCGCAGTTCGCTATCTTCCCACCTGGACTAGTATTATATTTGTCACGTATGGTTTTAGTCCAGGATGAGGTGTATGATGTGTTCCTAATTCTAACGCTACTCCTGAAGGCAATGGAAAAGAATATTAACTAAGCTAAGCTAGGAGGAAAAGGGTAAGAAAATCTAATCTAGCCTAAGTGCGACGAGCAACCGATTCCTTAATCAACCGTACACATCTTGGACCTCATGCATGACTACCACTGGGATTTACCAAGTGTAGATCCTAGGTACGCCACTGGGATTACCAAGTGCAGATCCCAAATACGCCACTGGGTTACCAAGCGTAGATCCTAGCTACACCACTGGGATACCAAGCAGTCACACTTAAATGCTCGTAATCAAGTCATACACATTCTGCGTTCTAGGAGTTTAAGGGTGAGAGAGACAAAATAGTAAATAAAATTAAATAAATAAATAGATAAATAAATAAAAAAGTGAATGCTGCAATGATGAAGTAATCTCGATCTTTATTGTTGATCATGTGCGTGTCCAAGTACAACACACTCGAATAAAGACACCGTACAATCACATTCACCACACTGCGGGCAGACACGAAAAAATAATCTAACTCTAGGGAGATCAAACTGCCAGAGCTTCACTACAGAACTAAACTAGATGCCTAAAATTGGGAAAGCCACCTCTTATTTATAGGAATTGAGGCAGGCTGCGATATCACGTACGTGATATCACAGCCAACAGGACAACGACTCATCAATACTAAACCTCTAGTGCCTTAAGAATGCATGGTGGTATATACTCATCTAGATGAGTATGTGCTTGACTTCACATTCATCTTACATCAAGATGAACAATTATGGTGATGAGATATGAAGGAAAACATTGTAATGCTTCTTGATCAATCTATGCCAAGGATGCTACTCTAAACTCGTAGGAGGTTGGACATCTAGGATCTTCAAGAAGAGTACATTGTGTATGACCATGACTACTAGGACTACCGTCCCACTAACACACAATGCAGGAGAGATCGACACTAGAATAAGCACCATGAGACTTTGAAGTGGAAAAGATTCACCAACCTCTTATTCCTGTTGAATGAAAATGAAAATAAGGCTCCTCCCTCTGGGGGTTCTCAACATAAATATTCTCCATCCCTTGATATTGGTGATGAAGGCTTAAACTTGAATACGCAATCCACTATCAATAATCTGGGTTCAAGCAAAAGTGGGAGTCAAAGTAGGGGCTCATGCAAGCATCAAGCTAACAAGAAAATTGACAAATGTGGCCTTGACAAGCATAAAGATGGTAGTAGACATCATGGTGGTGGTAGTCCTCCTCCCTCTATGCTCTCTTTGTTTGCATCTTTTTTTCTTCTTCTTTTGGTTCTAACAAACATCATAGAAAGAACAAATGTGATGAATGTGAATAGCAGGATAATGATAATTGCAAAGACCATCATGAACAAAGTGGTAGAAGAGGACATCATAGAAATCATCAAAATAATAATGATGATGAGCCTTTTCTTGCCACTCAAAGCATGTTAAACATTACAGAGGTAGTAAAAATTCCAAACAAGCATGTGAAAGATAATCAAATTAAGCAACTTGACATGAACAAGATGACCAAATTTAAGGAGGGATCTAACTCTAATTTGCAAAAAAATCTTCAAGCCTTTAACAATATCTATGCCTTATAAAATATTTAAATGATTGGTAGAAATCAAAGCTATTTCCTAGGACACTCATCAAGGAAGTAGAAAGGTGGTATCGATTGTTGGAGCTTAAATCTATCTGTAGGTGGAGTACAATGCTAGAGTTATTCAATGATAAATATCAACCGTACTTCTGAGTGTTAAATCTTAGAAGGTAGATCCAAGGATGAAAGTAAGGAAAACATGAACCCTTAGACATTTCCATGGGTAGATACTATTCTCTCTTACACCAATGCCCTAGCCATGGTTATTCTCAATGGGAACAACTTTGCCACATCATAGATGGACTCAGATTAGAAACAAGAATAACTCTTGGGATCTATGCCCAAGGAAGACTATCAGAACTTAGAGCATATCAGATCCAAAGGTTGATAGAGTAGGTAGCAAAAGAAGGAAAGTTGAGAAAATAGGAATATGCTAAGGAATATAATAGACATCCTTCCATTAGAAAAAGGGAGGTATGATTTTGTGACAATGAAGAGCCAACACTTGATGAGGTGGTGCAACAAAAAACCTTGCTAATCCAAAAATCTATTTCCGATATATCAGCCAAGGTTGATAAATTATGGGACTCTTTAGATGAAATATTCTAGACTGCTCTAAAAATTGCATAAGAATCAAGAGAGTAGAGTAGTGATCATGACTGTAGGAAGCAAAGAGAAGCTAATTGGGCCTACCAAAGGGTAAGGGCAAAGATGCTATAGTAGAAAAAGTTATGAACATAGAATCAAATGATGATGGTGGGTGCAACATCTGCCAATACGAACATCCTAAAGGATGTTGCCTTGTTGTGTCACACTTGTAGGAGTCTAGGGTATACATGCTAAATTGTAGAGTAGCAAGAAGGTAAACATCCAAAAGATTACCTTATCATCAAGGCAATCCAAGGTAGTTCCACCTACAATAACAAGCTTATTATCCAAGAGGAGCTTTGCCATAACCATATGAGAAGTACCAATAATGGTAGCACCCATAGTTATGGGAGATGCCACCATCAAGGTAGTAGTACCCTTACCAACAACTAGATTCATATGAGTACTATGTTCAACAACCAATATCTCTGTGTGACTTTTCTACTCACACTTTTTTTAGCATCACTACTACCCTCCAAAGTATCAAAGAACTCATTCTCCATCTACTGGAGTGCGGTCCCCACATCCATATTACCCACCTCATCCTTTTGCATATGTTCCTCCACCCTTGACCTAGTTACCACCTACTTCATAAATGTAGGGAGAAATTCCACCTCAACAACAACAACACAACGCAACGAGGGCTATTAACTTACCACCAAATTCTTAGCCAAGTGGCTCAGAAACTAGATCACAAAAGACCTTTCTTTTGAAACAATAGCCCAACTCAAGCCTCACATACACTTGTAGCTAGCAACCCTGCTTTTTCATCTTCCTTTGCATCTAATTTGTTCAAGTCCCCTTCAAACCAAACACCTCCCAAAGTGCATACGATCATGTTAGCTCATGTAATAACTAATTAGATAAAGGCTAGCCACCTTCCCATGAAACTATCTAATCCTGGAAGTCCCCTTATTTACCTTAAAATCATTGGGAATGAACCCTGGAAGGCTCTTTTGGATTTAGGTTTTTGTGTTAATTTGATTTTCCATTAGATGTAAAAAGCTTGGAACCTACCTCCACTCAAGAAGAGCAACATCTATCTTGAGTTGGCTAATCAATCCATCACTATTCCCTTGGGATTGGTGGAGGACATTGTGACCATCGTTTGTCAGTGGTCCTATCTGAGTGGAAAATTGCAAAGGGAACTTTCTAATCATTATGGGAAGAGCTTGGCTAAGCACTATTGATGCACGATTGAGGATTCGAGACCTTTCTTTTAAAATCTCTAGAGAAAATGCATTTGGAAAGATCAAGATGAAAAAAGTTCCATGCATCGCGTACAATGATATAAGGTGCAACCTTGTGTAGAAACTATTGGTCATTGATGAGTGGCGAGGTACCCCTACACTCAACCATACAAATACGAGTGTTTCACGCACGATCCAGTCGAACTCCATAGATGGGCTAGTTGTGGTATCTAGATAGTTACTCGTAGGTNATGCTCGTGATTAAGTCGTACTCATTCCACGTTACTAGGAGATAAGGGTGAAGAGATATTAACTGAGAAAGTAGTAAATAACAATTAAATAAATAATTAAGCTAAGTGGATGTTGCAATGGTGAAGTAATCTCGATCTTCATTACCATTCATGTGCATGTCCAAGTACATCACACTCAAATAAGGATGCCATACAATTACAATCACCACACTGCAGGCATGCACTGAGAGGAAAGGATTGAGAGGAACTTAAACTTAAAAAATTACAATAAAATCTAAGAAGTAATGGCCAAAACCAAGTGTGCTGCCTTTTATTTATAGGCTCACACTAGAACTGCAATATCGCGTACATGATATTACATGCAGGTCGCAATATCACATACGCGATATTGCGGCTTTAATAACTGGGCTCCAATAACTGGGCCTAACAGACCATGTATCTTGTATCAGGGCTCTGATAACTGGGCCTGATAGACCATGACTTATCATACCCCCACANGGGCCTAACAGACCATGTATCTTGTATCAGGGCTCTGATAACTGGGCCTGATAGACCATGACTTATCATACCCCCACAACTGAATAATAACTTATCCTCGAGTCAAAGAAAGTGAGGAACAAGTTCAATTGATTACACAGTGGATAGGTATGGGATTATTGACTGACTAGGAATTTATTCATGCCATAGTGAAGGATTAAACAAAATTTGGACACATACACAAAAGACAAAACTTGTGGAACTCAAGGGATTCCCGATAGTGGTGGCTCCTCCATGGGTGTCTTTCCTTTGTTTGGCGCTCCAGGCTTCTGAGATTGATACTATTGAAGAAGTGTCTAAAGTTTCTCCTCTTCTATCCATAGATTATGAGCCGTCCATGCTGATGTTTCAATGTTTGATGGAGTTGGCACTTTCCATGGACACGGTAGCTGTGAGAACACTTGATTGGCCTTGACATGTCATGCCGCAAACAACCGTCATTCCTCTTCATAGGCTTGGACCCTGACCTCTCCACCTTTTTCTTGGATAGATTATGCAGTAACAGGAGTTCGATGATGGATGCTGAGTGATTGTGCCTCCTTCTCTATATGTTCTGCATGAAGTCCTTAGCCTCTACCTCCCCCTGGTCGTTCGGTTGCACCTTGAGAAGGTCTTCCTTATTGTCTTCTTTTAGGGGCCATCTATAATCACACAAAGATCAATTATTAGTAAGGTTATTGAAAAATGTTCAATGATTTCATACCTTACTCATTGCCTTTAATAAATGTTGAATTCTTTGCTTAGTGTGATTTTAGATTTAGAAAAGTTTTTCAAGGAAGTTGCCCTAAAAGTTTAATGTCGGATATGGTTTGTTTAGGTGGCACATAAAAGGACCTGGTTTTGAGGAACGTTTGATAAAATGATGGCAAAGGAAAGAATAGATTTGACAATGAAGTACTTAGAGGGTATAAGATGATGTGATGATATGCAACAAGTACAAATTGCAAAAGTCACGCAAGTGGGTCCTCCCCAAAGCAGGTTCCAACGTATAATGCCCTTGCGTAACCACACCTTAAAATGTCTGTAGGAACTAGAAGGGTTAAATGTAATCCATACCAATTTCACAAAACACACACATGTAAGTATCACTGGAATGAGGTAAGAATTCTCTACGACACAAGACATGAGTTACAATTACATGAACAATGAGATGAGACAGACTATAGAAGGGGTTGTAGAGATTGGGACATGAGGTGACTAACCTAGCGCACAGTGAATCCTACGTGTAAAGCATGATTAATATGTCATTAACCCGTCGTTCCAAGATTAGAACCAAGTCCATTCCTTAATCAGTGACATCGCATTATTTCATCCCATGATAAGCAACTATGAGAGTGCCAGAACAACAAGGCGTATGATCACTTGGAATTTTGTTCAAGGGAGGAGTGATTTTTGCTTTGTGGCACTTCCTTCATTTTTTTTCTTTGTGTTTTGTTGTTTCTTTTTCTATTGCTAAATCCAGAGAAGTCGCCAACCTTCAGGCATGGTTGCATGTCTTTCCAGTGGGACCCCCTAGAACAACATTGGATTTTTTAGTGCCTTTGATTACTCTTACTCCCATTTTGCGTTAGATCTACAAGGATCTTAGTACAACCATGTTGCATGATAACTTCCATAGACGTCACCAAAGAGAATCTGCAAGTCCCCTTGATGTCACACCCTAATCATTCCCTCTTGATCCATCCTTCTTCATTTTGGTTACAATGAACACAAAATTAATTTTAAGTTTTAAGAATTTCAAGAATATCATTGTACCCTCGAATAGAACCTCTTATTTGTAGAATGGATGAGTGGGTGTAATGGGCTCACTGTTCAAATAATTGATTGTTCGAGACTCGATAACATAGAACACACCTCAACCAATGAGCCACATGAGTGTTTTATTTGTAGATGAGATTACTTATAAAAAGATAAAAAGACAAAAAAGACAAAAAGATAAAACAAGAAGTTAAAAGCTGAAAAAATGGAAAACAAAAAATCGTAAAATTAAATAAAATGAAAAATATTTATTAATCCTACTTGTTATTAAAATGGGGGATATCCCTCATAACTAAAAGGTTGAGCATGGCGAGGATTAATAAATGAAAGATGAGGATCCTTGCATGTCGAAAACATTGAAACTTGGTCATACCTACCCCATTGGTGTTCACACACTTGATTGTAGTAAGCGTAGTGGGGCAATTTATAAGATGTGGTTCCCTGTTGAAGAATTGACCCACTATGACACTTGGGATTGTAAGATGGTATGCAAGGATCAGGATGTCGCTCTCCATGGCTGTATTCATTGGGCCATATGGTTGTTGGAGTGTTAGTTGGTGGCCCTGATGAAGTAACACAAGGCATTGGGTTCGAAAAGAAGGATGCACCACAGTGTTGGACTTGTGTTGATTTGGAGGATGCAGTGGCCTTGGAATTATGTTGTTCCTTCTTATGGTCATGTCTAAAGAAGGGACACCTTTGATGTTGAGGAGGTCTCTCACTGTTGTTAGTAATAGTAGCACAAGTGATGTTCGTGGGTTATCGTTGTGGTGCAGACACTTCAAGAATAGTTGCTGGTGCTGTAGAAGGAGGGAAGGGATGAGAATGTTGAAATTTAGAAGAAGTGTAAGGTACACAAGGTGGTGGCTGTGTTGAATACATGGGCTAATAGTATTGAG
>MNCI01037173.1:213629-241242 GCA_015680685.1 Gnetum montanum | reverse complement strand
AGCCTCTTGTATTTGCATTACACTTGTAGTGGCCAGTAGGGGTTCATCGTCATCAGGTAAGTTATGCTTTCGTGCGTTGGGATGATGTTGCCTTCGTTTATGTTTATAAGAAACCCCCACTTCGGATTGCGTACTCCAATCTTCATTATCAGATAATTCGTTGGTTCTCCAATGAATTGCCTCACTATATGTGGCATTATCGTAGTCTTGTAGGAGAGGCATGGTTGTGAAATTGTGTGTGAATTTATATGTGATTTTTTATAATTATTTCTTCCTAAAAGATATATCGTTAATTCCTATATAGTGACCTTGTATGATATAACTAATCTAGATAACTAGCACTATCCCTGGAAACGATGCCAATGATGAGTGACGAGGTACCCCTACACTCAACCATACGAATATGAGTGTTTCACGCATGATCTGATCGAACTCTGTAAATGGGCTAGTTATGGTATCTAGACAGTTACTTGTAGGTCACAGTTCATTGTCTTCCCACCTGGACTAGTATTAGCTTCGTCACGTATGGTTTAGTCCAAAGTGAGGTGTATGATGTGTTTCTACACTAGTACTACTCCTGAGTATGATGGAAAATAATATTAATTAAACTAGGGGAGAGAGAGAGAGAGTCTAAGCTAGCTTAAGTGCGATGAGCATCCATTCCTTAATCATCCATACACATCTTAGACCTCGTGCACGACTACCACTGGGATTACCAAGCGCATGGCCTAAGTACGCTACTGGGTTTCCAAGTAGTTGAAACACCCCAAAATTTAAAGACATGCTTGCTTCACCATGTCTTTGCAATTCATGCATCATTATGGTAGTTCTTCAGGAGATAGATGCTTTGATGTTCAAACTATCTAGTTCGGCAAGTTTTTCTACCCCAGGTGTTAATAGGCTAAACGAATTCTCCAGCCTGCCCACCTGAGTAGTTCATCCAGCTGACAGCGCACTTAGGAGCGGTGCGTAGAATTAATGGTATTGGTCAAAACATGCAAAATGCTTTAGCAAGTTTTCTAAGTAAAGTAGTTTTGCTACGCTACGCTACGTTATGTAGCATAGCAAACTTCAGAAGACGTTTGCAGAAGCGAAGTGCTACGCTATGCTATGCCATGCAGCGTAGCATAGCGTAGCAAAAACTAGACGGTCAATCCCCTCACCTGACTTCAAGTCCTTCAGCAATGTCTCCTTTCGTTAGAAAGCAGGGAACTTGGCCAAAAGCAAATCATGTTTGCTGCTACAGTACACTAAGCTACATGGCACAGCGAGGCGTAGCAACTCTGCGAAAGTGATAGAAGGAATGTTAAAGGGCGGGATCAACAAGTTCACAAGCTTCGCAGTACAAAAGGAAAAGTTTGCAGATTGGCGACATTTTTTTAGGATAGCTGCTATGCTATGATATGATATGTAGCGTAGCATAGCGTAGCAAATTTGCAGCCAGCAGTCACAACACTACAAAGGTTTCCAACACATGCAGCAAGACACAATGCAAATTTTTTGCTTCAAACCAGTGGCTACGCTACGCTGCATAGAGTAGCATAGTGTGACAAGATGCTACGCTATGTCAAACATGCTACGCTACAAAGCATAGCAAAGAATGGCAAGCAATTATGCTATATAAATGCACTCCACCTAATTGCACCCTTACTCTAACAGTGTAATTACAGTGTGGCAGGCTTGTAATTACGGCATGGCAGGCCCACCCAACAATCATGCAGGCATGTGCAGCATAGATAGGTCAACATAAGCCCAGGGCACGTGGCATCCAAACCGCATCTTTCGCACACCCCTAGTCCTATAAATACCCTAATGAGCGTTAGGGGTAGAAGATCGGGTTTTCTTGGTAATTTGGTCGGCTAACAATTTTGTTAGCTAACAAGCAAAACAAAAGTTAGCACTACAACCTTGAGCATTGTAAGCTCTTAGTTTGGCATTGTAAGCAGTTAGCACTCCTGTCTAGCATTTTGTCCTACTTTTCCCTACCATCTTGGTAGCATTCTGCATTTTTGACTCTTGAGTCCACGTTCAAGCATCCAACTGTCTTGCTTTGAACACCTTGGTTACCTTTGGGATCTCTACGCTTCCCGACATTGTACAACCAATTGTATCTACCTTAACAGAGTAAAGTCATAATCTTGAAGCGGTGCATTTCCCTAACTGCATTCTACTTTGCTTTCTTGTTTATCATCGCATTTTACATTGTTTCCTGCATCTTTTATGTTTAAAATATCATTTATATGCTATAAACTTTGCTTCCAAATCACACATTGCAAAAGGTTATATTGACACTGAATAAGTCCCTGTCTGATCGACTAGACCATTCAGGGTGTCCCGTTTCTATTCTATCCAGCACGGCCCTCCCACGGAAACAGGGTTAAAATTATCAACAACCGACAACCTCTCAGCATTTTTTTCCAACCGCTGATGTTTTTGATCGCTACAGTTTTCTGGCACTAGAAGGAGGGATTTTGGTGCCCTTTCCACATGTCATGGTAGTCTTGTAAGCCTTTTGCACCTTGATACACATGAGCGTAAACTTGACACCCATCTATGGTTGTTTATGCATCATGATGTGTAGATTGGTCGCTTCGATGGTTCGTCGGGAACCCTACAGGACATAAGCCTCCGATCGCCAGCTGACTTGCCTATCTTATAGTAGTCTTGCATGCGCTCTATAGCCTATCGTGCACTAGCATAAATGTGACACCCTTTTGCAGTTGTTTACGCATTGTGTGGTATAGATCGGTCGCTTTGACAGTTCCTCGGGAGCCCGTCAAGACATAAAGCCTTTTTGATTCCTTTCCAATTCCTTTGTTTTTCTTGTTCGCAAAACTATTTAGCTTCCCAATTTCCTTGCTTTTCGCGCTTGCAAAATTATCTAGCTTAGTAACAATGGCTTCCGCAACTACTGCTGCTAATACCTTCAACGTTGAAGTTACCATCATAGTTCAAGGAATCACAGGTGCCAAACAACCACTAAACCTGATGCTAGAAACATGTCGATCCCTCAAGATCCAAAATCGGGGACCTAAGGGCTTGGCCCAGCAACATGAGCGCTATAACTTCCTCTATGCAAAGGTTTAGGCAAACCTGCCTTTAGATGTGCATGAATTCGAAGGTAAACGTAGCTTCGAGTTTGCTTACTGCAATGGGAAGGAGTTTGTTCCCACTCCCGACGCTTCCATACCTTTGACATAGACAAACCAAAGGCTTATAGACCAGCTAATCCAGTTGACCAGACTTAGGGAGCAATAGGACACGGTGTCTAACCAGGATGACTCCTTCCAGGACGGACAGGAGGAACTTGATTCCTAATCTGACAAGGGAGGTCAAACCAACCCTGTTCCTATCCCTCCTACTCAGTCCTTCTGGGCTAATTCGTTGTCCATCACTGCTCCCTTTGTGATCATGCCTACGCTCTCGCAGCCTACAACTACAACTACAATGGGTAGCCATGTCACCTTCCTAGCGTATCAACGCCCTTATTCCCTTGTTTCATTTGTAGCAACTATGCCTCTGCAAAATGTTCATCAACCCATTCCTGTAGCACATCACACACCAATCACATCTACCCTACTGTATATTTGTATTGTACCTACTTCACAGTTGTACTCAACTTCTGTTTCAATTCCTACATTCACATCTATCCTACCAACCATGGTGGGCCCAAGCCTGTCCACATGGTGAACCCCATTCACTTCTTCGCCTATTCCACAACTGTCGCAAATGTCTCATTATGTTCACCCTCAGACCTACCAAACCCTGCAAACAATATAACCTAACACGGGGCTATGGTCTGTTCCACCAGTGACACAAGTCGTCTATCTGATAGCTCAACCCGCAGTTGCTACTCCAATAGCACCACCTACCAAGTGGTGGACAACGTAAGCAACACCATTAGTAGGGGCCATCCCAACGGTACCGCTGATGGGTCACGCTGCCACCCCCACTATTCCATGGATAGGAACTACCTTAGTAGTTCCCCAACTGTCCACAACGTCGCAGGGTTTGGACCAACCATTCCAACTCAACCAGGCCCTCATTGAGGAAATCAAACGCCTCAAAGCTGTTGGGTCTGACACGGTACAAGTCATGGACTTTTACCAGGATGACCCCATCAGCCCTATAATCCGTGCTTTGACATTACCCCTAGGGATTTCCCTCCCCACTTCATGAAGTACAATGGGGAGGGAGATCCCAATGCACATCTTGTTACCTTTAGGTCTGAATCCCTTCTGTTGCAACAATGGATGCACACAATTATTCGTGTATTTGCTATGTCCCTAGCCGAGAAAGCCTTGGATTGGTACCGCATGCTACCACACTCATCTATTTCAACTCTAGAAGAGCTTCTGACCCAGTTCGTGACACACTTCAAGTATAACTTGAAGGCAGAAACCATGTTGGACGAGTTGATGAGTGTGAAGTAGGATCCTCTGGAACTAGTTCAGAAATTCATCCAGCATTGGAGCGCAACCCTTAATGAAATTTGCGATCCCATTGCGGAGGCCCACTTGCTGGTCGTATTTAAGGGTGCAGTGAATGACTTTATCAAGTCTAAACTATACTACCTCGCCCCTCGCACTTTTAGTCAAGCCTTCACTCAAACTAAGAGTATACAGGACGCAGCCGAGGCAAGCAAAGACCTGGCCTACATTGCCTACAAAAATACCTTTATAAACAAAGATAAGGGTAAAGCCTCAACAACTACAATGGTCGCTATGGTGACCGAGGCCAAGCCCAAACCAAGTAACAATGGTAACAAAAATAACAAAAAATCGACTGTACCCGCAGCTAACCCCATGCCCTGGTAGGGTAATGTGCCGCAACCTCCAGTGTCCACACCTGAGACATCTACACAACCCAAGACAAACTTTGAGCATAAAGATCGCTCAAAGTACACCCCACTGCCTCTCAAGCCTTCAGAACTTCTGAAGCAACTATTGGCAGCGGGACACATCCAACACAAGTAGATGTCGGAAGAAGGAATCAGGAGACATCAACGCTATTGCGAGCTCCTTAGGAACCTCTCTTTGGCCCTGCTCAATGAGCCCCCAATTCCTAATGGTTTTAGGCTGTACAGGTTTTGTGACTATCACCAATAGTTTGGTCACAACACAGATTACTGTCTAGCATTGTAAGATGACATCCAGAGGTTGATCGATCAAGGAAAACTGATATTGGACGAAAGTAACCTAGTACGCCCTTAGAACCAATCTATGCATGTCTACACAGACCCCCTTAATGCCAACTATGATAGTTACGTCATCAACACCATCAGTATTGATAGTGATCCTAGGCCACCCTAGCAGCCATTTGTGGTCCATGTGCCTCACCGTAGTGCACCAACACCACCAGTGGCTAGCCAAAGCTTGCAACAGCTATTCGTTCTGAGAGTCCCTCCCCGGGCATCCATCTCTACGCCACCTAGTAGCAAAGCCACCCAACTTCACCTATTAACACCATTAGCTCCATTTATTATTAAGGGGTTGATCCATTCGATAGCCCCTGCCCCGTGTAAGACAGCTAAACAACCTTGTTGTCCTAAAAAATGGGAAGTGTGTTTCGTAGGTGAGACATCGAGAGGAAGTACCGCCCCTGGTACTTCCAAGCCTACATCTCCATCCCCTGCATCTACGCCCTCGTCACCAAAGACGAATGTTTCTATAATCGCACAGTCCGCATTGCCCTGCCAAAAAGTGTCTGAACCTAGATCTAAAGTCGCCCCTCGAAAAATTCATCTTCTAAGATGAATAAAATAGAAGGAAAGTGTTAAACAGGGGGGGGGATGGTCAAGACCTCCTTGATGCCCTTACTCAGGTTGAACAAACTCTAAAACAAAAAAAAACACTGCGCTAAGCTTGTACGACCTAATCATAATGTCTGTCCCGCACCGTGAGGGTCTGATTTGCATGTTGACAGTGATTCTAGTCAACGAAGACATGCTAGCAGAAGAGGGAGTGATCCACTTGATCATGCTCCCTCCACACCTACAAAGCTAGAACTGTCTCAACTGACTTTTAGCGACGGTTCCATTAGGGAAGATCCCGAAAGAGGTCAGGTGACCACAACACCCCTTTTCATCATAATTCAGGTTGGCCAACATCGAATCCAAAGGATACATGTTGATGATGGGGCTGCCATGAACATCATCCCTTTCCTATTGTGGACAAGTTGGGTTTGGTCGACCATATCAAACCCACAACAACATTATGTATGAGGTCGTTCAACGGGGCACGCGTCTTGGTGAAGGGCATAGTTTACATAGACTTTGTGACAAGGGACCAGTGCCCCACAAACACGAAGTTCATTGTGGTCGAGGAAATGCCCAGGTTTAACTTGATCTTAGGGAGATCATGGTTAGCACAACTTAGGGTTGTCTCTTCGCCCATTCACAAGGCAATCCACCTACCATACACAGGCAGGGAGGTGGTGATCCATGGTGACAAAGTAGCAGCGCAAGCGATCAATAACATAGACATGGAGCAGAGCTTAGAGGTTGTAGCCTTTGAGAATGAAGCACCTGCTTACACACATAATAACCATCCAGTGAAAGAATCATCTTAACATATCAATCTTCAAAATGAAAGCACGTGGGTTGAGTTTTCCTTCCAAGTGGGGGACAACGATGCAAAGGAAGGCCTTGGCAAAATGCCTCGGCCTTACGCTCTGCTCAATCCACGATGGGTCAAGAAGAAACTATGCATAGCGTAGCAACCCCGCTACTTCCTGCCCAGTAGCCATCCTTTGCGCATTACCATCTTTCGTTGTTTACAATCCATCTGTCTACATAATTTACCAGTTAGCCGTTGTTCAAGTTGTTAACGTATCACCTCTTTGGCATGCTATGTAATGGCCCGAAACGACCTAAAACTAGCAATGGCCCGAAACGACCTAAAACTAGCACATGAAAGCATGAAAATTTTACACAAAACATAACACGTAGACAATGCACAAGTTAATGTAGAATCAATTTCTTTTTCGAAGTTCTCTTCTTTATTTGAAACTTTTGCCTTTTGGATAATGTTTGCAAATTTATTTATTTTTTTACAAAAATTCAAAATTTCAAAAAAAGATCCCATGTTATCATGGGTTATCTCGGGTTGCATCATCTTCACCATTCGTTTTTGTATCATTTCCTTTTGTATCACCTTTCCCTGTGTTGTCCTCTTTCGATTCTTCATTTCTTCCCTCTATAGACCTTGCGCCCTCATTTGGAGCTTGTATCGTAGGAATGAAGTGGTTAGCTAAAGCAACACATGCAAGCTACAACAGAGCATAAGAATTAATACAATAGAAAGCAACTAACCTAAGAAGGGCCTACGTTCGTCTCGAAGGGCATCCAGTCTAAACCGAGCCTAAGGTGGCGCCAGACCTCCTCTGCCGTGATGTCCACCCAATGCCTATTGCTTGGTTCAATGTCTATAGCAATCTCTCTTCCTTTTGGTGGTTGTCCACCTTGGTGGTCCTGGAGAAAAGGAGACGGTTGTGGTCTCTCCTGTGGGAAGGTTCATTTTTCAGTCAAGAGATTCCGTAACCTTTACCTGCTCTTTGAACTTGGCACAGGCCTCAGAAGTGTCAATGGCATTTACAAATGCTTTATACGTAAACGTCTCTACAACAGCGTCCCTATACAATTTACGATGGGTGGAATTTTCCAATTTATACATGTGTTTTTGGTTTTTCTGGGACTGCCCCCACACGAAAAACCTTGGTGCTGAAATCTTTCAAATTCTGACACTTCCGAGCTAACAAGTCCATTTGCATCCGATGTTCTATTATTTCACAGGGGGCTTCGATGTTCTGACGTGTGACTGTCCAAAATCTGGTGTAATCTATCACAGCCGTGTGCCAATCCTCATTATTAGTGTCACGAGCTATGAGGAATTCGTTCCTCGACTTGAGATCCTCTACCTCAGCATTCAAGTCGACCTCCTTTTGCTCAGCTTTTTAGACCCGTTTTCATAAGTCCTCGTTGACGTGCTTATACTCCCACAAAGAGCGTGATCGGTACAAAGCGCATTTGTAAGCCTCATCATATGCTCGACGAGACACCTTGGTCACTTCAGGCGGGAATGTAGGCACAACACCAAATTCCAAAGGCCGTGCTGGGTTCCATTTCAGTTGAGAGGCTGCCATGACACATAGAGCATAGGAATCACGTTAGCATAGCAAAGTTAACAAAGTCTAAAACTCTAGTATAGCAACATGAGAACACCTAACACTACTACTTACCCACATCAGGGTCCACCTACTGAAGGCGATTGATCATGTTGTCAACGATTCCCTGCATGAACGTAAACTTATCAGGGATCTCAACCCATGATTCGGCACGAGTCAGAGAAGGTCTTGCAGCATCAACAGTGGCGCCTGTCATATAACTAAACATGTCAGTAATGACCGAAATGGGCTATGACAAGGAAGACATATTGTCAAACTCACGAGCATTTAATTGCGGTCCACGTTCCTGCTGATGCAAAATGAGGACAACAGCCTTGGTAGAAGTCCCTGCCAAGCCTGTATGGACCTCTTCTTCATGTGTTGATGTCTTTCCTTTTAGGAGAACAATGTCTTTTTTATTCAAGGGAGACTCCTCTTCGTTAGTAGAAGGGTTCTCCCTAATAATAAGAGCCCCCGCCTTAATGACAAGAGCTCCCTTCCTTGTGATCGGGGTCCTTCTCTCTGAGATTGGGGCCTCCAAATCTTTATTCGTCACTCCTGTCTTAGGAGCTGACACCTCTTCGTCACCTTCTTCTTATTCTTCTTCTTATTTGTCTGCTAGTCAAGAAACATATTTGCATTAGTCCAAAACAAGTTAGCTTAAAGCGGGTGCTACGCTACATTGCCTAGCGTAGCATAGCATGGTAGACAATAACGAGGTAGGCATTAAACAAAAACTTTTACCAATGGGGGGTTGTGTCCTTTACAGCTTAAGCCACAGTAGCTACCCTCCCCTTCCTCTGTGCTAAGGGTTTCCTAAGCTGGAGGAGGCCTCTTCCGCTGCAACTTTTTGGCTTCAGTCTTGGCTATGAAATGTTCACCCCGCGACACGCTACTGGCTATAGTAGGGGGCGTCTCTCCTACGGTGTCCTAGCCACAAAATTTGTGGGCCACCTGATCCTTAGTTGTCATAGAGAGCAACTCCCTAATTATTTCTAGGGGATCTTAGGCTCGGATGGTCCAAAGAATCTGGCAGATCCACGGTTTGGAAATCTAGTTGCGATTTCGCATGACCCAGGCTCTATTCTCATTAACCACCAGAAACTTTGCGAAACACTTCAGACAGGCTATGTAAAAGGAATAATGTATATTGGAATGAGACTTCAATTTCTTATGGAGCCCCAAGATTTCGATCTACAAGCCTTTACATAGAAACCTGGTGCAGTTGTAGTGGGCCCCCTCTTCCATGACCTCATGCATTATCCAAGCTTGCTCAATCCCCAGGACCTTCCCTTGGGAAAGCAGCTAAGGAAATGC
Organism: Gnetum montanum; assembly: GCA_015680685.1. Lineage (NCBI taxonomy): Eukaryota > Viridiplantae > Streptophyta > Gnetopsida > Gnetales > Gnetaceae > Gnetum > Gnetum montanum. The sequence goes on along the minus strand of MNCI01037173.1, from coordinate 231,762 downwards.
ATAAGCATGAAAGATAGGGTACATCTCCCTAGCAAGTCCTTCTTTGAGCTTCTCCATGGGAAGCCCCTTTCGCTCCTTGGAAATCCTTAACCACTCTTGAATGTCCTTCTTTTGAAGGATCAACTCCTTCTTGCCCTTCGACCCTATAAGAACGCCATCAACAGGAACACCGAACAGGTCCGTAAATAGTTGATCATTGATTTCAATGACCTCCTATACGTCCTATATGCATGTGTGGAAACAACCTGCCTTGTCGAAAAAGAGTTGATCAGGGAGAGCATCTCAACGGCAGAAACACTCAGATTTGGGGCCAGGAATCAATTCATAAGCCAAGCATTTGGATATTCTCGACCAAGGAGTCCGAAGCCACACCATTTATCCAAAGTTGGCTCGTATCTACTTCTCCATACTTGAAGTAGATGTTTTCCTCTTGTGTCTCAGTGGTTACCACCATCACCTCCTAGGGCTTTTTTGCCCCTATGACAGTTTTCACAAGAAACGTTTAGCGTAAAAATGTAGAAAATATAAAGATCGCAAAGACACTTAAGCATGCAAGACTTACTATTTGTCCTACCAGGTCTGTACGATAGCAGAAACAATGAAAGACTAACTAGAACTTGTTCAACAATGATTAGTTTGAAGGGCTCTGCCCAACCCTCATCCAGCCGACCAGACTCCTTGCATTAACCATAGGGAATGGGGTATAGGTATGGGTAGGTGTGGTATTCACCCCTGCATTGACCAATCACACCCACGCACAGGTTCTCAGTAGAAGAGAACTCCTGTAGGGCTATCCATGCTATAGCCAACAGACTCGTTCGGTCGTGGAGCCCTTCCTTGTTGATGTAGAACCTAGTAACAAAATCATGTTGTTAGCATTTGGCCAACATGGCCAGCATTGCACAACACAGTGGAACAAGGCTGCAAAACTCACCCGCCAGCATAGTAGATGGTTCCCGGCTGATTTTGGAAGCACGTTACCATATAACGTGCAATAAACAATGTGTTGTAAGGATGGTAGTAGCTGTACTCAGGAATGTCCCAAATCCAAGCCAAACGCCTTAACCCTACTAAGCGTTGACTAGACCCTTCTCCTTCCCTACTCATGATTGCCCCATCTGTTGGAAACCTCAAGATGTCTCGGCTTGCCCTAGGCAATATGGCTTCTATTATGACGGCCGCCTCTTCCTCCTCTAGGTATGACCAAACGATCACACTAAAGTGTTGGAGGAGATATTGTAGGAACTCCTATGCTCCTTTCCTAAACTAGACCCCCCGCTCCCCCACATGTATCTAGGGAGGAGGAGCATTGGCCACAGGTTTTCTTGCATGACATAGGACCCCTACAAATTCCAAGATAATCAGAATTGGCCTTAGCCCCATCCTATACAACACAACCAACAAGTGTTAGCACCATGTATAAGTGTAATGCACACGCAACATAGCAATACCTAACAATCCATGCATATAGCATAGCATAACCCTCTTCCCGCACATAGCGTAGCAAGAACATGAAAGCGATAGTGCAGCAAAAATAGCCTAGTAATTAACCCTAACAGGGTGATTAACAATAGGCCTCGATAGAACACGTGTCACACTGTCACATCACGCATGGCCCAACCCTCCTGAGGGTCCTATGCTATGCCATTCGAAGACCAGGTAACTTAAACTATCCAAACCTCTGTGGTTGTGACAAACGTAGCAGTGGCGGTTTAAGCAACCTTACATGCAATGATAGCATAGCGTTTATGCATTCACCATGGCCGAAGCAGCAATAGTGGCAATGCAAAGGCCAAAACAATGCAATGACAAAAAACATAGATGACTAAGACTAGGATACAAAATGAAAGCAGAGAAAAAAAACGATAACAGAATCGTAAAAAAGCAGAAGGAGCATGGTGGCCTACTGGGTCAATGGCATGTCCTTTTGCACTGCGACGTGCGCTTGTGTCATGCCCCCTAGGGTTTTCTTCACCTCTTCAACCTTTGCGAGCGCTAAGTGAGTATGTTCCTTCTTTGGAGCCATCGTCCTGCTTGCAGACGTTTCCTCGTCATGATGCAAGAAAAAAACTGCCTTACTTGTTGTTAGCATAATTGCACCACGCTTCGAAATTACTTTGGGCTCCGAATATGGGCTCTACACTTTTATGGTGAGAATGACAAGCTTACCAGGATTTAATCCCTATTTGTGGTCATAATGGTAAAAAAGGGAAACTTGCTGCTCTCTCTTCATTTAATGCGTAGTGCACCATACAGCGTAGCATGCTCGCCACGACATCATAGCACTATTGGCATTAAAACCTTGACATGCTCCAAGCTAACTGCTTGCTTTTCCAAAAAATGAAAAAATATATTTTTGACTTTATTGGTCCAAAAAGACCTTAAATTAGCATTTTTTTGAGAGAATCTTCGGGAATGTATTACTGAAAGAATGGTACACGACTATACAAGTACAAGCGGGGGTGGCCCACCCCAAAGAGGGGGGGGATCCCAGAAACCCACAAAAGATCACGTGAAAAACCCGGCTGACCCCCAACATGGCGGCCGAACCATGAAGCCGTACAGACGTTCAAAAACCCCCCAACATGGGGGGGCGCACCCACAATGCAAAAGTAAGGTGGGGGGAGGACAAGAGGGGGGGGGCACAACCCCACAACAACGATGAACCCAACAGAGAATGGGGGGGGGTCGCGGGGGGGGCCGGCAGCTGGTGGCAGGCACACCGAGGCAACTCCAACTCGTGGAGCAGGTCCAGGGTGGCAGGATGGTCCTCTATGTCCATGAAGTTCGCGGCCTATTGAAACCCCTGCAGAAGAGCCTCATGCCTACGTCGGTCCAGCGAAGAATCCCCCGCATCCAGGTGGAATCTAGCGGACGTGCGCCGGATGTGCCGTCTAAGCTCCCCCCAGGAGCTCTCACAACTAATTCCAAGGATGCTATACGGGTAGCGCCCCCCCCCCTGAGCCACTGGCGGGCGCTGTGTTGATGCGCCCGGTCGAGATGCCGTTGNNNNAACTTTAACAGTCTGAAAAGACCTTAAACTAGTAGTTTCGATCTGTTATACGTTCGTAGTCCGCAATGACGCTAAACTAGCAGTTGCACATTTTTGCATCAACAATTTTGTATTTCTTAGCAGTTTTATGTTTTCACATCAACAGTTTTACAATTCCTATTTTAGCAGCTCTACATCTCCATGCCATAGCGGTATGCCATGACTTTAAACTGGCAAAATTTTAATCTTTACATCATACTTCGCTAGTTACATCTCGTCATTGCTTTGCAAGTTTTGGTTATACACAATTACTACCAATAGGTGCCCCTTAATAAGGCTTTCATCTCATCTTGACAGGTTAAGCAAAAAAATGAAAATCCATCGCGATCTCTCCACGTCTTTAGCCCTAGCAGGTCGACATGGCAAGCTCGCAAGACAATTGAACCCTGACCTAATCGACTAGGGATCGACCACAGCTAGCACCATAGTGTCTTTAGAAACATCCCCAGACTAACCCGAGCATCTGGTTCGAACTCTAGATTTGGAGGTCGGGGATGTAACTGAGGACCCTCTCATTGATGTTAAAGCTTAGCTCACTCCTAGATGTGCAGATGCATGAAAATATAGCCAAGATTCTACAAGAAAACATCAAGGTCTTCACATGGTCATACAGTGACATGCCGAGTTTAGATCTGAGGCTGATACAGCACAACATCATCCTAGACCCGTGCATGAAGGCAGTCAAGCAGAAGGCTTGTAAGATCAAACCAGAAATCGCACTAGCCATGAGAGATGAAATCACCAAGCTATACCAAGATATTTTTATCCGCGCAGTTGATTACTCAGAATGGGTGTCCAACATTGTCGTGGTTTCTAAGGAAACGGAAGGAATACGAATCTGTATAAACTTCTGGAATCTGAACAAAGCAATGATCAAAGACAATTTCCCACTTCCAAGCATCGATCAACTCATCGACACTACGGTCGGCCATGCCCTGCTATCCTTCATGGATGGCTTCTATGGCTAAAACCAAATTCACATCAACCTGGAGCATCAGCTAACAACAACCTTCATGACCCCATGGGCGACCTTCTATTACACCATGATGCCTTTTGGGCTTAAGAACGCCGGGGCAACCTACCAATGAGCCATGACTTACATCTTTAGCGACTACATCCTAGAAATGTTAAATGACTACGTGGATGATATAGCAGTCAAGTCCAAGGAGGCAGTTGATCACCCATGCGATCTATGGGTAGTCCTTAAGTATTATCAAATGCATGATCTGCGCCTTAATCCTAAGAAGTGTGTCTTTGGGTAAAAATCGGACGCATGTTAGGACTCGTAGTATCGAAGGCTAGAATACGGGTGGACCCTAACAAGGTTAAGGCCATCGTCAACCTAGCACCTCCTACAAACCTTAAGGAGTTATGTGGGTTGCAAGGTAGGGTACAATTCATCCAAAGGTTTATAGCAAAGTTGACTGACAAGTTACACCCCATGCAACATCTTCTAAAGCAAGGGGTTAACTTTGAATGGATAACCTAGTGTCAACAAGCCTTCGATGACTTGAAGAAGGAGCTTTTATACCTTCCAACTATGCATCCACCACAAAGTGATAAGTCTTTCTTCATCTACCTTGCCACCTTCGACACATCTATTGTGGCACTACTATGTCAGAAACAAGATGACAAATCTAAGATACCAGTGTATTATTTGAGTCATGCATTAATAGCACACAAGGCAAAATACAACAGAGTAGAGAGGCATTGCCTCGCCTTAGTGTTTGCGTTAAAAAAGTGGAGGCATTATCTATTTCGCAGTATAACTAACATCATTTGCAAAAACAACATACTTCGGGCTATCACTAACAACCTATATGAAAGTAGCGGGATAGCCCGATGGAAAGCAATAACTTACAGCCTACACTATGTAAGCCAGTCATCAACTAAGGTTCAAGCCATAGCAACGCAACTTACAGCCTCACCCGTCGACGACCACACAACGATAGATCCCGAATTCCCAGACAAGCATGTTAGCACTATCAACATCGTTCCATCGCACCTGGAAGCTACTTTACACTTTGACGACGCCTCAACCATAGGAGGAGGTAGTGCAACTACTGTCATTACATTTTCCTCTAGGGAAATGCACCCGTTTTCTTATAGTTTTACGTTCCCCTACACCAACAATGTGGTAGAGTATGAGGGGCTACTCAGAGGCCTCTTAGCTAACCAAACACTATGCATACAACACCTAGCGATTTGCTGGCATTCACAACTAGTTGTGAATTAGACCACCGAGGTTTATGCCTGCAAAGCTATGTACCTGCAACCCTACTGCAATCTAGGAAAAAGCCTGCTCAAGCAATTTGCAACCACAGATATGCAACACGTTCCATGCAACGAGAACACCGTGGTAGACGCCTTGGCCACCCTTGCACTAAACATTCCACCACACTCGTTTGCAAGTCTGCCGACTTCAATTGTCGAATGTACTGAGCCTATCACTCAGGTGGGACATGTGGCCTCTATTAGTGCTACGGATACCCAAGAGTGGTACGCTAACATTAAAGTCTACCTAAAACATGGTGAACCCCCATGCAGACTAACATCTACCCAGAGAGATATGATCTGTAAGCATCCTCGACAATATTTGCTCATGGGAAATAACACCCTGTGCCGATGCTCCTATGACAGGATATTGCTAGCATGCGTGGGTGAGGAGCAAGCATGGAGGGTAGTTAATGAAGTACATGAAGGACTGTGTGGCGAACACATAGCACCTAGGGCTATGACTACGAAAATTAGATGCCTAGGGTACTATTGGCTCCACATGGAGCGTGACTGCTTGTCAAAAGTCAAGATGTGTGACATGTGCCAGAGATACGCAAATCTCATACACATCTCACCTACGGACCTGCACCCAATGCAAATCACATGGCCTTTCCAATAATGGGGACTAGACCTCATAGGACCTATCACGCCTAAATCCTCTGCAGGACATAGCTTCATTATCACTGCCACTGAGTATTTTACTAAGTGGGTGGAAGCCATCCCCCTGAGGAAGACGACGTCTCAGCAGATCTGCCACTTCATCTTGGACAACATCATGATAAGGTTTGGGCTTCTAATGACTATTGTAATCGACAATGGGCCATAATTTATTAGTACGAAAACCCAAATCTTCTACAGCAATCTAGGAATCAGGCAATCATTCTCCTCCCCGTATTACCTGCAGGCGAATAGACAGGCGGAGGCTACAAATAAGTCCATCATCAACTTGCTGAAGTGGATGCTTAGCAATAGCAAGAGGTGATGGCACGAGCAAATCCTCTACGTTCTATGGGCTTACAAGACGATATGCAAAATTATGACAAATAAGACACCTCACAGTCTTGTTTATGGATCTGAAGCTGTGTTGCCTCTTGAGTTGTAGGTACCATCACTCTGGATGATCCTCTCGGATGTCGTGAATGAAGCCCAGAACAATGAGTCGCAGATCATCGATCTCGACTCAATAGAGGAGGAGCACGTGTAGACGTTGAGCCACATAAAGCACTGCCAGAGCAAGCAACAGCAAAAGCACCATGCAAACCCACATCAACGGTTAGTACGGAAGGGAGATCTCGTCCTCAAAGTTGTTCGTGAGCATGTGAGCAAATTCTCAGCCAACTGGGAAGGCCCTTACATAGTCACTAAAGCCTTCGAGAATGGAGCCTTCAAGCCATACCCAGTGAATCACTCGTACCTCAAGCCATACTACATCTAAAGTATGAAGATGACAAGCAGCGTCCTCTACGATGTTAAACTAGCAACGACCGTCTGCTACGACGTAAATGTGGCACAACTAGTCCACTGTCATGTTAAACTAGCATGTACGATCTGTTGGGACCTTAAACCAACATAGTAGTCTGCTAGGACCCTAACCTAGCATTTAGTCTACTAGGACCTTAAATTGGGTTTGTATCACGTCCCTAGCATGCATCTGCGCCAAGTACACATCGAACGAGAGTGCACAATGCCGACCTGGAGGTGGGATGTCGTAGCTCCAGAACGTAGTTCACGATATAGTGGGAACACGATCTAGAATGTACGCAATGCTGCCATCCTTGACATCATGCTGACCCTCCGAAGATGTCGTATGACATCGCACTAGCCCTCCAAACCTACCGTCGCCATGGCCCATCACCCTAACGGTAGTTCCTTAGCCAGTGCCCACTGCTAGAGTTCCAACAGTATTGTGGCCCAGCCACAATATTGTTACCCTCCAGCTCCCTGCCGATGCCTGGGCTCGCATGACGTTTAGCTATGTGGTAGCTGATCCCATAGTTGAACTGAGAGTGCATGCCTTTGGTAGGGATTTTAGAGCATCTGCACTCACAGCAACTCCTGGTACCTTAGTCGTCAGCTCCGCCACGACAGTGCTGCCAAGGCCGTCATTGGCCTTCCTACTTTGGACACTGTGCACCAAAACGAGTGCCCAAGAGCTTCAACAACGTTTGCAACAAGCAAGACCTTTGCCCTCGCTTCGCATCATGGCTGTTTCGCTCTCCATCGTGCTTACAGGGTGCGGCCAAAAGTACGTCTTGCCACAGCAGCAAATGCTATTGCGTCGCGAAGTAAGTGCCTCGACTAGCTTGGCTGCTTCAGAGTGCAAATTCCATGACGTGCGTAACATAGCTCGCCGCATGGGAAGCATTTGTAGATAGGTCAAAGCCCTACATAGATGTAACACAGCTCATCCTGGGAAAGAAGCACCTATCCTACAAGAGGTCAAAGGCTAGTGAAAGTAAAGATGAAAATGCGAACAACTCCCTCATGAGCACTTCGACGAGGGACTCTACTAAACCTCACCTTTACCCTTTTCCTGAACCTCCTTCCTCCCTACTTCGGCCTTTCACTCTCAAGCACAACCAAGCAATGTCTTGACGACCACCGAGCAGCAACGTTAGCATTGTGTCTTCCGTGGTATTTCGTATTATTTGTCAATATCTCTCAAGCCCATCCTCCAAACGTCGACAAAGAGGGGCCAATGAAACATCCCAAAATTCGAAGACATGCTTACTTTACGAGGTCTTTGCAATTCACGCAGCGTTACGGCAGTTTTTCAGAAGATGGATGGTCTAATGTTCAGACTGTCCAGTTTGGTAAGTTTTTCTACCCCAAGTGTTAATAGGTTAAACAGATTCTCCAACCATCCACCTGAGTAGTTCATCTAACTAACAACGCACTTAGGAGCGGTGCATAGAATTGATGACAGTGCTCAAAATGTGCAAAATGCTTCAGCAAGTTTTCTAAGTCAAGGAGTTTTCCTATGCTATGCTACGCTATGTAGCATAGAAAACTTCAAAAGACATTTGCAGAAGCGAAGTGCTACGCTATGCTATGCCACGCAGTGTAGCACAACGCAGCAAAAACTAGATGGTCAGTTCCCTCGCTCGACTTTAAGTCCTTCAACAATGTCTGCTTCTGTTAGAAAGTGATGACCTTGGCCAAAAATAGGTCATGTTTGCTATTATGCTACGCTAAGCTACATGGCGCAGTGAGGCGTAGCAATTCTGCGAAAGTGACAAAAGGCATCTCAAAGGGTAGGATCAACAAGTTCACAAGCTTTGCAGTACAAAAGGCAAAGTTTGCAGATTGGCGACGTTTATTTTAAGATAGCTGCTACGCTATGATACGCTACATAGCGTAGCATAGTGTAGCAAATCTGCAGCCACCAGTCACAACACTGCAAAGGTTTTCAACACATGCAACAGGACACAACACAAATTTCTTGCTTCAAACCGGCGGCTACGCTACGCTACGTAGCGTAGCACAGCGTTACAAGATGCTACACTACGCCAAACATGCTATGCTATAAAGCATAGCAAAGCGTGGCAAGCCATTATGCTACATCAATGCACTCCACCTAATCGCACCATTGCTCTAACAGCGTAATTATAGCGTGGCAGGCCTGCCCAACGGTCATGCAGGCACGTGTAGCATAGACAGGTCAACATAAGCCCAAGGCACGTGGTGTCCAAACAGCATCTTTCATGCACCCTTAGTCCTATAAATACCCTAATGAGAATTAGGGGTAGAAGACTGGGTTTTCTTGACAATTTGGTCAGCTAACAATTTTGTTGGCTGACAAGCAAAAAAAAAAGTTAGCACTGCAACCTTGAGCATTGTAAGCTCTTGGTTTGGCATTGTAAGCAGTTAGCACTCCCATTTGGCATTTTTTCCTGCTTTTCCCTACCATCTTGGTAGCATTATGCATTGTCAACTCCCGAGTTCACATCAAAGCATCCAACTATTTTGCTCTAAACACCTTGGTTACCTTTGGGATCTCTGCGCTTCCCAACATCACGCAACCAATTGTATCCACCTTAACGAAGTAAAGTCATAATCTTGAAGTGATGCATTTCCCTAACTGCATTCTACTTTGCTTTCTTGTTTATCATCGCATTTTACATTGTTGCCTGCATCGTTTATGTTTAAAATATTGTTTTTATGCTATAAAATTTGCTTCCAAATCACACGTTGCATAAGGTTATATTGACACCGACTAAGTCCTTGTCTGATCAACTAGACCGTTCAAGGCGTCCCATTTTTATTCCATCCAGCATAACCCTTCCATGAAAACGAGGTTAAGACTGTCAATGATCGACGACCTCTCGATATTTTTTTTCCAGCCGCCAATGTTTTTGGTCGCTACAGTAGTCACACTTGAATGCTCGTGATTAAGTCATACTCATTCTGCATTACTAGGAGATAAGGGTGAAGAGATATTAACTAAGAAGGTAGTAAATAATAGTTAAATAAATAACAATTAAATAAATAATTAAGCTAAGTGGATGTTGCAATGATGAAGTAATCTCGATCTTTATTGCTGATCATGTGCATGTCCAAGTATGTCACACTCGAATAAGAATGCCATACAATTACAATCACCACACTACGATCATGCACTGGGAGGAAAGGGTTGCAAGGAACTTAAACTTAAAAACTTACAATAAAATCTAAGAACTAATGCCCAAAACCAAGTGTGTCATCTTTTATTTATAGACTCACATCAGAACCGCGATATCGCATACGTGATATCACATTTAGGTCGTGATATCACATATGCGATATCGCAGCTCTGATAACTGGGCCTAACAGACCATGTATCTTGTATCAAGGCTTCGATAATAGGGCTCCAATAATTGGGTTCCGATAACTGGGCCTGATAGACCATGACTCAGCAATCATTAACAATGTATCTATTAAAGCATGTAGTCAATATTCTTATATATCTAAATTCAAAGATGCTTGTATGCAATAGCCATAAAGCAAAAGGGCACCTAGTAGTTAACAACTAGCCCTAAGAGTAACTCAACACTTTGTATGAAACCTACTAAGAGCCTAACATGTGCCTACATGAAAGGCATGGATGAATTGGAGCAAGTTCATCACCAACTATTTGATGATGCAAATGATGATACCTATTAGGCAGAGTTGGAAAGTCCTAAAAATCTTAAACAAGAGCCCCTTGAGTTGAAAACTTTACCTGCCAGCATGGAATATGCATTCTTGAAAAATGGGAAGCTGATAATGATCAATGCAAATCTTGCTCCTAAAAAAAAGGAGATGTTGTTGAAGGTGGTCAACAGATGATCAACCATCTTTACTTGCTCATATTTTGAACTCACAAGGATTGATCCTAAGATATGCTAGCATCGTATCTACACTAATCTGGCCATGAAGCCAAAGAGGTAGCTACAATGACAATTGAACCCTAAATTAAAGTAGATCATCAAAGAGGAAATCGAACAACTCCTCAAGGCACAGTTCATCTACCCCATTGTGGATAGTGAGTGGATTAGCCGACTAGTGATAGTGCCAAAGAAAAGTGACAAGTGACAGGCTTGTATTGATTTTAAGTTGTTGAACATGGCAACATTCAAAGATTACTTCTCGTTGTCACTTGTGGATTAGGTGTTGAACACCATTTCTAGGCATTGCTACTTTAGCTTCCTAGATGGTTATAGTGGTTATAACCAAATTTAGATTGCACTAGAAGACCAAAGAGAAAATCGAACAACTCCTCAAAGCACAGTTCATCTACCCCATTGTGGATAGTGAGTGGGTTAGCCGACTAGTGATAGTGCCAAAGAAAAGTGACAAGTGACAGGCTTGTATTGATTTTAAGTTGTTGAACATGGCAACATTCAAAGATTACTTCTCGTTGCCATTTGTGGATTAGGTGTTGAACACCATTTCTAGGCATTGCTACTTTAGCTTCCTAGATGGTTATAGTGGTTATAACCAAATTTAGATTGCACTAGAAGACCAAACCAAAACCACATTCACAAGTCCTTGGTAGACTTTTGTATATTGAAAGATGTCATTTGACCTGTGCAATGCCCTTACCACATTCCAATGCCTCATCTTAAGTATTTTTCAGCAATAAATTAGTAGTAAGCTAGAAGACTTCATGGATGACTTCTTCACTTATGGGGCTAAACTTGAGCAAGTCCTAGATCATCTTGAGCAAGTGATTAAAAGATGTGTGGAGATCAATCTTCAGCTCAATTGGTAGAAGAACCATCTAATGATCCAGGAAGGCATTGCATTGGGGCATAGAATCTCACAAGGATTGAGGTTTACCCTAAAAAGATTAGGGTCATCCAATGAATTACTCATCAACCAGAAACTTTAAAAGATGTCCAATCATTCCTTGGACACACTAGTTACTATTAGAGATTCATAGAAAATTTGTTTAAGATTGTAAAACTATTAGTTGAGCTAACAAAGAAAGATGCTCCATTTGTTTGGATCAAGGAATGTGAAAATGCATTCCAATAGCTAAAGGAGAAACTCATAGAAACTCCAATTCTATGAGCACCAGACTAGTCCAGACCATTTTATGTCATGATAGATGCATCAAATTATGCCTTTGGGATCATGCTTATGTACTTGAACTATCAAAAATGTCCTTATTATATCCACTATGCAAGCTGATGCATTGTGGGTTCATAGTAAACTACACCACCACAAAAAAATTGATAGTAGTGGTGTTTGCTCTTGAGAAATTTAGGCACTATGTGCTTGGATATAAGGTGTTTGTGCACATAAACCATAGTGCAATTCACTTCTTGATGAATAAGCCAACAATGAACCCCAATGTCATATGGTGGCTAGTGATCTTGCAAGAGTTTGATCTTACAATGGTAGATTGAAAGGGAACTAAGAATATGGTCATTGACCACTTGTCTCAATTAAGATGGGACAATAAAGAGGAGGAAAGCTTGCTATCTGATCAATTTCCTGATGAACTCCTCTTTACTAGGATTATAACTAAACAATTTCCCACTAAGCCTAAATGGTATGATGGCATGCATACCTATCTTCTTACCCAAGAGATGCCACTAGAGCTAAATCATAGGAAGAAACAATAGTTTCTTCACTAGGTGAAACACTTCATGGAGATCAACGAACATCTCTACAAGGTGTGCATTGATGGCTAGGTTTGTTAGTGTGTCCCTGATGTTGATCAACTATGCATTTCCCAAGATACTCATGAGGATCCTTGTGAGGGCCACTATGCAAGGAGATGCATGATCATTAAAATACCAATGGCAAGATATTACTTCCCAACACTTTTCAGGGATGCCCACCAATTTATCAGCTCTTGTGAATAGTGCCAATGCGATGGTGGAATGACCACTTTTATAGAGGATCATCAACAATTAATCCAACCACTAGAACACTTTGACATTTGGGGCATTGACTTCATGGGTCCCATCACATCTATGTCAAATGGAAAGGCATACATCATACTCCTTGTTGACTATTCTATGAAATGGGTAGAAGTAGCAGCCATCACCAACTGCACATCTTCTATTGCTACTCTATTTGTATAATAGAATGTTATAAACAAGTTTGGTATGCCAAGTGCATTAATTTTTATAATGGAACCCACTTTACAGGCACTACCATTTAGAAGCTCATGTAAAGCTTGGGGGTTGAGCATAAATTAACAAAACCTTATCATCCCTAAGCCAATGGTTAGGTTAAGGTTACAAATAGGGAAATCACTAAGATCTTAATGAGAATAGTTATCAAATGATGAGTCATGTTTTGTATAGCTGTGATATTAGATATTTGATATCACAACACAACCTTCAATGTTGAGCATCCAATATCACCCCTTCCATACGAGTCTATAAATACGACGCTTGGGTGCATAGTTGGAATATAGCAGATAGATTTTAGATAGGCTTTCATAGATTTTAGAGTAGTTAGAATTTGTTTTCCAATGCATGTCCATAGTGTGATGTTAAGTGATTGTACGACATCCTAATTTGAGTGTGATGTACTTGGACACATTACATGACCGACAATAAAGATCAAGATTACTTTCATCATTTCAACATGCACTTAGATTTATTATTGCTTTTAATTGCTTAAATGTATATTATTTTCCTTATTGTTGATTGGTTGTGGACAATATGTTTGATGACAATGAAACCCTTGTTGGCCACTAAGAGCCTAATGTAGATAATAGAGGTAGTTAAGATACCTCACAGGCATCGCAAGGAAAGTTGCCTACCCAGGCTTGATATAAATAATATCCCTAAATTTGCTAGAGGCTATGATTCAGATCCACAACATCATTTACAACCCTTCCAAGATGCTTGTTCCTTATACAACATTGAAAGTGGGTGGAAAAAGCTTAAGCTCTTTCCCAGGATACTAATTGATAGAGCGAAAGTGTGGTATAGATCGTTATAACCAAATTCAATTCAACGATGGTCCACATTGCTAGAACATTCAACAAGAAATACCAAAACTATGCAAGGGTGTCCAACTTGAGGAGATAAATTCAAAGATGAAGAAAAGAAAAATGTGAACCCTTGGACATGGCCTTAGATAGATATTATTCTCTATTGAATATATGTCCAAGTCATGGTTTCTATGAGGAAAAGCAACTTTTCCACATCATACATGGGCTTTGTAATGAAACAAGGGAGACCCTTGGGATGTATGCTCCAAATTAATCATATGAGCTATGAACCCATCAGATCATAGAGCTAATTAAGTGTGTGGCAAAAGAAGAAGAAGAGCTATGCAAATGGAAGAATGTTTGGAAATATCATTGGGACCCAACTCTTCAAAAGGAAAAGGTCCACATTTATGGTAAGGAGAACGAGGCAACTCTTGATAAGGTGATTCCACAACAAACTTTATCAATACAAAAGTCTATTGAAAAACTTGAAGCAAAGTTTAATAGGATGTCAGAGTGGATAAATGAGAAATTTACAACTGTTGTAGAAACTGTAGAGGAGAAAGTAATGCAAAATGAATTAAGCGATCACAATAAATAAAGGAAGAAGAACCAAGAAATAGCTAGGAACACTTATCAGCAAATAAGGAAAATGGCTGAAGGAAGAAATGCTATAAAATCAACCACAAACAAAGATGATAGATGTGACATCTTCATATATGACCACCCAAAGGGCCATTGCCAAATCATGTTCCATCTACATGAGTATTGGGCTTTTGCATTAAATCCCAAGTTCGAACAAAAGCACATGCCTAGGAAATTCCCTTTTCTACACGATAGTTATAGACAGTTCCACAACCAATCATACTATCCTAGGGGGACTTATTACCAACCTCAACACCATTATCAACCATAGTGGCAAAACCCACAGTCATGGGGGAGGCCATTACCAAACCAACCCTACCCTTACTACTAGCTGAAACCATATGGATATTATGTTTAAAAACCTATTTCTCCAACTAGTTCTACATCCTCTAATTGAAATTGCTACTATCACTCTCTTGAGTATCATTAACTTATGCCATCTCCTGAAGGATCACCACCTTACATCTCTTACCCTCCATCCTATCCTCGATATTCTCATACTCCACCCCATTAAATGTCACCCTCAATAACACAGGAAGGTTTAGCACCATAACATCAAACAAAGAATGCCACTTGTGCTACGAATGTGCATAAACATGATAATGCTAATAGGTCCCCACCATAATCATTGAAACATCCTTTCTTTAGAACGACTCCCATGCGTAAGCACAACACTCATGGACTTACTACATCATCCAAACCAGCATAATGTCAATCCAAAACAATTACTTCCCTTTCACAACCAATGTTCTTTGATCATACACAAGGGCCACCATCCATCGTTACTCCAACATCTAACACAGGCAATGAATCTAACATTCTAAAGAGACAAATGAATCCATGTATCCTGAATCATGATCAAGCATGCAATTGTGGGTCAGACATCCACAATGTTGACACACCTCATAATTTGATCCACTATACATTTAACAACCAAGTATGCGATCAACAACATCTTTGTGTAGTCGCCACTAAGCCAAGAGATACCCAGTGGCTCAAAAATGAAAAGTTATCATTGTTTTACACATGCATGAAACCTACCTATCTGCTTGTTAATTATTGTCATGGTCAAGTGCTTAGTCATGGGGGAAACATCCCATTCTAATATTCAGAATTAATAAGTCTTTTTCATCTTTTTGTTTTACAAATTTTTTTTCACTATTATTTTTAATATAAATTTTTCCTATCCTTTTTAACATTTTCCACATTTGGTTTTCATTTTGTCTGTCAGTAATCCCACTTTGAATAAAATGATCATGTAGCCCATTGAGGTTAGGTTTTCTTTATGTTATTGAGTCATATGGGATAGATTATTTGGATAGTGAGGCCACATCATCCATCCATCGATTCCATTAATAAGAGGTTTTTACCCTAGTCATAATGATATTCTTTTCCATCATCAAACTAACAATAAATTCATAATCATGTGCCTAAATAGAAAAGTGAAGAACCAACAGGGAACATGAAGTTTGTGACATTAACTGGATCTGTGGATTTTCTTTGACCACTTCTATATGTTCTATCATGTTGCTAAGGTTGCAATTATATCCTTGTAGATCTAATGGACAACAAGAGTAAGAGTAAAATAAAAGGACACTAAATAAATTTCTGAGGGTTCCACTAGAAAGACATGTTGCCCATGCTTGAAGGTTGATGGCTTCTTAGAATTCAAAAAAAAAACATAAAACATGTCATGAATAAACTCCCTCATTGGATAAAATGACAAGTGATGCTACTCCTTGCAATGAAGGTAGTCTTATGATTATCAATCGAAGAAATGAAACAATGTGATGTTACTGGAACATGGTATGGACTTGGTTTGAATCTTGGGTAGAAGGGCTAATGATTATTTAACCATTAATAACACACAAGGATTCATTATGCCTATGGTAAGGCACCTCATATCCTAGTTCTTGTAATCCCTTCTAAAATCCATCTCATCTCACTGTTTGTACGATCCTAACTTGGGGTTTTGTATGGCATAGAATTATTTTCTCAAATTGGTGGTTTTAAAATGTATGTTTTATTTCACATGTATGTATTGCATTCAACCACCCTTTTGTGCCTACACACATTTTTAGGTGTCGTTATACAAAAGCATTAAGGGTTGATGCTTACTTTGGGGACAATCCACTTGTATAACTGTTGTGACTTGTACTTGTTTGACACAACCACATCATCTTAAACCTTCCAAGTTTTTGAATGATAAATTCAATGCTTTTCCTTATCACATAATTAATCTGTTCCATACCATAAATCTTATACCCCTTTTTCTTGCATCTTCCAAAGCTTTTAATTTCATGATTCCATCTTCTAACACTTCCAATGCCTACATATAAATCCTCACTTATTCCAAAACTTTAAATTTGACTTAAAACCCTTCCATCTATCATAGAGCTTTATTTTCCATGCTGACTACCATTATAGTATGTGAAACACCACCAAATTTGGGCTCCTAGGTCTTAACTGCAAATTTGTCCAAGTGTCAAAACTTGGCAAATTTTATCTAAGTGTTGAGACTACACTCCAAAGCATAGTCAGCGTAGTTGACACAAGCAGCCCAAATTTGTAAAATTTTTCTAAGTGTCAACAATAGCTGCAAATTTTTCTAGGTGTCCTGACTATGCTCACCCTGTTAGGACTATGCTCTAGAGTGTAGTCAACGTAGTCAACCTTGGAATGATCAATTTTGCAAATTTTTCTAAGTGTCAAGCCAGAAGCTGCCACGCTTGGTTGCCAAAGAAGAAACAGTTTGGTAGATTTTTTAACTACTAAGCTTACACTCCCTACTACACTCTAGAGCATAGTTATCATAGTCTGCATGAACACATCATTTTTCAAGTGTTAGGGCTACACTCTCACCTCCGAGACTATGCTCTAGAGCATAGTTAGATTAGCCTGCACTGAGCATCATTTTCTCGCAAGATTTGCCTAACTCCCAGGGCCATGCTCCAGATCATAGTCAATGTAATATGCCAAAACTACCTCCAAAACTCAGCATCGGCTTGCATCTTAGCTCCAAAGTTCCTCTAACTTGCAAGATTAACAAGTTTCATTTCTTTTGCATCCTCCATTTGCCCCCAAATTGTACCTATTCTTGACACCACTCAAGAGAGTGGGCAATGGAGTCCCAGAGTGTAACCTCCAAACTATACTATTTTGCATTATTCTTAGGTACATTGCTGTTTATTTGGCAAGCACACATGTAGTCTCAACAGCATAGTCATGGTCTAGCAGTTTCGTAGGTCCCTTGGAGCACACCAGAAGAACACTATTTGCTTCAGTGGAAGTGTAGTTGGGACTAGCGTAGTCCCAACTACCACTACTATGGGATGCCTGATTCGTGAATCATGCTAACCCTAGGCCATATAAATATCCCAACACTTCACATTTTAGGGGTTGGCAAATTTGAACATTGCCATTCTTGGCACTCTTACACCCAAGCACACTTGGAATTTTGGTAAACTTTGGAACACCATTGGACATCATTGCACATCACTATTACACCATTGTACACCACCAAGCATACTGTACACCATAGTAGCCCAAAGGACACTACGAGAGCCAACTCAACAAGCTCAAACTCCATGGAGAATGTTAGTTCTTCCTAGCTAGATACCCTAAGACTATGACTATGTTGCCTACTATGCCTATTTGTACACTGCATACCTCCTCATCTTCTCTTTATAGTTGACTATGCTCCCCCTCCCCCTCCCACCCACACCCCACCTACCCCCCCT
>MNCI01037173.1:170766-204677 GCA_015680685.1 Gnetum montanum | reverse complement strand
CCCCCCCCCCCCCCCCCCCCCCCCCCCCCACTGGTATCACATAGCCCACCATGGCCTAAAACTAGCAAAAACCTTTTCTATTACTACATGGCTGGAAATGGTCTTAAATTATCACTAAGGCTTGAAATTGCCTAAAACTATTAAAATGTTTTCTACATATGTGGCCTGAAATGGCCTAAAACTAGTAATAGCTACAACCTAATTGCATCAACTCATCATAGCATCTAACACATAGCAAATAAGTACAAAATTTTTCTCATCATACACTCCATGTAGCAAAAATCCACTACACTTCATGAGAAAAATAGTACATGTCATTCACATTACATGGCAAAAATACACAAAAATACAAAAATGCCCAATGGTAGGGCTACATTAGGATCTACCTAACTAGTGATGCTAAGTGGGGCTGGAGGCTCCTCTTCTTCCATTGTGCTGCTGGGGCCTACAATATCTCCTAGTGTCTGCTAGCAATGACAATAGAACATAAAATTGTAAGCAAATGTACAATATGCAACTAAGAGGAAAAAGGATAAAAAGTAACATAAAGATATAACTTAAGAGGGTCCCACATTGACCATGTCTAGAGTTATTTTATCAAGGCCCACCTCCAAGCATCGAAGGATCTTAGCCTCTGATAGTTATGTCTAGTCCTCTTGGCTGAAGTTAACACTTGCAAGGGTCTTGTCTTCATCCACGATGGTCCATGTAGGTAACTACATAGAAAAGGTGGCAGATGAAGTCTCCCCTAAAGAAATGGTAATCTCTCGCTTAAGAAAACCACTAGTAACTATGTGGTGAGCGAATATCTTGAAAGCCCGACTCCCACCAATCGCCTCAATGAATAACTCAAGGTGATAGGCTTTGATGGACTCTTCTTTAAGTTGCTATAGATATGCATCTCGCTCACACTTATAGTGGCATTTATAGTCCTTCTGCATGTGTCCCCACTTGCATACCTTAGTGTTGAATCTTTTCCACTCCTAGCCCTTCTAGGCAAGTAGATCCATCTATAGCCTCTACTTGATGATCTCCTAGGTGGCCTCATTTTTACCTCAGATCGTCGACCAGTACTTAGCATAATCAACCTCTGCAGTCCACCAGGTACTAGCTCCCTATGCCCAAGCTAACAAGAAATCATATTGAGACTGGATGTCTTTGATCTTCATGTTCTGGCTCGCCACCATCTCCTGAAGCTTGTGCACACATTTTCACAGGTGCTTGCTAGAGGTTCATAATGCTTTCACACTAGAAAGCATGCACTTGCTAACTAACTCATACACACAATGAGGCACTTACTCCACTTCAAGAGGGTACTCAAAGACAACATTCACCTTAGCTACCCAATTCAAATCCCAGTGGATCTTAGAATCTGTTGGCATGTAACAAGTAAATCAACATTACCCATAGACTAAGCATAAAATTAGTAAGCTAAAATGACATCATATGCATACCGAGCTCGAGATCCACCTACTGTATGTGGTCCACTATGTCCTCAATTGTGACCTCCATGAAGGCAAATTTATCTGGTGTCTCCACCCATGGCTTCATGTGATGGGTAGGGGTAGGTGGTGGATCACTGGTAGGAACATCTGAGGCTGTAACCCAACATGATGCAATATTTAGCAACAACTAAATACCCAAAGATGCAAGAGCAAAAGAGCAAAAAATAGATAGCAACTTAAGACGCTTACCAAGTAAGCCCTCAGGTGTGAGTGCGGGGGCATCTCCTAGCTGCATACCATCAAAGAGGCTAGCAAAATCACCCTCTTCAAGGTGGAACAACCCCTTGCATTAAACTATTAGAAGGTCTCCATGGCCTCATGCAACTCTTCTCGGTGTGCCTCCTCCTCCTCAACTTGAGGAGGGGCTATCTCTGCCGCTATCGTCGCCACTGCCCCAGCAACCCTCTCACCTAACTCACAAACATAGCATAATAGCATTAGTATAACAAACAAGAAAATATTAACATTATAAACATAGAAAATTTAAAAAAAATGCACTTACACAAGAACTAACCTACAACATTTGCATGCAATGTGGATATCTTGAGGCGAATTTCTTGGTGCCTACTTGTCTGACTACAGGAGCAGCCTTATATACCAAGTGTGACCCCACTGTTTTTATGATATAATAATTGACTTTTTTTGTAGCCCCAATAATAATTAGGGAACACTTGCATGCACTATCACAGGAATAATGTAACCTTGACTATTCTAGATGGGCTTTGGTCATAACTAAGTACAACTCATTGATCCCCTCTAGAGGCTCTTGTGTACAAGTGGTTGCAAATAGGTGCCTAGTCCAAGCCTTGGATAGCTACTTGCGATCTTGCACTACCCACTACCTACTATCTTGGACCACCAAGAACTCCACAAACCTTTGCAAATCGCACGTGAGACCTCGCCTAGAGTTTGTAGCGAAGTCTAGTGATTTCTGCTTATAGTTCGGTGGTGAGGAAGGAGGCCTAGTTGAACCATGTGCTCTCTTCCAATATCTCCCTCATCACCCATGCCTACTACACCCTAAGGATTTTTCCTTGGGAGAGCAACTTCAAAAAGGCACGTATACAAAAAAGAGGGTAGAGCTTTTAGACCTTAGGCATCCACATGTCTCTAACCATGATGCATTTTTGAGATTGGGTGGTTTCTTACCACTCCTCAATCTCTCCTTTGCAATCCACATCCCTTCTAGCCTTGTTAATGACCAATAGGCCTTCAAAGGGGAGGCCAAAGAGGTCAGCAAAAAAAGCATTGCTAAGGTTTAAGATTACCCTCACTCCATGCACATGGGTGATGAAGTGGTGGGCGTCACTGTTGAAGGAGTCAATAATGGTAACCATCTCAACCATCAGAATGCTTGGGCTAAGGACTAAGAAAAGGTCCATCAACCCAACACATGTGAGCCAACTGGTCAATGCCTCTAAGGCCCAATGGAACAACCAATACTATGCCCCCTCCACATCACCATATTTCATTATGAGGGTGACCTTACTACAGCTTGTGGTGACTACCATCACCTCTCCTAAAGCAACTACAATTTTAGCATAGGCAGAATTAATATTAGAATTATGCAAGGAGAATCAACGAGTACATGCAAGCAAGCTTAAAAGCCAAGTAACAAGTGCTTATATGAAATAATCGTTGTGCGTGGTGGAGGCAGTGGTGCAATTGGCTCCTCAAAGTTGGGCTTACCACTAGCCCACCTCTTGTCAAGCCAATCATAAGTCTTGCACCGCTCGAACGCCTTTGGGTATCAAGTAGGATAATTCTCTAAGTCCTTTTCCACTTGCTCAATCACTGCCTCCCAAAAGTTTAGACTAGAGGAGAACACCTCTAACGTGGTGTGAGTAAAGGCAAGAGCCTCTAGCTCATCATGGAGCCCCTAATCATCAACTTTAAATCTAGCATTAAGCATGAGTAATAAGTAGTTAGCAAACGTAGCATGGGCTAATAGCAAGAAACATAATACAAAATCATAAGAGCACTTATCCTCCAGCACAGTATACGGTTCCAGGTGGGTTCTAAAACACGATATGCACACGTAGGATAATAAATAGGGTGTTTCTCTTGTTATAACAAGGGAACTCTAGCATTCCCAAAATTCTAAATAAAGGATGAGTGCCCTTGGGGCCTTTCCTTGAACCATTTGCTTTGTCATCACCAATCATGGGCTCATCACACATGAACCTTACTATATCCTGGTTGGCCCCAAGCAACAATGTCTTAGTGATGGCACCTGTAGCCTCCACTACTAAGTGTGACCAAATGATCACACTGAAGTGTTGTAGTAGGAATGCCAAAAACTAGGATGCCCCTAGCCAAAACCATACCACTTGTTAACCCAACTTCATATCTGGTGCAATCGTGTTGGGCACAAGCTTGCTCACATAGCAAAGGATGCTAATATGCTCCATAATGACCAAAATGGGCTTTAGAAACACTCTACAGCCATAAGGAAATGAACAAAGCGTTAGTATACAATAGATGCATTTTGGAAAAAGCACATTAATTTACACTTAGAAAAATTTAGCATGATGTAGGATGACTTAGCAAGAAAAATAATCCTAGGGCCTCTTGGGTCATCGTATGTCTAGGATGTCAACATACATATTTGACATGTCTAGTACCCACTGTGGCTATGAATGCTCATAACTAAGTGTTAATCTTTCATAGCCCTTGCAACCATTTCAAAAAATAAAAAAAATGGCAATCCCCTACCATGCCCCCTACCCTGCGGCATGTCCTTCTAACTACTGCTAGTACTACCATCCTTGCCCTATGCACAATAGCAACAAGAACAAAAAAAAATTACAAGACTCGTTGCAGCCCTAACCCCGTGCATGGTAGCCTGACACTACCATCAAAACCCTTAACCTTGCTACATGTAGGAAAACAAAAGAAGTTTTTTCAGCACTCGAGCAATGATAAAATTATAGAAAACTACTACGCCCTTACCTTGTAGGCAGTAATCCTAGGGTGACACCAAAACCCCAATTTCCCACCTCATGTGCTAAAAGAAAAAATAGTAGAAATTTTTTTTCTCCTTTAGTTTACCATAGGCTTGTGGCCTTCTATTAGCTGTCATTTTGGCTACCACAATACAAACCCTCATGCCCATTGTCATCCCATGTGCAAAACCCTCACTCCATGCATTTTCTCCCTGCCATGCAACCGTGACAATCATAATGGAAACGACCCCTATTGTGGCAGGGCGCTGCCAACAACCCCACATGAAAATAAAATCATCAATCAAGATTACACCTCCCCCACCATGTGGCCACAATGGCCATAGTGGTAGTGGTCCCTACCACAACATGCCACCAAAACCCAAAACCCATAAAAAATGCTTAAGTGGATGAAGCGAAAAATACAAAAAAAACAATGAGGGGGTGAGTGTACTTAGGGTACCTAAAAATCAATGATGCCTTGCATTTCTCTATTCATGCCCATAGCAAGAATTCTAGGACTTAGTCTACCTCATCCACATTAGCCAAGTTGGGATGCTAACGTCCACTTTGATGCGACATTTTTGGAGACTATGCTCTTGCAACCATGCTATGCTCTAGAAAGTTCATTTTTACCTTTTAACAATGAAAAATTTACCAAGGGTAAAATATTCTTATATCCCCCTAGAGACTACTTAAATTTTTACCTACATAGGACTACCCTCAACAGTGCCAAGCATAGTCAAGTGTGAACGTAGTAACCAAAGTTAGAAATTTTTTTGATTTTTGTAGTTGTCACCAATGATGCATTTAGTGCATCAAAAAATCCACTATGACGTTGAACTAGCATTTCATCCATCTGCTACAACATTAAACTACCATTTCATCCATTTTCTATGACATTAAACTGGCAACCCCATGGCTAGCCGAGACCTAAAACCAACCCACGCATCCCTTATCTTTGCATACTTAGGCAATTTTTGTTACATTATTTTCTTTAACTATGCATATTGCTCTCATTAAGACAAGTGTAGCTTGACATTTTTTTAGTTGTTTTTATAGGATTATTGCAAGATTTACAACATGTCTACGTACGAGCATCTTCATTCATTGCTGGTTCTCATTGGCCCACATGGTGATCTTATGTGATGTATCGATCTACAATGCATAAACCTTAGGCTAGTAGCCTACAATGAATACATAACATTCATGGAAGCATCGTTAAACTGGCCAAACCATCTAGTCAAGGCTATAAATCTAGAGGTAGGTGACGTTATCGAGGATCCCTTTGTTGAAGTCCTTGTAGCAATGTCTAATGGTGAGGCAAAAACATCAAAACTTAGTTTTTTGTTGGAGCCTCAACATGCCCAAAACATTGTAAAAGTAATTAACAAAAACATCAAGGCATTTGCGTGGTCTTATGAAGACATGCTAGGCCTAGATCCTCACATAGTGCAACATAACATAATCCTTAATCCTAACATAAAACCAATTAAGCAAAAAGCCTACAAGGTTAGGCCTAAGGTGGCATTAGCAGTCCGCAATAAAATCACTAAGCTCTACAAAACTAGTTTCATCTGGACAGCTGACTATGCAGACTAGGTCACCAACATTGTAGTTGTACCTAAGAAAAATGGAAGTATACACATTTGCATAAACTTTTGGGATCTCAATAGGGCCACTAGTAAAGATGATTTTCCATTGCCTAGTATTGATCAATTGGTCAATACTATAACTGGTCATGCCTTGTTGTCCTTCATGGATGGGTTCTTGGGGTACAACCAGATTTGAATCAGCCCAGATTACCAGCTCAGTACTACCTTCATGACTCCTTGGGGTACATTTTGCTACACCATGATGCCCTTTGGACTTGAGAATGTAGGAGAGACTTATCAACAAGTTATGATGTAAATCTTTAGTGATTACTTGTTAGGTCTACTAAATGATTACGTTGATAATATAACAATTAAATCTAAACCATCACTAAAAATCATGTAGATGATTTAGACCTTGTGCTCAAACATTTCCTGAAGCATGAACTTAGGCTAAATCCTAAGTAATGTATCTTTAGTGTCAAGATGAGCCGCATGCAAGATTTTGTAGCATCCAAAATAGACATACTCGTAGACCCCAATAAAGTTAAGGCCCTTATCAACTTAGCACCAATGGCTTACCTTAGGGAGCTACGAAGGTTACAAGGTAGATTGCAATTCATACAATGGTTTATTGCAAATTTGACTGACAAGTTGCAGTCAATGCAACATTTACTCAAAAAGGGCATTTAACAACCTTAAACAGGAGCTGGCTCAACTCCCAATGTTCTATCTTTCATAGGGAGATAAACCATTCTACATCTACCTTACTACCTCTAATGCAGTCATCGCTTCTCTGGTTTTCCAATAGCAAGACAATGGCACTAAGGTCCCCGTGTACTACCTAAGCCATGCATTAATTACTTGTGAAGTGAAGTACAATGATGTGAAAAATACTTACCTTACCTTAGTCTTCTTACTTAAGTGGAGGCACTATCTTTTCCATGGTCAAGTCAGCATCATCTACAAAAGCAATGTACTTTGAGCAATTACAATGAATATTTACGAGAGCAGTTGCATTGCATGTTGTAAAGTAATAACTACAAAGTTTGACCTACATTACAATGCACAAGCATCAACTAAAGGCCAAGCAATAGCCACACAACTCATGGCTTCCCCGATCAAGGACCAAGAAACATAAGATCTGTAATTCCCAAATGAGCATGTCACTAGCATAAGCTAAGTACTTAACAACTACAAGGCACTTTTACACTTCAATGGTGCTTCAACGACTCAAGGAGGTAGCACCATTTGTGTAATCATGTTTCCCTTCAATAAGATTTGACCCTTTGTGTATCGTTTCACATTTCCATCCACTAACAACGTCATAGAGTATGAGGGTTTCCTCTAAGGTATCTTAACAACTCACAACCTAAGGATACATAACTTAGTGATCAAGGGGACTTGCAACTAGTTGTCAACCAAGTTATAGAGGTTTATGCTTATAAGGCTAAACACTTAAAGCCTTCCTGTGCCCTAATAGAGCACCTACTTAAGCAATTGGCAACTACTGGTGTTTAGCATATCCCTCGCAATGAAAATGTCATTGCTAATGCATTATTTTCATTAGCCTTATGCATTACACTTGAAATGTTTCATGCATTTCCTAGTGTAGTGGTGGATTGAACTGTGCCTATCATGCAAACAACTAACATTGCATCCATTGCCACAATAAGCATGACCCACATAGTAGAGTGGTATGATGACATCAAGTCATACCTTCTACAGGGTGAACCTCCATAGCATCTAATCATTATCCAAAAGGATGCAGTGTGAAAGTGGTCAAAGTTGTACATCATTGTAGGTGATAGCATCTTGTGTTGTTGATCCTCTAATAGCATATTGTTGACCTACGTTAGAAATAGCGAAGTGCAAATGATCATCTAACAAGTCCATGAGGGACTCCGTAGAGGCGAAATAGCACCCATGGCAATGGTAGTGAAGATCAGATGCCTAAGCTACTATTGGCCTTACATGGAGAGCAATTTCATCTCCAAGGTCAAGATGTGTAACACATGTCAATGGCATGGTAGCTTAATGCACGTGCCACTAGTTGAACTACATACCACGGAGATCACATGTGGTCATTCCAACGTTAAAGGTTGGGCATCATAGGGCCAGTAACACCTGTGTCCTTCACAAGCCATAACTTCATCATAACCATCATTGAGTATTTCATGAAGTGGGTTGAAGTTATTCCCATAGGAGGACCACATCGTAGCAGGTCTACAAATTCATACTTGATAACATAGTGTTCCATTTCGGTTTACCCATGACCATTGTCACAGGCAGTGGGCCATAGTTTAGTAGTGTTGAGACCAAAGCCTTTTGCAAGTGCTTTGTAATTAAACATTCCTTTTTGTCATCCTACTACCCATAGGCAAATAGCCAAGTGAAGGCCATAAACAAGGCCATTGTCAATCTTCTAAAGAAGATACTTCACAACAGCAAACGACAATGGCATGAGTAGTTGATCTATGCACTCTAGGCCTACTACACAACATGATGAACTACAATAAGTAAGATGTCATACAGTTTGATTTATAGGTCTAAAGCTATCTTTCCTCTTAAATTACAAGTTCCATCGCTCTGTGTAATCCTCTCAAGCTTCATCAACAAGGCTCAAAATGATAAGTTGAGAACCATAGACCTCGACTCGATAAAGGAGAAGTGCATGTAAATGCTTGGTTAGATTGAGTGGTACCAACAAGTGCAACAAAAAAAGCACCATCATAATTAGCATCAACACTTGATTAAGGAGGGAGACTTAGTCCTCAAGGCCATTCACAAACCCGCAAACAAATTCTCAACCAACTGGGAAGGGGCTTTCTTGGTCATCAAGGCCTATGGCAATGGAGCATTCAAGCTTGTTGACCATGACGGCAATGAATTTGCCAATCTGATGAACTACTCATACCTAAAGTTGTATTACACCTAGTACACAACGCTACATCAACGATAAAGCAAGGTAAGCAAGAGTCCGCTACTACTATAATCTAGCACAACAAAGTTCGCTATGATTATAAATTAGCATAAATAGTCTACTACAACTATAAACTAGCATAGCTTAGTCTACTATGACAATAAACTAGCATAGCAGAGTCTGCTATGACTATAAACTAGCACAGCTTAGTCCACTATGACTATAAACTGTCATAGACTGTCCACCATGACGCTAAACTATCATAGCTCATCCTTGGGTCATGACGTTAAACTGGCATAGCTTACACCATTCACCATGATGTTAAACTAGCACAGAGTAGTCTGCTAGGACTATAAACTAGCACATCATGATCTGTCGAGACCTTAAACTAGGTTCATGATCTACTAGGACCCTAAACTAGCATAGCGCATGGTCTACCAAGATCCTAAACTAAGTTCACAGTTCTATGGACAAGAAAGCATGGATATTTCTAACTCTTCATCATTTGCCCACACCTCATGGGCAGGGCAGGGCATTGTAGTTCTAGAATGGAGTTCACATCATCAAGATAGGTTTCTGGAACATTTGCAATGTGACTGCCCCTTGGCATTTTACTAACCCTTCAAAAATGCCCTTGGAAATTTTGCTGACCTCCCAGAGCTCCTGCCACGATTGCCAGCAACCCCAGGCTACACTGAAAACATTACCAACCTTAGGTATTTTATTATTGGTTGGAGCTCTTATCGTCAACACCACCCGATGGAGTACCAATAGTACTATGGCCCAGCCATTTTACTACCATCCTCTAGCCCTCACCATTACCTAGGCTTGGAAGCTCTTTTAGCATCCTAGCTCTTTGCCATTTTTTTGGCTTTCCAAACTCTTTTCCTTGGTGTGGAGCCTTGAGCACCTGCATTGTCATCGCCCTAGACCATTTTGCTAGCCTCTCTAAGGTGCTCACCATTGGTGTGGCTGCTAGAGCTTTTGCAACCTTCTCACTCCAACACGTGCACTGATTTTCCTATAGTGGTTCTTCAAACTCTTGTAATTGGTCTAGCCGTTGTAGCATTTGTAGCACACTCACATCTAGAAATTTTCTCTCTCTCTCTCTCTCTCTCTCTCATTTTGTATGGTTGTCTTCTAGTATTTTCTGTGTTGTGTTTGCAGGATGAAGCCTTGGAGGTAGTTGTGCAAAGGCACATCTCATTACAGCGATGAGACACCACATTACTTAGATGTGCATGATTGGGCTAGCTAAACCACTCAAGAGTGCATATCCCTATCACCCCACTATAGCTTTCTCACA
The DNA here is from genome assembly GCA_015680685.1 of Gnetum montanum. Taxonomy (NCBI): domain Eukaryota; kingdom Viridiplantae; phylum Streptophyta; class Gnetopsida; order Gnetales; family Gnetaceae; genus Gnetum; species Gnetum montanum. The sequence goes on along the minus strand of MNCI01037173.1, from coordinate 194,409 downwards.
TTCATCCTTTTTACCTTTCATTTCCCTACTTCCTTTTGCATCACTAAGCTTGTAATCCCGCTAATGCACTTAGCACTCTCTTTACGTCAACCATAGAACCCATAGTGAAGGTAACACAACTTGTCCTATGGGAAGCCTCTATGGGCTGATCAAAATCCAAGTGGATGTAACACAACTCATCCCATGGAGGAAACACTTATCCTACAGAGGCAACATGGTTGCATTAAAGCAAAGCCTATTAGGTGGCATGCAACCCACTTGATGAAAAGCATCCTATGGTTAACATCTCTTAATGTGTAAAACCCAAAGTAGGTTTGCCTCATGGTCAAAAAGTAAAAAATGCAAAAAAAAAAAAAAAAGCAAAGAAGAATAAGGAAAAACAAGTCCCTAAGCAAAAACTAGTAGAGCTACAATTGTATAATCGATCCAACCCTAAATCTGCATCTACCTTCGCATAAGCACTCTAACGAGAGGTCACAATGTTAGGGGCAAACCATCTTGGTGCCATGGATGTTGCCTCTTTCATAAGCATTTCGATGAGAGGTCACTATTTCAGAGACAAGCCACCTTGGCACCATGATCCCCATCAATCGTGCTAACTCTGCATCTTGTAATCGCATGCATTGTTTGCATCTCATTCCCTTGTTACCTCTTGGCGTATTCCCTGCATCCTTTATCTCCAGCCTACCATTACCCTTAGCACTCTTAAGCACAATGAAGTGAAATTCAGTCAAGCACTAACAAGTGATGTTGGTGTTGGGCCTGTTATGATGTTTGGTGTTTTTTTATCAACATCTCTCAAGTCACTCCTCCAAACGTCAACAAAGAGAGGCGAATGAATCACCACTAAATTCAAGCTCCCAGGTCTCAACTACAAATTTTTCTAAGTGTCAAAACTTGGCAAATGTTGTCTAAGTGTTAAGATTATTCTTCCCACTATTGGGACTATGCTCCATAACATAATTAGTATAGTTGACATAAGTAGCCTAAATTTGCAAAATTTTTCTAAGTGTCAACAATAGCTACAAATTTTTCTAAGTGTCATAACTATGCTCACCCTATCAGGACTATGCTCTAGAGCATAGTCTGTGTAGTTAGCCTTGGAATGACTACTTTTGCAAATTTTTCTAAGTGTTAATTTAGAAGTTGTTAAGCTTCATTGCCATGGAAGAAACAGTTTGGCAGATTTTCTAACTCCTCAGCCTACGCTCCCTACTATGTTCTATAGCGTAGTTAGTGTAGTCTACATGAACACATAATATTTACTAGATTTTTTTCAAGTGTTAGAACTATGCTCTCACCTCTGGGGCTATGCTCTAGAGTGTAGTTAGTATAGCCTACACTGAGCATCATTTTTTCGCAAGATTTGCCTAACTCTTGGGGGTATGCTCTAGAGCGTAGTTGTTACACTGCACCCAAAGCTAATAGGTATGGTCATATGCTTATGATGTAGACATTACATGTGGAGTCCCGATGGATTTTCAAGAACATGTTAATGTATTTTACATATTATGAGACTTCATTTTTTGTTATGATTATAATGTCTTTACATGCTTAACTAATGTGATTATGTACACTAGCCCTACGTGATGTGTTAGATATGTGATGTTTCTGGTAGGGGTGTGGGATTGGGGTACAAGAGCACCGATCTAGTATGTTTTTATGCATTATGTGTGATTTTGGTATGTAGGCATTTGTATTATAGCACTATGTTGCGTGATGTTTAGGCATGATTTTGGCATGTAAATGTGTAGAGTGTATGATAAGGATCTCGTAGATTTAAATGGATTTTGATTTGGAGTCCTGATGTGTTTGTTATGTAGGTTTAAAGTTTACGATATTAGTGGTGGAGATGAAAAATAAAAATAGCATATGGAAATATCATTTCATAAAAAAAATATAAATAAATAATTCAAGTTAAAACATTTTTAAAAAATCAAAAAGTAAAGTAACTCTAATACATGGCTTGCGCCCATGGAAGAAAGAACAAAGGTTACATGTAGGCTTATGCTTAAAAGCATAGTTTTTGTTTTTTATGTTTCTTTTGCTTCTCACCACCTCATCACCACCGCTTGTACCAAACTTGGGTTTTGATTTTTGTTTTTTTTTTTTGTTCGTAGAAACCGAAATGCATAGGAGTCTATTTTCTTCCATTTGTCTTTCTACTCTCTTCTTTTCGAAGATTCTAAGCCTTATGGATGCTTTTTGCTTGCTTTGAACTTAGATTTGTGATTTTTGTCGTCATATCTACGTGGGTGCAGAAATTGTTGGGAGCAAAATGAAATCCTACTAGATTTTTGAGGGTTTTCTCCTTATTTCAACCTTTTTGCCCCAACAATTTTAATTGGTGGGTTTTCTTTACCTTTTCCCTATATTTTTGTGTTGTATTAGTGTATATGATTATGCAATGTGGGCATGTGGGATGGATAACTCAAGGATAGAGCTTGTACATGTTATTTTGTCTATTTTGCCAAAATTGTTTGATTTTGGTTACAGATTGTGGATGAATATATATGCAATGTATGGAATGATGTGGATGTGTAGACTATAATATGTGGTGTTAATGATCCTCGTATGATATGCTATTTGTGGGACCTCTTGAAGTCTAAGCGTTTTCTTTTGGGCATTCCAAATATTATTTAAATATTATTTTATTAATCAAACTTTGGACACGCATAACTTTGCTTCTAGGAGTCTAATTTAGGTAAAATTAGTGTCATTGGAATCACCTTGGGAAGTACATTATAATCGCAGAATTAGTTTTCTCTTTGGGAATATCTCATTTTGAAGGTTATTATAGTACTCATTTATATGGAAGTACGTGTCTTTCGAGAACTATGGTATTATTTTGTTATATCAAGGTCTTCATGGTGTTCTATTGCATTGTGGTATTATTTTCATGAGAGGTGGATCTATGTGGTTATGTTTGTTTGGATGTGTTGTGCTTATGACATGTGTTGGCTTAAGCTAGTTGAACTATGTACATGTTTTTACAACAACTCTTGTGATGGTCATTGGTGGGTGGTGCTAGAATGAGGGTGTGGATTGATTGGTGATGAGGCACCCTAGAGGTAGTATGGATTGACCACCATTATGATGCATCAATGAGGCTCCTATCTCAGGCCTCATCCTGAGAGTGGAAGAGCATAGGTGTGTTTATCCCTACGATTGGTTCATGGCATAGGTATGTTTGTCCATATCACTAGTCCTCTAGAAGGCTAGTGGTTGCAGGTCACAAGTTGACAAACCCCGCATCGGTTGGATAAATAAAAGACTAATAAAATACCTGTAGGTAATGGCTATTATGAGTACTAATGGCAACATTTCACATGCTACACTGAGTGCGGATATGCTAGCATCCATGTGGGCTATGTATGTGATAGTATTGGGTTATGAGTCATACCATTGAGAATAGGTGTTCTGTTGGGATTATGATTGTGTGGATCATGGACTATTCATAGTATATCATGGGTATGATGACATGGACATGATAGATGATGCCAAACTATGGCTTTGTTTATGCTTGTATGATCGTATGTTAGCTTCATGGGTTATATGGTGTGTGTTTTTTTGAGCATGCATGAGACTAACAGTGTTGTAGGTTGCCTTGTACCCCACTCCTCTCCTCTAGTGCAGCACTTGTCGACCATCTAGTAGGGGAAGTGTAAAGGCTTCCCACTCAGTTGTGTACTAACTTTATTTCATTACAAGTGAAAAGCATAGGAGCCTAGATGAGCATGAAAATAAAGAGTAGAGGAGGGGAAATCCTTCAGTGCTTGGTTATCATATATTTTCATGTACAGTAGTGTGGACTAGCTATCCTTGTATGAAACTCTTTATACTATACTCTTCTATATATGATGATGAGGTTTATGTGTTTTTTTGTCTTTTCGCAAAGCAATATATAGTTTGCTTTATGTAGAGACATGCATTTTGATAACGTGATATGTATGTTTCATTTTTGATATGGTAAAAAAGTTCTATACTATTTGACTTTTCTGATTAGAATGTATTCTGCACATTATTGGTTCTAGTTTTCATGCTTCCATGCTAAGATTACTTGATCCTGGGCATCAACTTGCCCTAGCTAGGGTGGGATGTTATAGTAGTCAGCATAGTCTACTGAAATTACCTCCAGAAGCCTCCAGAACTCAGCACCAGCCTATATCTTAACTCCAACATGCCTTTGACGAGTAAGATTAGCAAGTTTCGTTTCTTTTGCATCCCTGATTTGCCCCCAAATTGTAATTACACTTAACACCACTTGAGAGAGTGGCCAGCATAGTCCTAAAGTGTAGTCTCCAAACTGTGCTATTTTGCATTGTTCTTAGGTACATTGTAATCTATTTAACACTTGCACGTGTAGTCTCAATAGCGTAGTCATGGTCTGGCAATTTGGTAGGGTCCATTAGAGCACACCAACAAAACACCATTCGCTTTAGTGGGAGCATAGTTGGGTCTAGCGTGGTCCCAACTACCTCTACCATGTGGCACTCAATTCATGACTCATGCTAACTAAGCCCTATAAATACCCCAGTGCTTCACATTTTAGGGGTTGGCAACTCTAAACATTAGCATTCTTAGCACTCTTACACTTGAGCACACTTGGCATTTTGGTGAACTTTGGGACACCACCGGACACTGTTACATACCACTACTATGCTATTGTACATCACCTAGCATACCATACACCATAGCAGCCTGAAGGACACTGTGGTAGCCAACCCAGCAAGCTCAAACTCCATAGCAAATGTTAGTTCTTCACAGCTAGACACCTTAAGACTATGACTACACTACCTACTGTGCTTGTTTGTATACTACTCACCTTCTCTTTACAATTGACNCCCCCCCCCCCCCCCCCCCCCCCCCCCCCCCCCACTTATTTGGGGTGGTGATGTCCTCTCTCTTGCTCACATTCTATGCATTTTCTCACATTTTCTCTAGCATTTTAGCATTCAATTCACATTTTTCACTATTTAAGCAAGTATTCATGCATTTGCAATCTCATTTTCACATCCAAAACCTTTACTATGCTCACACTCGTGAGCATCGTGAATATTGTAAACACCATATAAACACACATAACACTTGTTTTGTCATAACACCCGCAAGTCCTAGTTTGATGGACAACACCATCTTGGGCATCCTACCTCCTTTCCTAACAAGCCCTTGTGTAGAAGCAAGGTTAAGGCTATGTAACCGTAGACCCCTCAAATTACCATTCTAGCCTCCAATGTTTTTAATCGCTACAGTATGTATATTCAAGCACCCCAATATCAACTACCTGATATTGGATCGAACTTCACATCATGTACTCGATATCAGGTATGTGATATCAAGTACATAACAACTATATATAGGACCCCTACAATGCTCCAAAATCCATTCTCATGATTTTTAGCTAGGGGAATTTTTGAATTTTTCTCACGACTAACAACTCTATGCATTTAACTTCCACTTGTGATATTTTGCTCCATCCCACTTCGATTTTCATAGTTTTTTAAACTTATTTGAACCCAAAGTATTCAATTTAGTTAGGGAGGTACTTGCATGGAAAACTTACATCGATTTTTCAAAATTTGCTATCACTCAGAAGGTATTATAAGGGTAAGAATGTTAAAAATCTTAAGTGTTTTAATGAAAAATCAATCATATGAACACTAGAAACTCTAATTCTCTCACCCAAGGGATCATGGCCATCATTATCAGCTATACATAAGGAAAAAGAAACCAATTGCAAAGAGTCATGAAAGAAGATTAACACTTTTTGGGCATTTGTTTGAACATATTTCAAACTCTGTAATCATCTGAATGAGAAACTAAATTGAACTAAGGTCATGAGTAAGGTATAAATGTGTCCATAATAAATGATATCATCTTAGTAACACCGAATCCTTAAATGATTTCAAATGGTTCCAAAAAGAGGAGGACAAGAAGGACCTTTGTAAGGTGCAACCAAATGCCCAAGAGGTGGCAAAGGTTGACCAAGAGAACAAGGACCACTAGCTGAACATGAAGAACAAGAGGCCTAATCATTTAACATTCATTAAGAGGCTCCTACTACAGGGTAGTCGATCCAAAGAGAGGCCACAAAACCGTAAGCTCCAATGCAAGAAAAATGCATCATATTGTTCCAAGAATACCTTGAAGTTATCTAGGAGAAATCCATGTTGCCCAAAAATCATTGTGGAAATGAACTTTAGTCCATTTGTGGCATTTCCCCTTGAGGTAGATCAAACTTAACTCTAGGCATCACCATTATTGCACATCTTTTCAAAAAGTGGAGAATGGTACCTCAGTGAGATGTACCAATTTTGGCATAACAAGGAAGAAGGCACCATAGTTAACATTAATGGAGTCACTATATCTTTTTCATTCAAAGTAATTGCAAAGGCTTTGAATCTACCAAATCTAAGGGACAAGTTGGTGCATCTATTCACAAGATCTGATCCAGAAACTAGAAATTTGTGGTTGAAGCAAGCATACAACAAAGACAATAAGACATATAATGAGTTGACTCTGGAAGAGAGGGCCTATTTTAAGATAGGCATATACCACCTATTTCCAACTAAAGGGCTCAAAAAAATCTCAAACTATGTGGCTAGGGGAAGTGTAATATTAATGGGCAAATATAATGCCAATCTTTTCCAAATGTATTTCATGGAAATCCAAAGGTGGTGAAAAGAAAAGAAGGTAGGGAAACCAAACTTTCTATTCCATTGTTTGATCAAGAAGTTATGCAAGCATGCTCAAATCTTGGAATACACCAATGATATTCCCAGGAGGACTCAAAATGCTCCTTTTAATGAGTTTCTTAAACCTAAAACACCAAGGAAAGACCTTGGTAAAGAACAAGAAATAGAAAAGGAGCTAGAACTAGAAAAAGAAATAGAGCAAGAGCCCAAGCAGTGGTGTGAGCTACAAGTTCCACCACCACTGCCACAAGATTACCAACCTACAATGAGCCATTTACAAAGAATAACTGAAACTTTCATTTGGGAAAGTAGGGATGAATCAAACCTCTTCTGAGTTATCGATGATGTCGTGTAGCCCACTGTTTCTACTAATCCATCAAGAGGGAAAATTTCTTTACAATCAAGAGAAGAGGCCCAATGGTCTCAACAAATCTCTAGTAATGTTGCATCTTTTTAGGTGATGCTTCAAATAAAAGAATGTGCCACAGTAGTGGTCATACAACATCAAGATTTGGTAGGCATAGCAAAGGTAATAACATATCACATCAAAGAATCTTTCAATGTGCCTTTTGTGCCCCTAGTGAACTTAATTGGGACCAAAGATGCACAAATGCTTGCTGGGACTTCAATGACTCCTATGACTCATGAGGATGTACTTGATAGATTGTTGTAGACTAGATAAGTAATAACACTTTTTGACATCCCCAATGATGTCACTGTAGTGTAATTAGACCTCATTGCCATAAAAGGAAAGCTGGTCATGATAGAGACCAAGGTGAAGCATGCAAAAACAAAAGTACATCAATTGTAACAAGAGTTGGTTACCTTGATAACTAAAAGATAAGACCTTGCCTAATTTGTTGTACCTAACTAGTGGACCAATTCCAAATGGGGTAGTTGAACTAGTTGATTGAATAGAATAGAGATGTTGAGCAAGAGAAGGAGAAGGTAGTCTAGAATGCCTCAACTACTGAAGTTCAAGCATATGCCCATAAGAAGGCATTGACCACTACATAAGAAGAAAACAAGTAGCTTGTTGCTGATAATACCAGGTTGATCACTATTGAGAAACAGAAGAACATTTTGGAAGAAAGTGTCCACTAGTTGAGAGAATAATTGGTGAGAGTCAACCAAGACATCAATAGATTGGCCAGAGAAAATTGAATCCTCTCAATAGAGGAGGTTTGCACAATTCATCAAAAATTTTTAATCAAAATCAGCACATGGCAAAATGAGGCCAAGAAACATCAGAAGCTGAAGGAGCACTTACGAGACCAAATCGACATGTACAAATAAATCAATGAAAAATAAATCTAGATTGCAAAGGATTTTATCAGTTTCATGTTAGCACAGAATCTTGATTAGTAGCCAATCTTGGATACCTATGCCTTGGTCCATCAAGCGAAAGTAAAGAACAAAGATTTATAGATTGAAGATTTAAAAAAATACATGGCATTAGCTAACCTTCGATATGCCAAATTTACCATGTTAATAGTAGGTTAGCCTAGAAAAAAACTAGAGAAACAAGTAGCGAAAACCTATGCATTATATAAAAAAAAGTTTGGAAACAAGAAAAATGCTCTACAAAAACTCCATGTCGAAAACTTAGAATTGGAGATGATTAAGGCCCACTATCATGGAAAGAGAAATGTATCCTCGGACCTAGCCAAGAGATTAATAGATCATCATGAATTGAAAGAAAAGGTCAGGGCCTTCAAGGAGGAATGAAGATTGTTTATGGCTTGGTATGTGAAAGCAAACAAAACATTTTCCTAGTTGCCATGCCCATGGGATGTACTAGTTCCAACACACATGAGCTCAACAACCTGGATAGTACATGATCTAAGGATAGAACAGGAAAAGTTGCAGGTGCTCCTAAACTATTATAAATTTTAGAAGCCTAGTGAAAAGGAAAAGCGATAAATGGAAGAGCCACCACCTCCAGGAACTCCATGAGCTTCCCCAATTTTGTGTCTTATACTATTGTGTCCATATTTTTTATAAAACATCACTACAACATGCAAGAGTCAATTTGTATATTTATTTAAGCCAATCAATAATTCCATACATTTCCAATATTTTGTAAAGAACTTGTTCCTCATTTTGTTTAACTCAAGGATGAGTTTTCATTTAGTTGGGGGGTATGATAAGTCATGTTTTGTAGGCCCACGATATCAAATATCCAATATAGGGGCTGCAATGTTGGGTGTCCAATGTTGGGGCACAACCTCTGATATCAGGCATCTGATATCGCCCCTTCCATGCAAGCTTATAAATACCACACTTGGATGCATAGTTGGGATATAGTAGATATATTTTAGATAGCCTTTCATAGATTTCAAAGTAGTTAAAATTTTGTTTTCCAATGCATGCCCACAATGTGATGTTAAGTGATTATACGACATCCTTATTCAAGTGTGACGTGCTTGGATGCATTACATAACTAGAAATAAAGATCAAGATTACTTTCATCATTTTAGCATCCACTTAGATTTATTATTGCTTTTAATTACTTAAATGTTTACTATTTTCCTTAGTTAATGTTTCCATTTATTGCTATTTATTATTCTTGTTGTTAAAAGAAATGAGTATGACTAATCGCAAGCACTTAAGTATAATTACTTGGTAGCCTAGTAGTGTATCGTATGGGTACACCCAGTGATGTACACTTAGTAATCCCAGCGATAGTTACGCGAAGTCCAAGGCATGTGCAGATGGTTAGGAACAGATACTCATCGCATGTAGGCTAATTTAGATTTTACTTTTCATTATTAATTAGCTCAATTAATTTATCTATTTATTATCATTAGGAGTAGCTTAGGGTCAAACAAAATCAATCCTCATATGTCTCATTTTGGACTAAACCAGATGTGACAAAGCTACCACTAGTCCAAGTGGGAAGACAGCAAACTACAATCAAGGCATAACAATTTAGATGCGCTACTAACCCCATCCATGGAATTCAACTGGATCATGCATGAACGCTTGTGATTTGTATGGTTTGACGTAGGGGTACCTTGCTGCTCATCAACAAATATAGGAGAAACTAGAGCATGAAACTCAATGATGTCCTCTGGGCCTACGACTCCACCTAGAAGCTCCCTATAGGCTACTCTCCTTATGAGCTAGTGTACAGAAAATTGCCAGTCCTTCCTATTCAATCAAAGCTCCGTACACTTTCAATAGCCTATGATCTTAACCTTGACTTGAGTCTTGCATAAAAAGAAAGATTAATGAATCTCAACTTACTAGTCAAAAACCAATTGGTGGCCCTATCATCTAACGAGTTACACAAGGCATTTAATAAAAAACACCATGACCTTAGAATTAGAAAAGTCAAATTTCAATTAGGAGATGAGGTCCTCTACTAAAACCCCACACATGTGCCACAACTGATGAGTGGCGAGGTACCCCTACACTTAACTATACAAATATGAGCATTTCATGCACAATCCAGTCAAACTCCGTAGACAAACTAGTTATGGTATCTAGACAGTTATTCTTAGGTCGCAGTTTGCTATCTTCCCACCTGGACTAGTATTAACTTGTCACATATGGTTTAGTCCAGAGTGAGGTGTATAATGTGTTCCTATACTAAGACTACTCCTGGATATAATGGGAAATAATATTAACTAAGCTAAGAGAGAGAGGGTGAGAGAGAATCTAACTAGCCTAAGTATGATGAGCATCCATTCCTTAATCATCCGTACACATCTTGGACCTCGTGCATGACTACCACTAGGATTACCAAGCATAGATCCTAGGTACGCTACTCGGTTACCAAGTAGTCACACTTAAATGCTCATGATCAAGTTGTACTCATTTCATGTTTAACAGGAGTTGAAGGTGAAGAGATATTAACTAAGAAAGTAGTAAATAAAAATTAAATAAATAATTAAACTAAGTGAATGCTGCATGTCCAAGTATGTCACACTCGAATCAGGATTTCATACAATTACAATCACCACACTGCGGGCATACACTGGGAGAAAAGGGTTGAGAAGAATCTAAACTTAAAAACTTACAATAAAATATAAAGACTAATTCCCAAAACCAAGTGTTATGCCTTTTATTTATAGGCTCACATTGGAACCACGATATCGCATACTGCAATAGCTGGACTCCAATAACTGGGCCTGACAGACCATGTATCTTGTATCAGGGCTCTGATAACTAGGCTCCAATAACTGGGCCTGATAGACCATGACTCATCATACCCCCACAACTGAATAACAACTCGTCCTCGAGTCAAAGAAAGTGAGGAACAAGTTTAATTGATTACACAATGGATAGGTATGGGATTATTAACTGACTAGGAATTTATTCATGTCACAGTGGAGGATTAAAAAAAATTTGGACACAGACACAAAAGACAAAACTTGTGGAACTCATGGGGTTCCCAGTAGTGGTGGCTCCTCCATGGGTGTCTTTCATTTGTTTGGTGCACCAGGTTTCTGAGATTGATACTGTTGAAGAAGTGCCTAAAGTTTCTCCTCTTCTATCCACAGATTATGAGCCATCCAAGTTGATGTTCCAATGTTTGATGGAGTCAACACTTTCCATGGACACGATAGCTGTGGGAACACTTGATTGGCCTTGACATGTCATGCCGCAAACAACCATCATTCCTCTTCATAGGCTTGGGCCCTGACCTCTTCACCTTTTTCTTAGATAAATTATGTAGCAACAAGAGTTCCATGATGGATGCTAAGTGATTGTGCCTCCTGCTCTGTATGTTCTGCATGAAATCCTTGGCCTCTACCTCCCCCTAGTCATTCGGTTGCATCTTGAGAAGGTCCTCCTTGCTGTCTTCTTTTAGGGGCCATCTATAATCACACAAAGATCAATTGTTAGTAAGGTTATTGAAAAAAGTTCAATGATTTCATACCTTACTCATTGCCTTTAATAAATGTTGAATTCTTTGCTTACTATGATTTTAGAGTTAGAAATTCTTTCAAGGAAGTTTCCCTAAAAGTTCAATGTTGGACCTAGTTTGTTTAGATGATACATAAAAGGACCTGGTTTTGAGGAATGTTTAATAAAATGATGGCAAAGGAAAGAATAGATTTGGCAATGAAGTACTCAGAGGGTATAAGATGATGTGGTGGTATGCAACAAGTACAAATTGCAAAAGTCACGCAAGTGGATCCTCCCCAAAGCAGGTTCCAACCTATAATGCCCTTAAGTAACCACACCTTAAAATGTCTGTAGGCACTAGAAGGGATAAATGTAATCCATACTAGTTTCACAAAACACACATTTGTAGATACCACCGGAATGAGGTAAGAATTCTATGCTATACGAGACCTGAGCTACAATTACATGAACAGTGAGATGAGACAAACTATAGAAGGGATTGTAGAGATTGGGACATGAGGTAACTGACCCAGGGCACAGTGAATCTTGCATGTAACACATGATTAAGGTGTCATTAACCCGTTGTTCCAAGATCAGGACCAAGTCCATTCCTCTGATCAGTGACACCACATTGTTTCATCCCATGATGAGCAACTATGAGAGTACCAAAACAACAAGGTGTACAATCACTTGGCATTTTGTGCAAGGGAGAAGTGATTTTTGCTTTGTGGCACTTTCTTTTCTCTTTTTTTTTTTGAATTGCTGAATCCAGAGAAGCCACCAACCTTTAGGCATGGGTGCATGTCTTTCCAGTGGGACCCCCTAGAATAGCATTGGATTTTTGAGTGCCTTTTGATTACTTTTACTCCCATTTTTTATTAGATCTACAAGGATCTTAGTACAACCATGTTGCATGATAACTCTCATAGACGTCACCAAAGAGAATCTGAAAGTCCCCTTGATGTCACACCCTAATCATCCCCTCTTGGTCCATCCTTCTTTATTTTGGGTACAATGAACACAAAATTAATTTTAAGTTTTAAAAATGTCAAGAATATCACTGTACCCTCGATCAAAACCTCTTATTTGTAGAATGGATGAGTGGGTGTAATGGGCTCACTGTCCACATAATTGATCACTTGAGACTCGATAACATAGAACACACCTCAACCAACGAGCCACATGAGTGTTTTATTCATAGACAAGATTACTTATAAAAATGTAACAAGACAAAAAGATAAAACAAGAAATTGAAAAATGAAAAACTGGAAAACAAAAATGTTGTAAAATTAAAGAAAATGAAAAGTAGTTATTAATCCTACTTGTTGCTAAAATGGGGGGTATCTCCCATAACTAAACGATTGAGGATGGCAAGGATTAATAAATGGAAGATGAGGATCCTTGCATGTTGAAAATATTGGGACCCGATCATACTTACCCCATTGGGCTCCACACACTTGGTTATAGTAAGCATAGTGGGGCAATTTATGAGATATGGTTTCCGAATAACGAGTTGACCCACTATGATGTCTGGGACCGTAAGATGATATGCAAGGATTAGGACATCGCTCTCCATGGCTGTGTTCATTGGGCTGTATGGTTGTTGGAGAGTTAATTGGTGGCCCTGATGAAGTAACATTAGGCATTGGGTTCAAAGATAAGGGTGCACCATAGTGTTGGACTTGTGCTGAGTTGGAGGATGCAGTGGCCTTGGAATTGTGTTGTCCCTTCCTAGGGTCATTTCTAAAGAAGGGACACCTTCGATGTTGTTGAGGTCTCTCACTGTTGTTGGCAATATTAGCACAAGTAACATTCGTGGGTTATTGCTATGGTGTAGGCACCTTAGGAATAATTGGTGGCGATGTAGAAGGAGGGAAAGGATGAGAATGTTGAAAATTAGGAGAAGTGTGAGGTACACAAGGTGGTGGTTGTGTTGAGGACATGAGTTGATAGTATTGAGGAAAATGGTAATGCGACGAGATAGAGTATGTTGACCCAATTGGGGAAATAGGATGTTGAACTAGATAAGCATTTAGATTCGGATGATACGAAGGGTGTCTCTAGTTTAGGGTTGGCTTCCCCCATGACTAGGATTCTTGCCACTGTGATCGAACACAGTATCTCTATACAAACTCTAGATGTAACGTGTTCCCCAATGCTCATATAAATGGAACACGATTAGGCATTGGCCCTTGGGGTGATTGTCCAGGCAGATGTTGCACTGATATGTATGATCAGCTGTTGAGCTCTTATTTCCTTCATCCCTTCTTTCCGATTGTCTAATGATATTTTGTCCTGTTTCTCGGGTTGTCAAAACTCTATCTCCAATAATATCAATACATTCTCTACACTTTTTATACATCCATTCCAACATCTTATTGATCTTTGCTTCGAATTCCTCTAATGATTGTTGTACCAACAAAGATGGTTCTTTCCCCTTGTGATAGGTTGATTTCTCCTTTTTATGATCATGGACCTTTGTTAAGTTGAGATTTTGGTCCTGTTGATGTTTTTCAACACTCTCCCATCGAGCCATTTCTCCTTCTTCTTTTGCTACCTACTTAATAAGCTCTTGTACTTGATGGGTTTGTAGTTCGTATAGTTGACCTTGGGCATACATCTATAGGGTTTCTCTTGTTGCATCACGAAGCCAATCAATGATATGGTACATTAGCCTTTCCTTGAAGAACTCATGGCCTGGGCAGTTGTTTAGTAGTGCATAATATGTTCCTAAGGCCATGACCAAGGGTTCATGTTGCACTTGTTTCCACTCTTGGATTTCTTTCCTCAAGGTTGACACTCTTGCGTAGGTTTGATATCTTTCGTTAAAGAGTTCTACCATTGTTGGCCAACGTCATATTGAATTTGGTTTTAATGATCTATACCATACTTTTGCTTGGCCAATGAGTGTCATAGGGAAGAGCTTGAGTTTTTGCCAACCATTATCAATGTTGTTCCATGTGCAGGCATCGTAGAAGGCTTGTAAATGTTGATGCGAATCTAAGTCATAGCCTCCTGAGAAATTAGGGAAGTTGTTTAAATCGAGCCTGGGTAGACGACTCTCTTTACAATGCCTACGGAAGATTCGATCAGCCTCTTGTATTTTCGTTAGGCTTGTAGTGGCCATTAGGGGTTCATCATCATCAAGTAAGTTATGCTTTCGTGTGTTGGGATGATGTTGCCTTAGTTTATGTTGGTGTTCTTGATTTTCTTTGTGAGCTCGATTTTTAGTTCTACGTCGATCCCTTGAAAGATAGTCATCCATGTCACAATCTAACGTTAAAGGAGTATAGGAAGAGAAGGAACTATTAAACTCGTTATGACTTTTGTAAGTCTTCCAATCATCCCCAAGTAAGTTCTTGTTAGTTATTGAGAAGGTCCTAGGCCTTTCGAGCCTCCTTGTTCTATGGGATGTCTCATCCTCACTAGAGGTGTCAGTGTTGGATGACAAGAGTCTTTGAGTATCGTTGGGGTGTTCATTAACATAGGGGACTCCTGCATAAGGTTGAGTACTCCAAACTTCATCTTCATCATCAATTTTGTTGGTTCTCCAATGAATTGCCTCATTAGGTGTGGCATTATCGTAGTGTTGTAGGAGAGGCATGGTCGTGAAATTGTGTGTGAATTTATATGTGACTTTTATAAGTACTTCTATCTAAAAGATATATCGTTAATTCCTATACAACGATCTTGTATGATATAACTAATCTAGATAACTAGCACTGTCCCCAGCAACGGCACCAATGATGAGTGGCAAGGTACCCCTACACTCAACCATACGAATACGAGCATTTCACGCATGATCCGGTCAAACTTCGTAGATGGGCTAGTTGTAGTATCTAGACAGTTATTCTTAGGTTGTAGTTCACTGTCTTCCCACCTAGACTAGTATTAACTTGTCATGTATGGTTTAGTCTAGAGTGAGGTGTATGATGTGTTCCTATACTAATGCTACTCCTAGATAAAGTGGGAAATAATATTAACTAAGCTAAGAGAGAGAGGGTGAGAGAGAATCTAACTAGCCTAAGTGCGATGAGCATCCGTTCCTTAATCATCCATACACATCTTGGACCTCATGCACAACTACCACTGGGATTACCAAGTGTAGATCCTAGGTACGTTACTCGGTTACCAAGTAGTCACACTTAAATGCTCATGATCAAGTCGTACTAATTCCGCGTTTAACAGGAGTTGAGGGTGAAGAGATATTAACTAAGAAAGCAGTAAATAATAATTAAATAAATAAATAAACTAAGTGAATGCTTCAATGATGAAGTAATCTCGATCTTTATTTTTGATCATGTGTGTATCCAAGTACATCACACTTGAATAAGGATGCCATACAATTACAATCACCACACTACGGGCATACATTGGGAGAAAAAGGTTGAGAAGAATCTAAACTTAAAAACTTACAATAAAATCTAAAGAATAATGCCCAAAACCAATTGTGCCACCTTTTATTTATAGGCTCACACCAGAACCATGATATCACATAGTGCGATATCGTGGCTCCGGTAACTAGGCTCCAATAACTAGGCCTGACAGACCATGTATCTTGTATCAGGGCTTCGATAATAGGGCTCCGATAATTGGCCCTAACAGACCATGACTCATCAACAACAAACCAAGTTCCAAACATTGTGGAAAGGCCCTTATATTATTTTTGAAACCTTTCCTTCTAGGGCCATGTTGATTTACAAACATGAGAGCCCAGATAAGAAACAACTAGTCAACATGCAACAAATTAAACCTTTCCATGAGTATAAGAAAGTCAATGGTCACAACACCTCCTCATATGTATAACCATGCTCGATTTTTTAGATCTCCTCATTTCAACTTAGTTGTGGTGGAGATGGCCATTCATGCTAATCATATAAGTGGCTCTGTAGTTTTTTTTTTTTTTTTTTGTTTTTTGTTTTACAGTTTGTTGTTTTTACATTATTTTTGCTTTTTTACTTTTACTATTTTACATCATTTTGTTTTATTTTACAACATTGTTAATATTTTTTATTTTTCTTGAATATTTTACAATTTATTATATATATATTTTATTTTAGTGTGATTTTCTTATTGTGTTCTAATAATAACATGCCTTATTGCTAAGAGGGTACATTGTGGTTTACTTGATGTGGGCATGTGCTATCCCATTATTTGATTGTTAGTGTCTGGATTCTAGCTTTAAATTTTGTTATTAATAACTAAGACATGGTTTCTTTTTCATGAAACATGCAATGAGTCCACATCCTTCACCCCATTCACAAACTCTATGGTTTTCCTTATTCTAAAAGTATGAGGTCTCTTTTCTTAACAAAACTTTAACAAACTTGTGACCATGGTAGTTTCCAAACTTGGAAAGGATTCAAGGGCTTGAAAAGGGTGTGACTTCAAGGGAAATCAATACTTTTTATACCCTTCTACTTACTTAGATGCATGGGTGTTTTCATGGATTTCTTATCAATCCATGTCGACCAATAACAGGAACTTGACTAAGTCTTTACATGCTGTGGTTCCCATCCACAAAAAAATAATAATAATAATACTGATGGAAATTCAAAGCACACCCATTAGACAAACTAAATAGGCTATAAGCCCTAGTTATGAAACTAGAAAGACATGTTACCCATGCCTGAAGTTCCCCTCTAACTAAGGCCCTTTCTCACATTCTACTTCTCTTTTCTTCTCTATAAGGAATGGTGGTTGTTCTTTGGGAGCACTCTTCTGTCTCAAGGAGGTGGACCAATCTTAGAGTGATGATGCGAAGTCACTGAATTTGGTTGGTTTTGGTTTGGACTAAGGATGGATTTTATTAAGCCATTTAACCACAAAATTCATGAGGGACTTCATGTGATTTTAATCAAGAACCCCACTCCACTTTCTCTCTCTCATCTATCTATGCTTTCTATGCCTTGCCTCACTGTTGGTATTCCTATCCTTGTTTGATGTCTTGGTTTTATGTGTTGAAATTCTTAGGTAGCTTCTTTTGGGTTTTTGTACTTAACTTTCTGTAACCATTAATCATCCATGGGGCTTGTGGACTCCTTGGTTTGAGGATATGCAAGGGCTGCCTACTTTAGGGAGGACCCACTTGCATACCTTTTGGTTACTATAGTTAAGTTCTTTATCCATACGCATGTTCATAATCAAATCCTTTTACGTGTCCCATTGATGACATCCAGTTGTGCGCATCTTCACAAAGTTTTTTAGTGATATCCTCTTTTTTGTTGTTGTGAATTCTTTGACCCTCTTCAAGCATTTCATCGCATTTGGGCTTTTTAGAATTTAATAATGAACTGCTTATCCATTTCACCTCATTTTCAATCTTCTCGCTACTGTAGGTATGCTCTATGTCATGGGAATTGAATTTTTCTAACTCCCACAAACATTTAACTATAAACTCATACTAACATTATTAATCCATTAAGTTAAATCCTTTCAATGAACTCTAATAATCATAGAATTCAAATACTATTAAAAGAATTAATCCACTATAATCACAATCTAGTCAAGTGTAAATACTAATGAGATAAGGTACCTAAAAGCTATAAGTTACACATTGCATACTAATTCGTGATTTTGTTGTGATTGCAAAGGGAAGCATGGACTAGAAGTGCGACTATCTTCACCAAGGAATAAGTAGTAGCACCATGCGATGAGGTCCCTTCATGATCATTGAATCTTCTCCCTTATTCTTTAGCTACAAGAGGACTTGGATGTCAGTTTTAGCTAGGGTGTTCAATTCTATTATCATGAACACCCAATTTTGTAAAAGAGTGTAAATCCTTACACTTGGGCACTTAGAATCTATCTATTTCATCTAAGTTAGTTTGCATATTAGTCAATAATCCCATACCTTCTTAATATTTTGTAAGGGACTTGTTCCTCCTTTTGTTTACTCGAGGAAAAGTTTTCATTCTATCGTGGGGGTATGATAAAGTGTATTTTATCTAGCTTTGATATCAGATATCTAATATCAAAGCCCTAATATCAAATACCTGATATCAGAGACCAAGAAGCAATGTTGAATATCTAATATCATGGGATGTGTGCCTACCTATAAATATAACACTTAGGTGCATAGTTTGGGAGTCTTTGGTCATTGTGTAGTAAAGCTCTTGCAATTTTTCTTTCCCATAGTTAGAATATTTTTCCAAGTGCTTGTAGTAGGAGTCATTGAGTATACAAATATTTATTCAAGCATTGTTGTACTTAAGCATGATAGTGCGTGCAACAATAAAGATGAGCTTTTTAATAAACTTTGCAGCACTTTAGCTAGATTAAATGTTTTCTTCATGCATTTAATGTTTTATGCAATTTCATTTTATGTGTTTAAGTAATTAAGATAAATTAACCTAAATTAATCTAGATTAAATAGCAATTAATTAAGCACATAAGTACAATAGCTTCGAGCATGCATATGATGCTTGGTAATGCTAATAACACTTAACGTTTAGTAACCTAGCAGCATTATACGTGTTCAGGATGTGTACAGAGAGTAGGACCAGATGCTTATGTTAGGATTAGTTAGACATTGGTTAGTTAGTTAGATTAAATTAGCAATTAAATTAGTTCATTCCTTTCATCCTTTATTTTAAGCATCCAAAAAACATAAAACATAAAAATAATAAAAATCATACACCTTGATTACACTTAACCATATCTTTGCATATCAAAGGCATAATTGGAAAGACAATGAATGACTGTTAAGGCAAGTTCACTTCCTAGAGGCTAATGTACCATAAGACAAAGGGTCAATGAAATTTGACCAGATCGTGCATGAATGCTTAGTGATTCGTATGGTTGAGCGTAGGGGTATTCGTCGCTCATCACATTGCTCATTAGAGTGCGTAGTGAAAGCAACAATAATCTAAATGGTATTGATGAGCAATAAGGTACACCCTACGCCCAACCATATGAATCATAAACCTTCACACATGATTAGATCAAATTCCATGGATGGGAGTAGGTGTGGCATCTATATTGTTATGCTTTGATCACAGTTTGTTGTCTTCCCACTTAGACTAGTGGTAGCTTTGTCACGTATGGTTTAGTCCAAAGTGAGGCATATGAATCTTGATGTTGCTTTGGC
This sequence comes from Gnetum montanum, assembly GCA_015680685.1. NCBI lineage: Eukaryota > Viridiplantae > Streptophyta > Gnetopsida > Gnetales > Gnetaceae > Gnetum > Gnetum montanum. Next base: position 174,768 of record MNCI01037173.1, on the reverse strand, counting down.
CTTATGCTACTCCTAATGACAATAAAGAAATCAATTATTTAACTAATTAGCAATAGAAAGTAAAGTCTAAACTAGCCTATAGGTAATGACTATTTGTTCTAAACCCGCGTATCCACTACTAGGATTACTAAGTGTTATGTTACTGAGTGAACCAAGCAATAATGCTCTTGGGATTACCAAGTGAATACATGTTTATGCTTGAAATTGGTTACACTCATTCTACCAATTCATTAACATGCACATAAATGTAAATATTAACTAAGTACATGGAATATAAATTACATTAAAAGTAAATTTAATCTAAGTCAAAGTGTTGCAATGAATAAGAATCAATCTCAATCTTATTGTTGTTCATGGAATGTATCCAAGTACATTGCCACTCAAATAAGACACCATACAACTAAATTAGATCCATACTGCAGGTACTCACTAACTATTTTCTAAGACTATGAAATAAAATTGCAGGAGTTCAACTACTCTATTAACCAAAGAATGCTAATACATGGTGGGAGCATGTGTATTAATAGGCAAAAATAGACACTACATTGATGGGGCCTTGTCAACACATCATTTACATCGATGAGGCTATGTTAACAGGGTTGCATCGATGGGGCCTCATCCATGTGGCTCTATTGATGTGGCTACTTTGAAGCAGTTATGTCAAAGAGGCTACATCGACACAACTAACTGATGCTTCATCATACCCTAATGATTGAATAAAAACTTGTCCTTGAGTTAATAGGATAAGATCGAGCTTTCTTTACAAAAAATTAGGAATGATGGAAGTATTGATTGACGCTAACTACTGATTGACTCTAAGTGCCACATTACAAAATTTTATTCAAAGTGATGTAGTACAAAATGACAAAAAGATTGGATAAACATTGAAAATTACAAAATTTGCAAAGGTCTTCAAAAATTTTCTAAAGAGGATTCTTCTTGTTGCCACCAATAGTGGCAGACTTCCAACCTTGATTGTTATGTCAATGCTTCTCTAGTTATGTATGTGCAATGATTTGTCCATGGGCATATCCTCTGTGGTTCCTCTCTTAGCTTCATTTTCGTGCCTAGTAAAAGACTTTCTTCCGTAGGCATTTCTTTTAGCATCACTTGTAGTCACCAAAGGATCAACATTAGTTTTGGTAAATTTTTCTTAACAAGTAACCCTTTCAAATCCCTTAGTTTGTGTTTAATCACAAGGTGATAACAACATATTATGCCCAAGGCTATGAGCTAACTAAAATCATCAAGTTGTTCATAGTATTTTGATCAATTACTATTAGTTATCACAATGTTCAAAAATAGGATGTTAGAAAAATTTGAAAATGGACATCCCCATCCCCCATGATTAATGAGTGAAACTCCAAAAGCACACAAGTTTTCAAACAACTAAAACCACAGGTCTGATTCAAAAGATTGCAAAGAAATATTAACGAATATGGAAATAGAAAAGTACGAAAAATTAATGAAACAAATGAGAAGTAGTCCCAAAATTATGCATAAATTTAGAGAAACCATCATTGATGTTCTAGAAGATATGAAGGTTAGTTCAAAGCCATGATCAACAAAAGTTATGCAAGTGGGTCCTCCCCAAAGTAGGCTCCTACCATAATGCCCTTACATAACCACTTCTATAGATGCCCATGGGCACCCGAGAAGTTAAATGTAGACCATGCCTTTGTTCCAAACAACACATAACTTGCATGGTTGGGATGTTGCACTATACTACATGATGAGTGGCGAGGTACCCCTATACTCAACCATATGAAACGAGCGTAGCACGCGCGATCCAATCGAACTCCACAAACTAAATGCCTCAACGCCCCATGGAACACTTGGGGTTAATCATTCGTTGTCTTCCCAGACTTACTTGTTATTGTCACGGTGTATGGTTAAGTAAGTCCAAGGTATATGATTTTTTTGGTCTTTTATGGTTTTATCTCCTATGCTAAAGGGTGAAGGGTTGAGAAACTAACTAACTCTAACTAAGGACCTAAGTCTAAATTAACTAGCATTAGCATNTACACATTCGTCAATGCTTGTAACCAAGTCGTACTCATGCCGCGCTAATGCATGTAATAAATAATAGGTAAGAAATAACAGATAATAAACCTATTCCATGTACTGCAAGGTTTATCCACAAAGCTCATCTTTATTGCCGTACACAACTTGCGTTCAGGTACAAAGCTGCTCGAATAAAGATCCGTTCACTTGGGGACTCCTAGTGCGGGCACATGGAAAATATTCTATCTTTGGGGTGATCAATCTGCCAGAGCTTCACTACTTCTAACCTACGATGAGAAATGAGGGGAGTGCCACCTCTTATTTATAGATTTGATGGCGAACCGCGATATCGCGTCTCATCACTACACAAAACCAAAAGGCTCATAATTGCATGCGGTAGTGAGGTGAATAATGGGATGAGAATGGATTGTAGAGATCAGGATGTAAGGTACTTGACCATGTCCACAATAGGTTCTTGTAAAAAATGTGATTAAAATGATTAGCATACCTATCTGTCAAAGTTCAGACCAAGTCCATACCATGAACCATGACCATGCATTGATGTGTTCTATCCTACCAACCATCATGAGTCCACAACCACCTCAAAGGATAATACTCACTTCAAAATGAGAAGAGAGGAGAAAAAGGAAGGAAGGGCCTTAGTTAGAGGGGTGCCTTCAGGCATGGGTAACATATCATTTCAACCCCATAACCAATGCTTGTAGCCCATTATTATGTCTACCGAATATGCTTTGAATTCTCATTATTGTTTTTTTTCTTGTCTCTCTCTTTTCTTTTTGGTTTGTTTGTTTGTTTCTTTTTTTTTCTTTTTTGAATTTTTTGGATGGAAACCACACCATGCAAAGATAGAGCTTCCTTGTTATTGGTCAACGAAGGAGTCATGATACGTTCCAAGAGGAATCATAAACCACACAAAGAAAGTGAAGAAGAGAACCCAACAAATCCCTTTGAGGTCACACCCTTATCATTCCCACTTGGTTGTTCACTCTTTCTTCAAGGTACAATGATCATTGATTAATTTTATTTTCATGAAATAAGAACCAAATTGTTTCCATGAAAAAGACCTTTTATTCAAAGAACTAGAGGGATGGATGAGGTGGTCTCATTAGTTTACACAATTACTTATCCAATCATCTTAATAGCATAGAACAAAAATCCAACACATAGCATTGACTTCTGCATCATGAATTGGCAATATTATTAATGGAAACATAAAATACATTCATAAACATAAAGAAAATGACTTAGGAAAATAGTAGATTATAAAGAAAAGAAAAAAAATATTAAGAAATGGAAAACACATGAAGAATCAGAAAATTTTGGAAGAAAGAGGAAAAAGATAAAAAATTGTAAAAAAAGGGTGAAAATACTTATTAGTTCTTAAACTAGGATGGAGCATCTCCCCCACAACTAATCTTATGACTGCACATTCGAGAGACCGCACAATCCCCTAGTTATACACCACCAATTTCCCATCTATCACTATTATTAATTTTATTAATCGTGTGGTAGCACATTTAACATTGGTGATAGTCTCATTTGGATCATTCAGAGATGTATCTTCATTTGGACTTGAATGTATTTCTATTTTGGGCAATCTAGATGTGTTTTTGTCTTCTTCTTGATTTTGTATTTTAATTTTCAGGTCTCCATGTTTAATATCCTTTTTCGGTGTATAATTTGTCTAAGTCCTTTATTTGGTCCATTTCTTAAGTCTAGAACTAATAAGCAGATCAGTTGCCTCCATGAATCATTCAAACAATTTTATATTTACATTTTCAAGCCACTGGGCATCTTTTAGTTTAATGGCTACTACGTAGATTAATTTTTGCTCGCACACTTGCTCCTAAACTTTTTTGTGGGCTATGTTAATATTTTGAATTTTTGGCCCACAATTGCACTCTTTACTATTAGTAGTGATGCATGGATTCTTCTGTCTCTCAAAAATGATAGGTTCATCATTTTTGTTAGGTATTG
>MNCI01037173.1:112705-170202 GCA_015680685.1 Gnetum montanum | reverse complement strand
CACACTCGAATAAATGTTCCGTACAATTACAAGCATCACACTGCGGGCATGCACCAGCAAAACATTCTAACTCTTGTGGGAACAAACTGCAAGAGTCTGGCTACAATTAATTCCTAAGATGCCTAAGTGCGGCGGGTGCGCGCTTATTTATAGGCTAGAATAAACGTTGCGTATACGGGGCTACGTATACGGGGCCTAGTATACGTAGCTGGCTAAGTATACGGGGCCTAGTATACGCAGTGGGCTTAGTATACGAGGCCTAGTATACAAGGTCTGGTTAACCATGATTCATCATACCCCCACGATTGAATAAGAACTCATCCTCGAGTCAAAGAAAGTGAGAAATAAGCTCAATTGATTACACAATGGATAGGTATGGGATTATTGACTGACCAGAAATTTATTCATGCTACAGTAGATATGAAAAAAAACAAAATTGGGACATAGACACAAAATTACAAAACTTTGTTGGAACTCATGTGGGTCCTAGTGGCAGTGGCTCCTCCATGGATGCCTTTCCTTTGTCTAACACTTCAGGCTTCTAAGATTGATACCATTGAAGAAGCACCTGATGTTTCTTCTCTTCTATCTGATAATTATGAGCCATCCATGTTGATGTTCCCATGTTTGATGGATTCGGCACTTCCCATGAACATGGCAGTTGCGGGAACACTTGATTGGCCTTGACATGCTATGCCGCAAATAGTTGTCGTTCCTCTTCATAGGCTCGGATCCTAACCTCTCCTCCTTTTTCTTGGATAGATTATGAAATAATAGGAGCTCCATGATGGATGCTGAATGATTGTGCCTTCTACTTTGCATGTTCTCATGAGGTCCTTGGCCTCTGCCTCCCCCAGGTTGTTCGGTCGCACCTTGAGAAGGTCCTCCTTGTTGTCTTCTTTTAGGGGCCATTTATAATCACACAAAGATCAATTGTTAGAAAGCCTATTGAAAAAAGTTCAATGATTTCATACCTTACTCATTGCCTTTAATAAATGTTGAATTCTTCGCTTAGTGTGATTTTAGAGTTATAAATGTTTTCGAGGAAGTTGCCCTAAAAGTTTAATGTCGGACCTAGTTTGTTTAGGTGACACACAAAAGGACCTGATTTTGAGGAACGTTTGATAAAATGATGACAAAGGAAAGAATAGATTTGGTAAAGAAGTACTCAGAGGGTATAAGATGATGTGGTGGTGTGCAACAAGTACAAATTACAAAAGTCACACAAGTGGGTCCTCTANGTGTGCAACAAGTACAAATTACAAAAGTCACACAAGTGGGTCCTCTGCAAAGCAGGTCCCAACCTATATGCCCTTGTGTAACCACACCTTAAGATGTCTGTAAGCACTAGAAGGGTTAAATGTAATCTATACCAATGCAACAAAATACATACATGTTGATACCACCGTGGTGAGGTATGAATTCAATGCTATACAAGACACAAGTCACAAAGACATGAACAGCAAGATGGAATGAATTAGAGAAGGGGTTGCAAAGATTAGGATGTGAGGTAACTAACTCAAGGCACAATGAATCTTGAGTGTAGGGCATGATTAATGTGTCATTAGCCCATCATTCCAAAATCAAGACCAAGTCCATCCTTTGATCAGTGACATCACATCATTTCATCCAATGATGGACAACCATAAGAGCACCATGACAGCAAGGTGTACGATCACTTGGCATTTTGTGCAAGGGAGAGTGACTTGGAATTTCTTTGTAGCATACTTTTTTTTGGCTGCTTTGGCACACTCTCTTCTTCTTCTTCTTCTTCTTCTTCTTTTGAAGTAATCTTAATCCAGAGAAGCCACCTACCTTCAAGCATGGGTGCATGTCTTTCTAGTGGGACCTCCTAGAATAGCATTAGGTTCTTTATCAGGTGCCTATAATACTCTTACTCCCATTTTTTGTTAGATCTACAAAGATCTTAGTACAACCAAGCTACATGATAGCACCTACAAATGTAACCAAAGAGAATCCACAAGTCCCCTTAATGTCACACCTTGGCCATTCCCTCTTAGTCCATCATTTTTCACTCTGGGCATAATGAGCACAAAATTACTTTAAGTTTTAATGATGTCAAGAATATGATCGTACCCAAAGTAGAACCTCTTATTAATAGAATGGTTGGTGGATGTGATGGGCCTGCTGTTGAAATAATTAGTCACCTAAGACTTGATAGCATAGAATAACACCTCAACCAACGAGTCACATGAGTGTTTTATTCGTAGATGAGATTACTCAAAAATAAAAATAAAAAGACAAAAATATAAAACAATAAATTAAAAGGTGAAAAGATGGAAAAAAAAGTTGAAAAATTAAAGAAATAGAAAAACATTTATTAATTCTATGTTGTTAGAATGGAGGATACCCCCCATGACTAAACGATTAAGCATGGCTAGAATTAATAAATGGAAAGTTAGGATCCTTGCATGTTGGAAATATTGGGACCCAGTCATACTTACCCCATTGGGGTTCACACACTTGATTAGAGTTGACATAGTTGGGCAAGTTATAAGATGTGGTTAATTTATAAGGAGTTGACCCACTATGTTACTTGTGACGGTAAGATGGTATGCAAGGATCAACATGTCTCCCCATGTGGCAATATTCATTGGGCCTCATGGTTTTTGGAGTATTGAGTGGTGGACTTGATAAGATAACATGAGGCATTGGGTTTGAAGAGGAAGATGCACCACAGTGTTGGATTTGTGCTGAGTTCGTGGATGTAGTGGTTTCTGAACTGTGATGTTCCTTTCGACGATCACATCTAAAGAAGGAATGCCTTTAACGTTGTGGAGGGTTACCACTGCTATTGACAATAGGAGCACAAGTAACGTTCATGGGTTGGTGCTATGGTGCAAAGCCTTCTGGCACAACTGGTGGCAATGTAGAAGAGGGTGAAGTATGAGAATATTGAGGTTGAGGAGAAGTGTAAGGCACACGAGGTGGTGATTTTGTTGGAGAGGACACGGGTGGATAGTACTCGGGAGAATGATAACAATGAGGTGAGGTAGAGGATGCTGATCCCATTGGAGAAACAGGGTATTTGGTGTTGGGACATATGAATGGTATGGTCTAGTTGGCGGTGGCCTCCCCCACGACTGAGGTTTTTGCCACTGTGGTTGAACCTGATATTTTATGTATGAAATTTGAATGTAAAATTCCCCCCCAATGCTCATGTAAATGTGACAAAACTGGACATTGGCCTTTGGGGTGATCATACAGACAGATGTTACATTGATACGTGAAATTGGTAGTTGAGTTCTTATTCTTATTATCTTCTACCCTTTGTTTTGATTGTCGCGTGGTGTCCTGTTCTGTTTCTTAATTTGGCATAGTTCTTCCTCTAATAATGTTGGCATATTCTCCACATTTTCATGTACCCAGTCTGTCATTGTATTGATCTTTGCCTCAATTTCATCTAGTGATTGTAGGATTGGCAAAGATGATTCCACCTCCTTAAAGTGAGTGGATTTCTCCTCTTCATGATCATGGACCCTTGTTAAGTTGGGGTTTTGGTCTTGTTGAGAACTTTCAACATTATCCCATTTGGCTATTTGTTCTTCTTCTTTTGCTATCCACTTAATAAGCTCTTGGAGTTGATGGGTCCATAGCTCATATAGTTGACCTCAGGCATACATCCCTGGGGTCTCCCTTGTTTCATTATGGAGTCCATCTATGATATGGTACATTAGCCTTTCCTCGGACAACCCATGGCCTGGGCAGTTGTTTAATAGTGCATAATATCTTTCTAAGGCCATGTCTAAGGGTTGATGTTGCACTTGTTTCCATTCTTGGATTTGTCTCCTCAAGGCTGACACTCTCGCATAGGTTTGATATCTTTCATTGAAGAGTTATACCATTGTCGGCCAACGTCAAATTGATTTTGGTTTTAATGACCTATATCATACTTTTGCTTGGCCAACGAGTGTCAGAGAAAAGAGCTTAAGTTTTTGCCACCCATTATCAATATTGTTCCATGTATAGGCATCGTAGAAGGCTTGTAAATGTTGTTGCAGATCTAAATCATAACCTCCTGAAAACTTGGGAAAGTTGGTTAAATCAAGCACGGGTAGACAACTTTCCTTATGATGCCTATGGGCTATTCGAACAGCCTCTTGTATTTCCATTAAGCTTGTAGTGGCCAATAGGGGTTCATTGTCACTAGGTATGTTATGTAGTTATGAGTTGGGATGATGTTGTTTGCGTTGATGCTCATAGGAAACCCCTACATCAGATTGGGTACTTCAAACTTCATCTTCATTATCATATAATTTGTTGGTTTTCCAATGAATTGCCTTACTAGTTGTTGCATTGTCATAGCCTTGTGAGAGAGACATGGTTGTAAATTTGTGTGTGATTTAATTACAATTATTATTATTATTTTTCTGAAAGATATATCATCAAGGCTTTATTACAACGATCTTGTATGATGTAACTAATCTAAATAACTAGCACCAACCCCGACAACAATGCCAATGATGAGTGGCAAGGTACCCCTACACTCAACCATACAAATACGAGCATTCATGCATGATCCAATTGATCTCCGTGGATAGGCTAGTTGTGGTATCTAGATTGTTACATGTTGATCGTAATTCGTTGTCTTCCCACCTAGACTAGTATTTGCTTTGTCACATATGGTTTAGTCCAGAGTGAGGCGTATGATGTAATCCTAAACTAATGCTACTCCTAGAGACAATGGAAAATAATCTTGATTAAACTAATAAGCAATAGGAAATGAAGTTTAAGCTAGCCTAAGTGCGATGAGCATCCGTTCCTTAATCATTCGTACACATCTTGGACCTTGTGCACGACTACTACTAGGATTACCAAGCGTAGATCCTAGGTACGCTACTAGGTTACCAAGTAGTCACACTTAAGTCGTACTCATTCCGTAGTTAACAACAAGAATAGTAAATGATGGTAAAGAAATATTAACTAAGAAAATAATAAATAACAATTAAATAATTAAACTAAGTGAATTCTGCAATGATGAAGTAATCTCGATCTTTATTGCCGATCATGTGCGTATCCAAGTACGTCACACTCGAATAAAGGTTCCATACAATTATAAGCATCAGACTGCGGGCATGCACCGAGAAAACATTCTAACTCTTGCGGGAACAACCTGCAAGAGTCTGGCTACAATTAATTCCTAAGATGCCTAAGTGTGGCTGGTGCATGCTTATTTATAGGCTAGAATAGACATTGCGTATACGGGGCCGCGTATACATAGTGGGCTTAGTATACGGGGCCTGGTTAACCACGATTCATCACATGGGAACCATCCTAAAGAGAGGATGTTTTCAAGATTGTGGTGGAGATCTATTAGCATTATCATTTCTATGTATGTTCACAATACAAGTGGCATTCTCTCATTGATGTCATGGTGTTAGACCTTCATGTCTTGCTAATGGTGACATATGGTGGAGGGAAATATGAGAATATTGAGGATATAATAAAGGATGAGAGGTGTGAGGTGGTGAACTCATAGAAGATGTTGCTAGATGATGATATTCGGGAGAGTGGTAGTAGTGATTCAAGGTAGAGGAAGTAGAACTAGTTGGGGAAACAAGTTGTTGAACATAATATTTGTATGGGTTAGGCTGGTAGTAAGGGTAATGTTGGTTTGATGATGGCCTCCCCCATGACTCTGGATTTTTCCATTGTGTTGGATGATAGTGTTGAGGTTGGTAAGAAGTCCCACTAGGATGGTATGGTTGGTTGTACGACTGTCTATAATTACCTTATGAGAAAGGTAATTTTCTAAGAATTTGCTTTTGTACAAACTTGGGATTTAATGCAAAAGTCTAATACTCATGTAGATGTAACATGACTGGGCAATAGCCCTTCGAATAGTCATATATGTAGATTTCACATCCATCATCTTCTTTGGTGGTGTAGTCTATAGCCTCTTCTTCTGCAACCATTTCCCCTTTTTATCAATTAGTGATCTTACCTGTCTCTTGGTCCCTTTTCCTCCTTTCGTTGTGATCACTTGATTTGTTTTGCGTTACTCTTTCCTCTATGATTTCTACGTAAGTTGTAACTTTCTCATTTATCCATCCTGACATCTTATCCAGCTTTGCTTTAAGCTCATTAATAGAATTTTGTATTGTCAAGGTTTGTTGTGAAATCACCTGATTAAGAGCTGCCTCTTTTTTTTCATCATAAATATGGACCCTCTTCTTTTAAAGAGTTAGGTCCCAATGATATTTCTCAACATTCTCTCATTTACATAGTTCTCCTTCTTCTTTTGCCACAGACTTGATTATCTTTTGGATCTAATGGGTTTCTAGTTCATATATTTGACCTTGAGCATGCATCTATTTGACTATGAAGCCCATCTATGATGTGGAAAAGTTACTCTTCTTGAGAGAAACCATGGCTTGGGCATCTATTCAATAGAGAATAGTATTTATCTAGGGCCATATCCAAGGGTTCATGTTGTTCTTTCTTCCATCTTTGGATTCGTTTCCTTAGGTTGGACACCCTTGCATAGCTTTGGTATTTCTCGTTGAAGAGTTCCAACATTGTGGACCACCAATGGATTGGATTTGATTTCAATGATCTATACCACACTTCAGCTTTGTCTATTAGTGTCCTAGGAAAGAGCTTAAGCTTTTGCCACCCACATTCAATGTTTTGTAAGGTGTAGGCACCATGGAAGGCTTGCAAATGATGTTATGGATTAGAATCATAGCATCCCACAAATTTAAGGATGTTATTCATATCAAGCCTTTTGATGCGACTTTCCTTACGATGCCTGTGGGGTATCTTAATTGCCTTTAGGATCTGCGTCATGCTCTTAGTGGCCAACAAGGGTTCACTATCATCAGACATGTCATGGTGAACATTTCTATTTCTATTTATCTGATTGTGACAATTTTGTCTATGTTCAATTTGATGTCTTTGATTTTTCCCTTGGGTTTAATTTCTATCCTTATTTCAACCCCATGGTGGAGCTCGATCTCTATACCTATGTTCATCTTCGTCAAAACTAGACGTTGGAGAGGAAAAGGAAGATGAGGAACTGAGAGAGTGGCCATGGCTTCTATAGTGTTTCCCATGGTCCCTTGATGTATCTTTTCCAGGTTTTGAGGAGGTCCTAGGCCTTGAGGCCTTCCCTGGTCTAGGACTTACTTCATCTCCTCTAGGATTGTCTGCCTTATGTGAATGTAGTCCTTGAGTGTAATCAGGGTGGTCATGAACATATGAACCCCTACATGAGGTTGGTCACTCTAATTTTCTTCAATATATATCTCATTAGTTCTCCAATGAATGTTCTATTCATACGATGCATTATCACTTCCTTGTGAAAGAGACATTATTGTTAGTTAATGATGTATGTGATTTAATATTTTTTGAAAGATAAATTATTAATGTGTTTACAATGATTGTGTATGATATAACTAATCTAGATAACTAGCATCGTCCCTGACAATGGCGTTAATGATGAGCAGCAAGGTACCCCATATGCCCAACCATATGCATTCACAAGCGTTCACGCATGATCCAGTTGAATTCCATGGATGGAACTTGTTGTGGCATCTAGATTGTTATCCCTTGATTGTAGTTTGTTGTCTTTCCATTTGGGCTAGTGGTAGATTTGTCATGTATGATTTAGTCCAAAGTGAGGCATCTGATTCTTGATGTTGTTTTGACCTTATGCTACTCCTAATAACAATAAAGAAATCAATTATTTAACTAATTAGTAATAGAAAGTAAAGTCTAAACTAGCCTATGGATGATGACTTTCTATTCCTTAGCTTGCTGTACACATCATGAACCCACATATCCAATACTGGGATTACCAAGTGCTATGCTATTGGGCGAACCAAGCAATTATGTTGTTGAGGTTACTAAGTGAATACGTGTTTATGCTCAAAACTAGTCATGCTCATTTTGCCAATTCATTAACATGCATGGAAATGTAAATATTAACTAAGTATGTAGAATATAAATTGCGTTAAAAGTAAATTTAATCTAAGTCAAAGTGCTGCAATGAATAAAAATCAATCTTGATCTTATTGTCATTCATGGAATGTGTCCAGGTACATTGCCACTCGAATAAGACACCGTACAACTGACTGAGATCCACACTGTGGACGCTCGCTAACTATTCTCTAAGACTACGAAATAAAACTACAAGAGTTTAACTACTCTATTAACCAAAGAATGCTAATACATGGCGAGAGCATGCATATTTATAGGCGAAAATAGACACCACGTCGATGGGGCCTTGTCAACATATCATTGCATGCATTGATGGGGCCTTGTCAATGCATCATTTATGTTAATGGGGTTGTGTCGACAGGGCTGCATCGATGGGACCTCGTCAACATGGTTGCATCAAAGCAGCTACCTCGAAGTGGTTGCCTCAAAGCAATTACATCGAAGTGGTTATGTCAACACAACCAATTGATGCTTCATCGAGTGTATTATGGATGAATGATCCAAGCAATATATTATTGGAGCCATATGATGGATTTGTAAATGGCCCATATGATCATATTCTTGGATGTCATGTAAACATTGTACATAAAGAATTTATATGTGAGATGCTAGTAAATCATTATTTAGATTCTATGGGTCTTTGGACATAATAAAGCTTCATTTCATATAGATACTATGAACTGCTTATTCTTTATAACTTATTTAAGTATGCTTATTGGATTATGAGGTTTCATACTTGTTGTTTTAAGGTTTTTCAAGGATCCATTTTGAGATGTTAAGTATCTCATATGAATTATAACAAATTTTAAGTCATGAATTTATACCCCTTAAGTGATTTCATGTGTTTACCTATGGTTAATTTTGGGATATGACAAGTGATCTTGAGATAAGTCACCAATTGGAGTAGATTGTGAACTTAGCAATCACAATGACAAGAGACTTCATGAAGGGTCAAAACTTTTGAATCATATTTCCTACAAGAGATAACCTACAAAAGGCGTACTATTAATCTTTGAATAATAATGAATTATTTTTACTGTCTCCTGTATGATGTATGAAACCAAACTCTAGTAATGAATTTTTTTTGTTGGGATAATAAATAATTCTTCCTGTATAAAGCTAGTCTTTAAGTTGCATGCAAGAAATTTGAAATAGATTTATTATAATTTCAATAAAAACCCTTACCATACATACATAAATGGCCTAGAAACTTGAGTTGGGCTCCTTCCCGAATGCCATACTTCTAAGTTGGGGGCAGGTATTTAACTTGCAACCTCCTCCATAAGAGATGGGCATTGTGACTGCGCTACATTATACCTTAATGAAGTGATTTTTTGGCATTCCTATTGATGAAGGGGATGTCGAGTAAAATGCTTTCTTGGTTAATGACGGAGAGTCCTTTTCCCACATTAATGCTAGGCTAATAAGCGTGGATTATTTAACATTGAGGTTTTACAAACTTGAAAGATTTATTATTTCCAAATAAAGATTATTTTTCTTTAACAAGTAAACTAGATGAAGGTAGGTGTGACACAGCTTGGGTTGGCTGGGTACACAAACAGAAAAAAAGACGTTAATATTGGTTGGCGTACAAAACCCATGGGCACAACATGTACGTGCACGTGGAAATCGTAAGTCGCCGAGCTGGAAAATTTTTGCAAGACGAAAACGCACAAAAACTTATCGTTCTAATGTACGTGGTAAATCATGGTTGTGTAGAAGCGTACCAACGAATGTCCAGTTATTTTAGAACGGACACGGCCAAAAAGTTAAATGCCATGGCCATCCTGGTTGGCGCGGAACCCACGGGTTTTGATGTTGAAACTAAAGGTCCAATACAGAGTTAATCAACAATTCTCAGCCAAGCACTTCCTTTTTTAAATTGCGGGCATATACTGTGAATCTAATGTACTATTCGTAGCCAACACGCTGCTGGTTACAGTAAAGATCTTAATTCTAAATGCATGTCATGTTACAGTAACATTTGGGGACACAGCAATCGCTGGGAAAACGGAGCGAAAACCAACCAAAAAAGCAAACCGTGAACTGGCTTATTTCTCTTTCCACATTTCGAAAACCAAAAAAGGCAACCAAACATATAGTGAGTGCAGAACTTTGTGTTCCTCCAAACGGGAGACATGCATGCATGCAGCATCATGCTCAAAACTCACTCTCTTTCCAAAGCGCTGGCTCTGGCTCTGGCTCTGGCTCTGGCTCTGAGCACGAACCCAAACCCCAACTTCAAAATGGCAAGCATTTCAAACTAACATTGTATCATGATCTAAACTTTGGGTTCACAATGTGTTGTGTTGGAAACGACCAATGTGGGTGGGGTAGTTAAATTCAAAATCTGAGTTACAGTCAACTAAACTAATGATGGTCAAAAAATGGAGGTGAGGTTTCCTAGATCTGGGTTCCCTCCCTTGTTGATTGATGACCACACCGGATTTGTTGTGATTGTCTAGTGGGTGATCTTCCCTAGATCGAGGCTGCGCTGCTCTGATGTATCTACAACATATCTTATAGGAGATCTATCTATCTATCTATCCTTGTCGTCTTCTAAATCTAATAATCCATGCAGAAACATAATTTAATAGCACGTAAAATTGTACGAGAGCCAAGCACCTCGAACGCAACTTCTTCTTCTTCATGTTCGAGTTCTTGATTAACACAGGGAATGCGCCACTAATGACGAATCATGCGGCCATTACGTGTCTACGCCTCCACATGGGGGGCCCATACCGGACAGCCAGCGACGAAACAAGCACGTGGACCATGATAAATAATAACAATAATAATCACCGCGCCAATAGCACAACAATAACAATAATGATAATCACGGATCAGCCCTCGGTTTTCTTTTTCTTTTTTAAAGAATTGGTGGGAGTTAAGAGGCAGCCGCGCCTGTTTCGGCGGGTCACTGAGTCACGGCCAGGGCGTGAAAATAATTATGACAGCGTCCCTGCAGGGGTAAAGGCGCCGCCACGGCGGTCAGAAAAGAAAAGAGAAAAAGGCGAATTGAAAGAAAAGGAAAGCGAGCCAAAAAAATATATATGTATATATGTTTTCTTGTTCCAATTCTGGCTCTGCCGCTGCTGCTGCGTCTTAGATTTATGAGCGCCCTTTCACTTTCGCTTTCACCAAATGTGGTGGTCCACGTGGCAGACACGAGAGCGATTGCGGAAGCTCCAGCGCCAGACGAAACGTCTCTCTCTGTGCGTACCTCACAATTAATAATTCCACGGACGCCGTGGACCATTCCATTCTGCCTTATTATTTGCCTTCCACGCTAGCATAGCGTAGCATAGCATAGCATTGCATTGTCTGCCTCCTGCTCTGCTCTCGTTCTCGCTCTTGTTGTTTTTTATTCTCTCTCTTTCTCTGTTCTCTGCCCCCTCTCTTTCTCTCTCTCTCTGTATCTGTGCTCTGTGCTTCGCATTTCTTCTCTTCTCCACTCATCTCGTTTGGTCCGGTGTTTCCTGTTTCTGTTTCTGTTTCGAGTGTGGTAGGATTTTGTTTTTGTTGCGGCTACTTTTGCTTCTGAAGTTGAAGTTGAAGTTTCAGTGTTGCGGCGGCTTCAAAGAATCGCATGATGACATAGCGCTGGCCCTGTCCCTGGCCCTGGCCCTGGCCCTCGCCGTTGGCGCCTCCTCGTCTTTTTCGGAGGTAAGTTTCTTGTGATTTGCTCTCTCTTTTGCTTCTGCTGCTGCCGCTGTTGCCTTTTTCCTTGCGCGAGACTGTAATAATGTCGCTTTGTCGTTTTGTGTGCTCCGTCGTGTTGAGCCTCCGATTGGTGCTTGGGTTGCTTGCCTGCTTGCGCGCGTTTGAGGTTTGCTTTGATGCGTTTTTGCTCTGTTTTTGGATGTTGTTGTCTCCGCTTCTGCGATTTGGCTCGCGTGTTCGGTGCAATGGATGTTGTCGGAGTGGAATGGAGTGTGCTTTCGGGGATTGTTTGGGCGTTTCTGCAGAGTTCGTCTGAATCGCGAGGGTTTGTGAGACGCTTTTGGTGCTTTTGTCGCTGGTTTGGACGTTGATCGCCGATGTGGAGTCGTCGCTTTACGCACTTGGAGAATCGATTTGGTTGCTTAGGTTTTTCTGGCGCTGGAGAATATCGATTACGTCTCGGTGTTCTAGTTTTTTTGTATACCTTATCATTCCGATGCGTTCTGTTGTGTTTTCTCTTATTTTTTGTGCATACCGCAGATCGGTAGCATCGCTACGCGTTTTGGATCACTTGTCTGTGTATCGCGTTGCTTTAGTCTTTGCAAAGTGCATTTTTGATTCATTATGAGTGAATTTCACAATGCCGAGCAATAACTGGATTCTGTATGAATGTGCATTCTCCAGATTTTGTTTGTTGTCAAAATTAAGGAGAAGCGTCTTCTAACTTTCCCTTCATTGCTCTCAACTCCGGTTTTCTCTATGGAGTTTCTGTGCCTACATTTTCTGAAGAGGAAAGACGAAGTTTAAAAGTAAAAACCGTAAAATCAGGGGATTGAGAACTCTGACGAAGACATACAAACTGACAAATGAGCACATGCAGTGTTTTGTCCACCCCACTGGATACAAACAAATTATGATTCAAACTAATTATGATTCCACGCTTTGACTGAAAAAAATGAGAGAACATGATTGGATCTGTTTTTGTGTTACAAAATTTCGTTTTCTGTCCTCTGTAGTATGCCTAAGTGCGTGAGCACACAAAAACAAGACCATGCATGCATTATAACACATGGAAACGTCAAAATTGCTGAGGTGCAAATAGTGTTAGTATCTTGGCTGTTTTGTTGCCTGGTAGGTTTAGAATGGACAGATCAGGCAGGAAGACGATTATCACTCGTGTTAGTGGATCTATCATTGCATTCGTGTTGGCAAACTTATCCTGTGAACTTAATTACTTGCCTATCCGTGGCGTGTTTTCTTGCAAATTTATGCGAATTGCCGGCTAAGAAATGCGTTGATAAATTTCTCTGTTATTCTAAGTTTCTTAATGTTTTCGGTTTTTACAGGTAACGTGAACTCGGTTTTGCTTGCCGGCCAGCAGTTTTTCAGGCCATGATTTGTCCTTTGGAAATGTATTCAGGCATGACCGAAGGCCTATTTATACAGGGGTAGTGTAAGGTCTGCTTTAAAGCAATGCTTTAAGATGGCTGCTCCAGATGGTCTGAAAATGGAGAGTTGCAATCAAAGCCCCGTTTCCACTGCGTCAAATGGTGGAAAGAGTACTGATTCGTTTGTTCGTCTTGGTGGAAGCTTCAGCACGAGCAGCAGCATCGATGTGAGCTTCAAGAATAGTTTGAGCAGCTCAATTACTTGTTCTAGCAAGAGCAGCTTCAGTGGAAAGGTTAGTGAGGGAGGTCCTGCGGATATGAAATCTATTGAATTGAAGGCCATCGAAAGTTTGAAAAATGAAAGAACGGATTGTCTTGAGAGTGGGAAGAGCAGTATTAGTGCAGCCAGCTATAGCAGTGGTGTTAGTGACAGCATTGATAGCCTCTGCAGTAGTTTCAGTCATGCATTGAACAAGCCTCACAAAGCTAATGACAGCAAGTGGGAAGCCATTCAAGCAGTTAAAGCCAAATCTGGCGGCGATCTTGGCTTGAGTCATTTCAGGCTTCTTAAACGCTTAGGATGTGGTGATATTGGTACGGTGTACCTGGCAGAGTTGCGGGGGACCAATTGCTTCTTTGCTATAAAAGTAATGGATAAAGGTTCGCTTGAGAATAGGAAGAAGTTGCTCAGAGCACAGACCGAAAGAGAGATCCTCTCTTGTCTAGACCATCCTTTCCTGCCCACGCTGTATGCCCATTTTGAAACTGACAAGTTCTCGTGTCTTGTTATGGAATTCTGCAGTGGAGGCGACTTACACACTCTTAGGCAGAAACAAACTGGAAAGCACTTTTCTGAAAGTGCTGCACGGTAAGAGTTACAGCAAAGTATATTAGGATTCACTTAAGGAACGTTTCTGCAAATTTAACTTGTAAACAAGATCTCATTATTTCTTTATTGTTGTATATGGTTTGAAACTTCCGGATTCCTTGTTAATTTCTTCGTTTGCAAACCCATGCTATCACAACTCGAAGCGAACACCCTTATCGAATTTCAACAATTTTGTTTTTGCTTGTACAGATTCTATGCTTCTGAAGTACTGCTCGCACTGGAATATCTACACATGCTGGGGATAATCTACCGAGATTTGAAACCGGAGAATGTGCTGGTAAGGGGAGATGGGCACATCATGCTTTTAGATTTTGATTTATCCCTTAGATGTGTCGTGAGCCCAACCCTTGTAAAATCTGCATCTGCTACAGCCGATACTTCCCGTAAAGTCTCATCATATTGTGTTCAACCTGCCTGTATAGAACCTGCATGTGTCATTCCAGTTTGTGCATCACCGGCATGCATACAACCCTCATGTTTTGTACCCCGTTTCTTGCCCCAAAGATCAAAAAAAACGCGAAAGCCTAAGAATGAGCCTATGAACCAGGGGATAGTTCTCCCGGAGCTAGTTGCAGAGCCTACCAGTGCTCGGTCAATGTCATTCGTAGGGACCCATGAGTATCTGGCCCCTGAAATCATCAAAGGAGAGGGTCATGGCAGTGCAGTAGACTGGTGGACTTTTGGGATATTCCTGTATGAGTTGCTTTATGGCAAAACTCCGTTTAAAGGAACTAGCAACCGGGGAACTCTGTTCAACGTTGTTGGTCAGCCTCTGCGGTTCCCAGAGTCCCCAACAGTGGGTTTTGCTGCCCGTGATCTGATCAGGGGATTGCTTATCAAAGACCCACAGCAAAGGCTGGCCTACAAAAGGGGTGCTACCGAAATCAAACAGCATCCTTTCTTCGAGGGGATAAACTGGGCTCTTATACGCAGCACCTCACCTCCAGAGATTCCTAAACCTGTTGACCTCAGCTTTTTGAAAAACAAGCCTGGCTCCTCCACACAATCTGAGAAAAAAGCTGCAGATTCTGCGGCAGCTAGTTCTGCTAGCGGGTATGTCGATTTTGTTGTTTTCTAGATGTGTGATTATTATTACATTTGAACCAATTTGATGATTGATGCCTCTGCATGGCAATTGGTTACTTGAAAAAACTGAAGGGCAAATGCATTGTTTTTTCCCCAAGTAATCAATCTTAGGTCAACTTGAACATATTGATTTCCATCTGTCATTTGTCGATATCACTAAGGCGAATTTCGTTATCGTGGCCGGATATGCTTGACCACTGTTTTGTCTTCGTATCAGAAAGCTAAATTTTTAGATGAGAAGGACATTACCAGATTCTTTTCCCGACAGGAGGAAAAAACTCTTTTAATTTTCATGATCTGGGGACCATTTGGATGCTGTTCATATTTGCAACTGCTTTTTGGAACCTGCTAGAGGTGCTCTGGTTATCTGCGTAGGATAATTCCAGTAAAATCATGTCTTGAAAGTTACAGCACTTTTTAAGAAACGGGACTGAAGATAGCATGGTTTGGTGGGGATTAGGGCAAGAAAGTAAATTTAAAATTTTTGGCTTCATTGAAAATTTTCATTGTGTAAGGCGATTTCAAATCGCATTGTAAATATTATTGAAACGTAATAGAGTAAAATGGTTAAGCTTTCCACCTTCCATATCAGGCAATTAATTTGCGTGGAACCCGTGTTCTGAATCAGCGAACAAGGCTTCCCAGTTCCCACTGATTCTGAAGCATAAAGAAATTTTTATCATATGTTGCAACCTTTCTGAAAATTGCGGACTTTTGTACTCGAGGTCTCCTCGTGGCTGTTAAGTCGTACAGATATTTCATAAAGTTTCTGAACGGCTGGACATAGTGTCAATAAAAGGCGAGTATGTCAAACCCGGCACTAAAAGTATGTAATGACTGGCTCGAAAGAAGGTGCACTTGTGTCAGTTGTGCGATGCAGAATATAATGGTTGTGCTTCGTCTCGGTTGTTGCCGTGATAGTTTTACGAGTCAAAATACCCTTTTAATGTAGAAATAAATAAGTCCTCTACAGACAAGAAGGTAATAAAAATTATAATACTGAAACAAAAATTTCAGTACGGGTGTCGTTATCCCGATTCTTTATTGTAGAGAGGAAATGCACCAGACACGGGTTTTTTAAAATTTTATCACCACAATTCAAGAATTTTGGATGTTGCGATATGAGCCAAAATTGTTCTTGCGTATTTTTGCCAACATTGTGTTTGTGTTTATCCCTGTTTTCTTCTCCCTAATTTTGGTATTCTCCCATCGTTGGCATGTTGTAAATTTATCAAATCCAATTTAAGGAGGTTCACTATTTTAAGGTTTTCCATGTTTAATCCTAACCCTAGTCGTATATATGTGTGCCTTTGGAAGGACTTTGGGTATTGGTGTGTGCAATTATAGAGTGTTGTGATCTTTTGTTGTGTTAGAGGAAGTTTGGTTATCTATTGACCAAATGGTGCAGGTGTTGCATTGCGGAGCTTGTAATCTTGTTCTTTTTTTGCTACAAGAAATACAAATTCTCATTCTTGTGGAGCTAGGCACATTGTTGAACCATGTTAAATCTTTCGTGTTCCTTTTGTGTTTGTTCCAGTTTGCATGTTATTTTTCATTGATTTTTTCTTACACCATTGTTTTTTTGTGTTTTGCATTTTGTCATTTCACCAACTCATCGATTTTAGTTAGGCTTTGTTATTCCGCTACAATTTTGTTCTGTGCAACAATTGGTATTGAAGCAATAGTTATGTGAAATGCTATCAGAATGGCCTATAGGGTTTTGAATGCAAAGTTTTAGGTGGAGGCATTCAACGACAAGTTATGGTAGATTGAGGTCAAAGATCTGCCCATTCAATAGGGTTTGCATAAGGCACCTTGGCTTATGGTAGATTAAGGTCAAAGACTTGCTCATTCAACAGGGCTTGCATATGGCATTGTTCGGTAAGGCTATGAAGCCTACTAGTATGTTTGATGAAGCCTGGGAAGATTTGGATTTAAGAGCTCAAAGTACCATAAGATTGTTTTGCAGATCAACTTTTATTCAATGTGGCAAAGGAGGATTCTGTTGTTGGGTTATGGACTAAGTTAGAGAGCTTGAACATGACAAAGTTCTTGACAAATAAGCTAGACTTGAAGATAGAGCTCTACAACTTCAAGATAAAGGAAGGTACGTCTATTGTAAATCATTTAAATGCTTTGAATGAACTCATTTGTTGTTTGTCAAGTATCGAGGTTGAAATAGAAGAGGAGCATCAGAGTCTTATCCTTCTTAAGTCACTTCCACCTTCTTATAAATGTCTTGTTACAACGTTGCTCTATGGTAAGGATACCATAGAATTGGAAACAGTGATTGCAGCTCTCTTGTCAAAAGAAAGGATAGAGTCTACAATTGTAGAATAGACTGTTGAAGGTTTGATGGCTTGAGGTTGTATCATGGAAAGAGGGTTTGAGAAATGTTCTTTTAGATCAAAGTCTAGATCTGGAAAGGGCAACAAGAAAAATGTGGAATGCCATTACTGCCACAAGAAGGGGCATTTCATGAAGGAGTGTAGAAAGCTAAAGGCATTTCATGGAAAGAATATCCATCTTAATATTTAATATTGTGTAGTACTTAAGGTGTCCTTTGAAAATCTAGTTATTGTGTTATAGGAGAGACTATGAACATATGTTGTAAATTAAAAAAGAAATTTTATCTCTAAAGAGCTTCTATTAGTTTCAAGAAGTAGAAAATCATATTGTACTTACCTTTTAACTCGAAATTCTTCTACCAAAAAATGCTTTTGTGGTTCTTCTATTTTTTTCTAATATTTACATGCAAGTCTAGGACCCTACATTGCACATCCATACAAAAGAGTTAGTTGCACAATAGAAAAACAATTATTTTTTGATTTCCCAAGCTAAGATGGTTTCCTTATAACATGTTCTTTTTATATCAAATAAGGCTCTTAAAATTTTATCAAGTGTAAGAGTAGTGTTGCAAATGTGGAGAGTATACATCGTTTCAAGGGGTTTCTATGGATGTAAGTAAAAATTTCAACTTAAGTTTCATAATAAATAATAATGATGTGGGGCGTTGGAACTTGAAATAATTAAAGCATAGATACACTCCAAGATTTATAGAAGTTTATAACTTAGTGCTACATAGTAGAATTGAACTTGTGACCTGGAGTTACCAAGCCAAGACTCATACCACTAGGCTAACACTTTATTATTAATAAATAACTAATCATTATGTGACAACATTTATACAAGTTTATAGTTATTGAGAGGGGATTAGCCTAGTGGTAAGACTCTTGATTTGAAAGCTCCAAGTCATGGGTTTGATTTTGGTGGGCAATGCTGAGTTATATATTTTGGGGTTCCAACAACTCCCTAGTGAGAGGGGACTAATAAATATAACATTAACATTTTAATTAAGAAATTTCAACATCATACATGTGGATGAAAGAGTAGTGCATCTAATGATATATATTGTGTTTTTTTGTTCAACTTTTGTGTAGTTGGTAATAGGTAATAATTTTAAAATAAATATGTTATAATACAATTTTGTACTAGATTTATAGAAATTTATAATGCACATATATATTTTACAAGATAAATTCAAATATTTTATAGAATTACTTAATTTTTAAAAAAATTTAAAATTGAAACCAAAATTTTATTACTAATATTATGATACTCATATTTTATTATGTCCATCTAGACCCAAAGGATCTATTAGACAAATTAACTTTAAAAAATACATTGGTACCAATAAATCCTAAGTACAATTGACATTTAGAATAATCATGTAACTTGAACACTTCTATATAATTATGTAGAATCAACAATAAAAGCTTGAATAACAGATATAAAGATTAACTAAAGATTTGTCATTTTCCTTTAAAAAAATTTATTCTGCAACATTTTAGTAATACATGTTGCTTATCTTGTACTTCTTGTAATAAATATAATGAATATATTTTGTTTTCATGTTGGCCATTGTTCCATCTTCTAATTTCAACTTGAAGGTGGTGCGATTACAATGAATCATGTTTTCACTGGCTCCAATATCAAAGCCTTGATATCATATACCCAATGTCGGAGCCTAAGACGCAATGTTGAATATCCGATATCACGGGGTATATGCTAGCCTATAAATATAGCACTTAGGCTCACGCTTTTCATATAGTTTTTGATAGTTTTTGTCATAGCAGAAGCTTTTGCAATTTGTTTTCTCCAAAGTTAGAATATTTTTTGAGTGCCTACAATAGAAGTTTGAGTGTATATAGATCTTTGTTCAAGCACTGATGTACCTAAGCACAATAGTATGACGGGGATAAAAATGAATCCTTTTGATAATCCTTGTAGCACTAAGAATAGATTAATGTTTCCTTTAATGCATTGATATTCATGCACTTTACTTTAATGCATTTTCATTAGCAGTTAATTTCCAATTATTAATGAACAAAAGCACAACCACTTCAAGCATACGTGTAGCACTTGGTAACCCAGAAATGCTTAACGTTTGGTAACCCAGCAGCGCTACATGCATTCAGGATGTGTCTAAAAAAGTGGAAATAGGTACTTGTGTTAGGCTAGCTAGGCAGTAGATGAATTAGATCTTAAATTACTCTACCTTTCATTATGGTTCTAGGCAATTAAGCTTATAAAATATAAAATGATAAAAATCACATACCTCAGTTACACTTAACCATATACTTGTACCTCACAAGTTGATCTAAGAAGACAATGATCATTTCAATTAGATTTGACTTCCTTGAAACCAGTGTACTTAAGAACTTAAGGTCTATGAAGTTTGACTAGATCATGCGTGAACACTTGTGATTTGTATGGTTGAGCGTAGGGGTACCTTGTTGCTCATCATTGGTGCCATTGCTAGGGATCTTTTGGTTGTTACGTATGATATCTAGGACTAGTGAAACATTATTGAAATTGTTGAAACAAACCTTACAGTCATATCACATCTTAAGATTACTACAACAATATTTAGAAGCACACTGCGATTTTTATTTCCTAACATAAAATGTCTTCTTCTCACATGAGTGATTCTCTGCCCAAGTTTGATGGAGTATATCAGCCGGTGCCCCAATAATACTGAGTGATATATGTTCATCCTAATGAGTATGCACCAAATTTCACCTTCATCCTACATTAGGATGAATAGCTTTGG
Source organism: Gnetum montanum (assembly GCA_015680685.1). Taxonomy (NCBI): domain Eukaryota; kingdom Viridiplantae; phylum Streptophyta; class Gnetopsida; order Gnetales; family Gnetaceae; genus Gnetum; species Gnetum montanum. The sequence goes on along the minus strand of MNCI01037173.1, from coordinate 150,101 downwards.
TGGTGTGACATGAAGGGCAACATTGTGTTGCTGCCTGATTAATTTGTTCTTGTAATGCTTCAACAAATGCGTATACAATGGGGTCTCCAAGGACTTCATGCTAAGTACATTGTGCAAGATAATGACACTAGGGATTATCATCCCATTAAGGCACAACGTCTTAGGGATTTCCAGTTAGAACAACGTCATGAATTTCCTAAGGGAAAAGCATTCAATGATTCCTCATTCCTACTATATCAAAAAGATGATGGAGAGTCCTTCTCTAGGGATTTTCCATTTAATAAAATTCCTCTCTTTGACTTTGATGAAGGAGGTCAAAACTACAACTTGTAGTCCATGATTCATAATCTTGGTTTTGGTAAGAATGGATCCAATGATAAAGAAGGATCCAAAGAGGCAAGTCAAGACAGGGATGCAAACAAAAAACAAGATCGTGATTATGGTCATGATCACCAAAGAGGGGGTATTATGTTCAAAAGCCCTTGTCTCCATGCAACGTTTTTAGTCATGTTTCCACTTTCCAACCTTACTACTACTTGCTTGATAATTATCAAACTCATTCTCCACACGTAAGAAGGGATACCACCTTTTACTCTGATCCTCCTCCTGGTCCTACACATCTTCCTCCATACTCAACATAGCAACCAATTGCTCCATCTATATAGGGTGAACTACTAGCTTAACTACAATAACACAATACTACCAGGGCTATTAACCTACAATTGGTTCATCAACCAAGTGGTTCAGATACTTGATCAAAGAAAAGATGTTTCTTCCAACCTTGTAGTCTACCTAAGCCCTTAATTACACTTGTGGTTGACAACCTTGTTTCTCCATCTTCCTCTGTATCAAATTCCTTCGAATTCCATTCAAACCAAACATCACCCAGGATCCATACTGTGATGCTTAGTCATGCCATATCTAATTTGATTCATGCTAGAAACCTTCCCAAGAAGTTAGCAAATGTTGGAAATATTCTTATTTATTTGTAGATTGCTGGGAATGAACCATGCAAAGCTCTTCTCAACTCAGGTTGTAGTGTCAACCTAATTTCTCATGAGATGTATACTGCATGGAACCTACCTTCTCTCAAGAAGAGAAATATCAAATTAGAATTGATAGACCAGTCCATCACTATTCCATTGGGACTAGTGAAATGGGACAATTAATCTCATACCTATAGTAGCGTAAATACTAGATTTCTCATTATCTAGCAATATGTATGTGATTATCATAAGATCTTTAAAAGATTGGGATCATGTAGAGAAAGAATGAAATTAGGTAGGGTTACAACAAGTGCATCCTTCTCGAATGTTCCTTTTGCTTGAGTGATGATTAAATCTTTAAAGTTATTAAACCTTCTATCTATAAGGGCAATCTAGTAAGGATAGTTAAGCCTATAATTGAAATGTAGATGAATTAAAATACCTATTTATGCTATATGAATATAGTTGAGACCTGCTTTAATCCATTTATATACTTTCTTTGGGGTGGAAAAAGTTAAGGTAACTGGGTGTAAACCAAATCTAGAAATTTGCAGATCACATTTAGAAAGATTCATAGAGCTAAGGCTTTCAGTGAAAGTCAAACTCTTTTTGGCATATATTTCTTTCATTTGAGGAATAGGAGGTAGGAATATAGGTAATGAACTATGACAATATTAAGATAAATGAACAATATAAGGGGAAGAGTGCATGAAACCTAATAGTTGAGTTGATGACATTACCGTAGTATTGGGTGTTGTTGGGTAGATGCTGCCTCTCACTATGTGACTTACATGCCTCCTCTTTGGGCTTTTATTGCACAACTTACAACACTAGTGATCTATGTTAATAACACACACATAATACAAAGATTAATTGAATCAAAACTATCTATGTTCATAGTACACAAATCTCATAGATATTGTACGCACATCTCAAAACATGATTCCAATACCAAAACCCTCAAATCCTGAAAACACACTTTGGAATCAGTCTTTTCTTGCAAACAAAATCTTTATTTTATTTGCAAAACATACCTTTTTACAGGTAGCAATGAGTTATAATATCATGGGCATTGGATGTATAAACATCCTGGTAAAAAGCATGTCCCCTTCCCAATCTATTTTTTTAGATATGCAAGTCATAAGAAAATAGACAGGTGTCATGGAGCATTTAGCAAAATGCTAGAATCTAGACTTAGCATGGGCATAATAAAGTAGGTCTCCATGGCATTTGGTTAGTCTATGATATAGGTGTCAGGGATAATTTGTAGGAATATGTTCAAGAGAGTGACCGTAACGAGCCCACTAATTCCAAAAGGCATGGTTAGTAGGATCAGGGTAGGAAGTAGGATTTATTTCTATTTTATATAGGTGAAAGAAATTAGGTTAATAGAGAGGCTAGTCCATCATATCTGGGGGTTCATTAAAAAGTTTTTTAAAATTTAATAGTTCTATTTCTACAAAGGTCATAAGCTTACAATGGATTGGAATGGTAGAAACATCTTCCATGATTGTGAATACTTTTTGAATGATTGTGGTGTAGGGTTCAAGGGATTGGTTGACAAGGAGGGCCTCAAGGCCTAGGACCTCCTCCAAACCTAGAAGAGATAAATCAAGGAACCATAATGGGAGATATAGAATCCATGGTAATTCTCCCAATTCATCATATTCCTCTTCCTCTTCAATGTCAAGTTCATCATAAAAGTGAGAATAAATGAGATCATTGTAATTAGACAAATAGAAATAGAGATTATCATTAGGAGATGTTTGATGATGATGAACCCTTATTAGCTACCAAAAGCATCATATAGATCATAGAGGCAGTTCAAATACCCCATAGGCATCAAAAGGAAAGCTGCATCAAAAGGATTGATATGAATAACATTCCTTAATTTGAGGGAGGCTATAATTTTGATTCACAACATCATTTACAAGCCTTCCATGATGTCTATGCCTTCCAAAATATTGAAAGTAAGTGGAAAAGGCTTAATCTCTCTCCTAAGATACTAATAGAAGAAGCTAATACTTGGTATAAATTGTTGGAACTAGATTCAATCCACTGGTGATCCACAACACTTGAGCTCTTCAATGAAAAATACCAAACCTATGAAAGAGTGTTCAATCTAAGAAACAAATCCAAGGGTGAGATCAAGGAAACCATGAATCCTTGGATGTAGTCTTAGATAGATACTATTCTCTACTACATAGATGTCCAAGCCATGGTTTTTCTCAAAAAGAGTAGCTTCTCCACATTATAGATGGGCTTTGTAATAAAACAAGGGAGACCCTTGGGATCTATGCCCAAGAATGATTATCAAAATTGAGAGTCCATCAGATACAAAGGCTAGTTAAATAGATGGCAAAAGAAGAAGAAGAGTTGTGTAAAAGGGAGAGTGTAGATGAACATAACTGGGATCCAACTCTTCATGAAAATGAGATCCATATTGATGAGTGCCGAGGTACCCCTACACTCAACCATACGAAATGAGCGTAGCACGCGCGATCCGGTCTAACTCCGCAGACTAAATGCCTAAACGCCCCATGGAACACTTGGGATTAATCGTTCGTTGTCTTCCTATACTTACTTGTTGTTGTCACGGTGCATGGTTAAGTAAGTCCGAGGTATATGATTTTTTTTTTGGTCTTTTCAGGTTTATCTCCTATGCTAGAGGGTGAAGGGTTGAAGAGACTAACTAACTCTAACTAAGGGCCTACGTCTAAATTAACTAGCGTCAGCATCTGTTCCCACTTACCGTACACACCCTAAACTATGCAATTGTGGCTACCAAACGCTAATCGTTACTAGGATTACCACACGTAACGCACGTGCTCGAAGCGGTTGTACTAAGGCACCTAACTAGCCTAAGTGTGACGAGTAGCCGATTCCTTGACTAGCCGTACACATTCTTAGATGCTCGTAATCAAGTCATACTCGTCCCACGTTCTAGGAGATAAGGGTAAGAGAATCTAATCGCGATGAGTAGCCGATTCCTTGGTTAGCTGTACACATTCGTCAATGCTCGTAACCAAGTCGTACTCATGCCGCGCTACTAGGAAAGCAATAAATAACATTAAATAAACATATCCATGTACTGCAAGGTTTATCCACAAAGTTCGTCTTTATTGCCGTACACAACTTGCGTTCAGGTACAAAGCTGCTCGAATAAAGAGCCGTTCACTTGGGGGACTCCTACTGCGGGCACATGGAAAATATTCATCTCTGGGGTGATCAATCAGCCAGAGCTTCGCTACTTCTAACCTCTATATGGAAATGAGGGAAGTGTCACCTCTTATTTATAGATTTGGCGATGGACCTCGATATCACAGGGGAAGACACGATATCGCGTACGCGATATCGCATGGGATGCGATATCGCGGCTTGTGCAAATTGCGTCTCATCACATATTTATGATGAAGACAAAGAGATATCTCTTGATGAGTTGATTTCACATAAAACCTTGCCAATACAAAAGTGTATTGCTGAGATTAAAGCAAGGGTAGATAAGATGTTAGAGTTGATGAATGAAAAAGTTAAAATCAACTTGAAAATCATAGCGGAGAAGGTAAATAAAGTAGGATTAAGTGATCAAAGTAAGAAGAGGAAAAAGAATGAGGAAATAGGTAAGGACACTTATTAGCAAAAATGGAAAATATTTGTAGTAGAAGTGGTTACAAACTTAGATATAGAGGAGGAGGATGAATGTCACATTTATCAATATGAACATTCAAAGGGCTATTGCCTAGCTATGTTACATCTATAAGAGTTTGGGACTTTTGCATTGAATCCTAAGTTCATAGAAAAGCAAATGGCTAGGAAATTGCCTTACCCACAAGGCAATTATAAATAGTCCTACAACCAATGGTACTATCCCAATGGGACTTCTTATTAACCTCAAGGCTACTATCAACCACAATGGGAAAGACCATTATTGTGGGGTGTGTCATCAACAAACTAGCAATACCCTTATCACCAGCCAAACTCTTATGAATACTATGTTCAAAAACCTGTTTCTTTAAGTGGTTCTACTTTCCATGCCTCAAATTACTCCTACTACTCTCTTAAATACCATCAACCTACAACATCTGGATCACCATCGTGTGCCTCTTATCCTCCTCACATCCTCAATACTCTAGTACTTCTCTTCAACATATGTCACCACCAACAATGTAGGAAGGATTGAAACCACTACCTCAATAAAAGAATGCCACTTGTGCTATGAACATACAAGTGAATGATAATGTTATTAGATCTCATCAAAAGTCTCAAAAATGTTCTTTCTTTAGGACAATTTCCACACATATGAATAAAACTAGTAGACATACTAGCTCATCAGAACTAGCATAAGGAAAATCTGGTGCAACCTCCTTTCTCACAAAGACAATGTCTTCTAATACTATGCAAAACCCAACAACAATTAACACTCTGACATAAAACATAAAAGATGAACCTATCACTGCAGAGAGATAGAAAATTCCATGCATTATTAATAATGATAAAGGATGAAGTTGTGGGTTGAAAGTTCAAAGTATTAACATGATCCCTATACCAACCCAAAAAAAACTTAAGGAATAAGTGTGTACATAAAACCAAGTTTATACAGTAGCCACTAAACCAAAAGACACCTAGTGGCTCAAGAATTAGAATAGCAAACTATTCAAAAGATGCATAAAAATAAGTAATTCACTTCTTATTCTTAGTCTTAAGAAAGTGAACCAAATAGAGAACTTAGAGAAGAACATCTTACACTTTGAATATACACTAAAAGAAGATGTTAAATAAGGAGATATAAGAACTAAAATAGAAAATAAACAAGAAAACCTATTTGGACCCCTTAAAAAAAGAAAATAGCTTCTAGTCCAACTAAAGATATGTATCCAAATGATTGAAATGTGATTATCATCAATGTTAAATATGCTACCAAGAAAAAAATTAAATTATTAAAATGATAAATGGAAAACTTATGGTGTATAACCAAGGGAATGTGCAATGCATTTTCCAAATTCTTGCCCATGAGTTTAGTCATGGGGGAGATGCCCCATCTTGATTCAAGAACTAATAAGTGCATTTTCACTTTTTTTTTTACAATTTTTATCATTTTCCTATTTCTTAAAAAAAATTTCAAATTCTTAATATGTTTTCTGTTTCTTGTTATTTTATTTTTTTATATAATTTTCCCTTTTCTTGAGTCATTTCCTTTATGTTTTATGAATGTTTACTATGTTTTTGTTAATAATATGATGAGTCATGATGCACAAGTCAACACCATGTATTGGGTCTTTATCCTATGCTACTAAGATGATTGTGTAAACAATTGTGTAAAGTAGTGAGACCACATCATCCATCCCTCCAATTTTATAAATGAGAGGCCTTTATCATGAAAGTAACATGGTTCTTCTCACATAAAAATAAAATTAATTAATGATCATTGTACCTTGAAAAAATAGGGAAAGACCAAGTAGGAATGGAAAAGGGTGTGACCTCAAGGGGATTTGTTGGATTCTCTTCTTTACTTCTTTTTGGTGGTTTATGACTCCTCCAAGAATGTACCATCACTCCTAATCATCAACCAATAAATAGAATGCATGTCTTTGCATGATGTGGTTTCTGTGATTCAAAAAAAAAAGAAAAAGAAAAAAACAACAACAACAACAACAAAACATGGAAATTCAAAGCACATCCATTAGACACAATAATGGGCTACAAGCACTAGTTATGGGGATGGAAAGACATGTTACCTATGCCTAAAGACACCCCTCTAACTAAGGCCCTTCATTCCTTATTCTCTTTTTGGAGTGATGCTCATTCTCTATGGTTGTTGTGAGCTCATGATGGTCAGCAAGAAGGGGTAGATCAATGCAAGGTTGTTGTTAATGGTATGGACTTGGTCTAAAACTTAGACAGATAGGTATGATGATCATCTTAATCAAAACTAAGATAAGAACCTATCATGAACATGGTTAAGTACCTTATATCCCAATCTTTGCAATTCCTTCTCATCCCATTATTCACCTCACTGTTGCATGCAATTATTAGCCTTATGGTTTTGTATAGTATAGTCTAGGATCCTAACCAAGGCAATTGTATGTTGTTTGGGACAAAGGCATGATCTGCATTTAACTTTTAAGATGCCAATAGACATCTATAGAAGTGGTTATGTAAGGACATTATGGTAGGAGCCTGCTTTGGGTAGGACCCACTTGCATAGCTTTTGTTGATCATGGTTCTGAATCAAACCTTACATCTTCAAGGACATCATGAACCACTTCTCTAAATTCATGCATGATTTTGTGACTACTTATCATCAATTTCAAATTATCTTTAATGCTTTTATATTGAAATTTCCTCTAAATTCAAAATTCAAAATTTCTTGGCCATCTTATGATCCAGACCTTCGGTTTTAATTACTCGAAAACTTGTGTTGTTTCAAAGGTAAGCTCATTTATCCTTGGGGGATGTTAAGGATGTAATTTATAAATTTTTTTGTAACATACCATTTTCAAACATTATAATAAGTAATAGTTAAAATAATCAAAATAATGTAAACAACTACATGATTTTAGTTAACTTAGAGCCTTGGGAAGCATTATTATGAAATCACCTTGAGCCTAAATGTTAAATTTTTTTTTATATTTTGAACTAACCAAGGATTCGAAAAGGGTAAATTATTTAGGAAAATTTACCAAAAGTAACATTGATTCTTTGGTGATTGCAAGTGATGCTAAAAGGAAAGCCTAAAGTTGAAGGTCTTTTGCAAGACAAGGAAAAGAGGCTAAGAGAAGGATAAATGAGGATATGCCCATGAACAAATAGTAGCACATAAAAGGATTAAAACTTAAGCATCATAGCTGGACCCATGGGATGATGAGAAGAAGTTTCAGTCCATCCTTCAAGAATGTTCTACATAAAAGAGAAGCATCAACATAACAATCAAGGTTGGAAAGACTCCCACCGCTATGGAAACCAAGAAGATTCATCTTCGGTGGATTTTTTGATGACCTTTGCAATTTTGTAAAATTTGATGTCTATCTAGTCTCTTTGTCATTTTTTAGTATATCCACTTGAATAAAATTGTGTAATGTGGCACTCCAGTTTTGTAATCATAGCCAACCTAGTCTTAGTCACCTCACAATTTTTGTAATGAAACTTTGTCTATTTATATATAACTTGATGACAAGTTTTTAGTCAGTTGTGGGGGTCTGATAAGACCTAATATGTTAGGAAACTTTGTTAATGCATCCTTATCGATGCATTTTAGATGCATCAATGCATATATATCAATGAGGACACGTTGATACATTAACTAATAATGCATCATAGATGCATTGACACAGCCTTGTCGACACATCTTCATTGATGTATCCTCATTGATGCATCCCTGTCAATATAAATAAATGCATTAATGCATCCCTATCAATATAACTAAATGCATTAATGCATCCCTGTCAACACAATGCCTATAAATATGTAACTACCCTTCGTGTATTGGGCACCATTTGATCAATATTGTAGGTGAACCCTTACAATGTTATTCTGTAATCTTAGCAAGTAGTCAGTGAGTGCTCACAGTGTGGATTTGAGTTAGTTATATGATATTTTGTTCAAGTGGCATTGTACCTAGACACATTTCATGAATGGTAAGAAGATCAAGAGTGATTCCTATTCCTTGTAGCACTTTGACTTAGAATAGATTTACTTTCAATGCAATTTATTTTCTATGTATTTAGTTAACATTTACATTTCCATGCATGTTAATTAATTAGTGGAATGAACATGACTAGTTTCAAGTGTAAACACATATTCGCTTGGTTATCTCAGCAGCGTTATTGCTTAGTTCACCTAGTAGCATAAAACTTGGTAATCCTAATAGTGGGTATGTGAGTTTAGGACATGTACAATAAGCTAGGAATGAATACTGATGAGTAGTGGTGTATCCCAACACTCTACCATACAAGTCATGAGTGCCAGCACATGACCAAATCATAATCCATGAATGAACAATGTTATTATGCTAGTAATTGAGTTTAATATTGTGATCACTGTCTTTCCGCCTTGAGCTAGTGAAGTACAAGTGTATGGTTTAGCTCTTAGTGAGGTGTATGATTAACTGATGTTGATTGGCTCTTAGGATTCCTAAAGAAAAACATGGTGAAATGAATATTAAATCCTAAGTTTAAGTAACAAAAAAATGTAAATCTATCCTATCCTATAGCGATGGACATCTGTTCTTTGTTTGCTGTTCATGCCTTGGACTCATGTAGTTATCATTGGGATCACCAAGTGGAATCACTACTAGGCGAACCAAGCAACACCACTACTAGGTTACCAGATAACTACACTTAATGTTTGAAACTAGTTGTATCCATACTACTTACTAATAAACAAGTAAAGTAAAGTGCTTTAGAAAGTAAAGTGTTAAGCTAAGAATAACAGTAAAAATTATGCTAAGTGAACAATTGGAAAACTAAGAAATGTTACAATGATGAAGAGCAATCTCAATCCTTATTTTTTTCATGAATTGTGTTCAAGTACAACTCATGTGAATAAAGACACTAGTCAATTGCTAAACATCACTCTGCAGGCATTTACTTTTATCACTAAGTCTACATAAACAAATTCCAAGAGTCTACCTAAGGGTTGAATCAAAAGGTTATGGATTGTGTGTCCAAGTGTTTTATTTATATGGCTACACACATCTCAAGACATCACATTAATGATGACGTAGCATGGATTACGACATCGTTGCTACGATATTGTATTACAACAAAAATTGATTTTATCATACACTCATCATCCTTAGGATAGTTTAGGATTTATCTTCTTGTTATTAATTAGATTAAATAATTAATTTTCATTCTATCATATAATTTATCCTTAGCCCCAAAACATCAATAATCATATGCCTCACTTTGGACTAAACCATACATGAGAAAGCTACCACTAGTCCAAGTGGAAAGAAAGCGACCTATAATTAATGCTTAACAATCTAGATACTACACTAGTTGTATCCACAAAATTCAACTGGATTACATGTTAATGCTTGTAATTCTTATGGTTGGGCATAGGGGATATCCATTGCTCATTAGACTCTTACCACTAAGCAAACTAGGTGATATATTCTATTCAAATCAATAATGATGAGTTCATTATCATCCTAGGCTTGTCCCAATAAAATGGGGTTAACTACAAATGTTCTTTTTCACCATTTATCTCTATAAAGAGCTAGATCTTTATTGTTTTGTAATTTCTTCAAATCATCTTTGATTGTTTTTTCCCATGACTGCTTTGATCTTCCTTTTGGTGGCTTTTCTAGAATAGTGATGTAGCAACTTTTGTTTATAGGCTCATTGTTTGATCTTCTTTGCACATGTCTAAACCATTTAATCTATAATTCTTGTAGCTTAACTAAAATAGAACCCACTCTAAGTCTTCCTCTAATATATATATTATGTAGTTTATCTCTTTTGATACCATTCAATACCCATCGAGGAATTTACCATTCTACCACACTAATTTGTTATTCATGTTTTTTTTTGTACTACCCAACATTAAACACCAGATAATATAGTAGGTTTGATTGTTATCTTGTAAAATTTCCTTTTCAATTTTATTGGTATTATTTTATCTCATAGAACACTACTAGCCTATCTTCATTTGGTTATCTTGTCTCAATTCTATTTCTTATATCTTTATTAATTTCACTCTCTCATTAGAGGATTGATATTTGGTAGCAAAACTATTTCTAGTGATGGACTTTTTGGCCCCTTGAACTATTGACTAACTTAGTTCACTTATCAATTAGTGATCTTAATAGTCTAGTAGCTAATTCATGAATACAAGAACACACTGATAGGTTATGCAACAAACACACATCACCCAAGGCTAGATTAGGATATATGTTTATTTTTAGTAATCCATTATTTTAGTTAAATTTTTACTTTTAGTAATTTTATTTTTAGTAATAATGATCATGATACCATTGTTGATCATATGCCTCTATTTTACTTAGCCATATGCACCAAGGCTACTATGAGTATAACTAGGAAGATAGTGACCTATGATCTCAGGTAACTTTGTTAGACCTTCCTACTAGTCCATCCATGGATTATGAGATTGACCACCACAACACTTGTAAACTAAATGATTAGGTGTTGGGTATATTTGCTACTCATAATTACATCATCATCATATGGATTTTAAAGAATTATCTTTCAAGATATTTTTATATTAACTAAGATGCATATGTAAAGTAATCATTAAAATGGCTACCTCTCATAGGTTGTTAGAAATATTAAAAGGAACAATAAGCATGAGGATTGATAAGTACCTTAGCAAGTTAGAATCGCATATGCTCATTAAGATCCCTTTTATTCTAGATTCACTTTCATATTTTGTCAAAATAAATAGCTTAAATGGACGAACATGCATGACAACATCATGGTATACCTAGACAATGCAACTTGTTCCATGCTTCAAGTCGTACCAATGAGGGTTGGTTTAGGCCTAGCTACAAGAGAGTATTACCTTGATAAGAAATTTTTTCAACCCTACATGCTCAATGAGGTTCATCAAAACTTGAATAGATGGAAAGAAAACATGAGCAACAAAAAGGTAAATACAATGAGCCATTTGTAGTTCAAACAGAAAGGAATGATGTGATTAACTTATCTAAGAGATCATTTCATCATAGTTGTATCTAAAGAGATTTCTCACATATTTTATATAATTTCATAGATGAGAAGTAATGGGAAATGACTATGCAATATTCCTTTAGAGGAAATTCTACTAATGATAAGTAGGATCAAAATATTAGAAGATCCCCTAGTCCCAAGCCCTCAAGCAAGATAAGGATGTGTGAAAACAAAAATCCTAGGAGGAGGAGGTAAAGTAAATATGAATCCCCCAATAACATACCATCATTACCGTTATTCTTAATTTTTAATGAGGAAGATTGTATAATGGCTAGAAGAGATAGAGAGAGAGCTTTAGAGAGAAATCTGAAAGTTATCCTAAGAAAAGGCCTAAGAGGAACCTTAAACGACATCATGAGAGAGAACCTCACATGAGGAAACATACGAAGTGAGAACATGAATGGGATGAAAGAAAAGAATGTGATGTTAACATAGAGCTTGCAATGCTAAATAATGAAGATGAGAAATTATTGGAATTAAGGTATATGATCCAAATCATGGAGGTAGTATGAGTACCTACCAAGCAGTGAAAAGTAAGCAAGATCAAATGGTTTTACATGAATGAAAAATGACACTTTGACAAAGGCTATAATGTTGATTTGCAAAATCATCTACAGGCCTTTCATGATGTTTGCAATCTGCAAAATATTGAGAGCAAATGGTAGAAGCTCAAGTTATTTTGAACAATAATTACAAAAGAAACTAAAGCTAGTATCTATTATTAGAGCTTGATTTCATTCATAGATAGAATACAATGTTGGAGGTCTTCAATGAAAAGTACAAAAAGTAATCTAGGGGGTTCAACCTATAAAAATAAATACAGTGATGAAAGCAAGTGATTCATGAATCACTTGATGTAACCTTAAATAATTATTACTCTTTATTGTAAAGATGGCCAAGCCATGACTTCTTCCTAAAGAATCAACTACAACACATTGTCAATGGGTTATGGAATAAAACATGAGAGATTCTTGAGATCTATACTTAAGGATTATTGTTAGAACTAAAAGATCATCATATTTAAAAACTCATAGATTAGGTAGCTAGGAAAGAAGATGAACTAAGAAAAAGAGATAATATTAAGGACTATAATAGGAACTCATCCATCTACAAGAGTGGTGTGTATGCCTATGATACTCAAGAAGAGGACCCCTACATGACATGATGCAATAGTAAACTTTTTCCATACGAAAATCAATCTCAGAGATAGTGGAAAATATTTTAAAAATGTGGATTTTAGTTAATGAGAGATTTACAACTATGTTCAAAATCATGCAGGAGTGTGATGAGTAGGTGAGGATCAAGTAGAAATAAGAAAAGAGGAAGAAGAAAGGTCAAATAAAGAACATGAAATGTACAAGTAGAAGGATAAGGTAGTTATTGTTAAAGAAGTTTTTGGTTTTGAATCTAGGGATATCAAACCCCAAAAAAAGAAATATATTAAAAAGAAAAAATTAGATTCAAAGTACACAAGTAGAAAAGCATAGGAGAAACTTCAAAAAAATAAAATGAAAAGGCCTAATGGTTTCGGGGATGCCTTTTTAGGTTTTCATCCTTACAACCAATCCTGAAAAACCTCTCCTTTGGGGTAGGAAAAGAATCATAGCTTAACCTCATTCAAAATTGCCCAAATGAGTTTTTACTTTCTACTAAAGGATTCCTATTAATAAAGAAGAAAACTATAGAGAGAAACATTTAGGGATTTAGCTAAAGCATCAGTTGTTGAATGATGTCACATTAAACTAATAAAGTATGTATGCCTTGCATGGTTAGGTGCTAGACATACTTTTTGCTCATGAACAATAGTAGGCTACATCATGGAAAAAGGATTAACAAAAACATACAAAACTCATTTCTTATTATTTACATGGAAGAGCCAAACTTGAAGAGTTTATGTATTGAAGAACATTGATCCATCTAGATTTATATAAGCATTATTAGGTTATTTTATTGTAGGTGAGCCATGGAGGCTTCTCATGGCATAAACATTATTGGCGGAAATACATGGTAGAAATGAATTATTTCATTGACATCAAATATCATTATGTACAACAAAATCATGTTACCATGTTTTATTAGGTAACATAATCTTTTAAATTGTCAATGTATTCAAGTTAATAAGAAGTAATAAGTAATAACATGTGTAAATACTACTTTGTCTAAAATATATATACCAATAGGATAAGACTATGTAATAGAAGTTTTGTTGGGACAAGACTATGATAATGATCATCATACTAATCATGGAATAACCTTGAGTTTCCTTGAATGATCTTGAGTATAATTATATTATACTATGTAGGGTGAGGATGTAAGAACCCAAAAGAATGAGAAGGAGATGGTATTGGACCTTAAAAAATAATAATAAGTAAAATATTTAGAGTACATTACATATTTGACATTGAGTAAAAAGCATAAGAAAAAAACATAGAAAGAAAAAACTTTTGAATTTTAGGAATATGTATTTAAGTGTATAACCTTACAATTGATGCTTTCAAAAATCAAGAGAAGAAAATTAATTATTATTAGGTGATAAGTCATCATTTTGACAAGCCTTGACATTGGATACCTGATGTTGTATCCTCAACATTGGGTATCCAACGTTGCGGGATATGGGCTGACTTATAAATATAGCACTTGGGCTCCCGATTTCAAGTTAGTTTTGCATAGTTTTTCATAGTTTTGTTAATAGAGTAGCCAAATTCTTGCAGTTTTATTCCATAATCTTAGAGAACAATCAGTGAGTGCCCATAAAGTGAATCTGAGTTAGTTGTAGGAAGTCTTATTTGATTGGCAATGTACCTAGACATATTCCATGAGCGGTAATAAGATCGAGATTGATTCTTATTCATTGTAGTACTTTGAATTAGATTAGATTTAATTTTCATACAATTTACTTTTCATGTACTTAATATTTACATTTTCATGTATGTTAATTAATTAAGCACATAAGTATGATAGCTTTGAGCATGCGTATGACTCTTGGTAATCCCAAAAATGCTTAATGTTTGGTAACCCAGCAATGTTATATGTGTTTAGGATGTGCATAGGAAGTGGGATCGGATAATTATGTTAGGGTAGTTGATTATTAATTAGCAATTAGATTAGTTGAATTGATTATAAATTAAGTTTCAACCTATTTTTAATCATAGAATAATAAAATATAAAATAATAAAAATCATATACCTCACGTTGGACTAAACCATACATGACAAAGCTACCACTAGTCCAAGTGGGAAGATAGTGAACTATGATCAAGGCATAACGATCTAGATGCCACAACTAGTCCCATCCATGGGATTCGACTAGATTGTGCGTGAACGCTTGTGATTCATATAGTTGGGCATAGGGGTACCTTGTCACTCATCATTGGTGCCATTGCTGGGGATGGTGCTAGTTATCTAGATTAGTTATATTATACATGATCATTGTAAAGGTATTAATGATCTATCTTTTAAAAAATATAAATATTTTAAGTCACACACGTTATCAGGTAAAACCATGTCTTCTTCACATAAGACCAATAATGCATCGTATGATGAGAACACTCATAGGAGAAATGATAGGATATATACTAAAGAAAATTGGAGTGAACAACCTCATGCAAGGATTTTCTATGCTCATTTAGACCCTTACTACACTCAAAGACTATGTTCAGCTAAGGCAGACAATCCTAGAGGATATGGAGAAAGTCCTAGATCAAGGAGGGAATCAAGGCCTAAGACCCCTTCTAAACCTAGACAAGATAAATGAAAGGACCAAAGGGAGAACTATAGGAGCCATGGTGATTCTCCTAGTTCCTCATATTCCTCTTCCTCTTCAAAATCTAGTTCAAATGAAGATGAATGTAGGTATGGAGATGGAGCTCTACTACAAGATCAAGATAAAGATAGGAATCAGACCTAACGGCAAAATCGAAGGCATCACAACAAGCATAGACAAGATTTTTGTAATCGAATAAATAGAAATAGAAACTTTTATCACAACATGTCTAATGATGATGAATCCTTATTGGCCACTAAGAGCCTAATGCAAATCGCAAAGGTAATTAAGATACCTCACAAGCATTGTAGGGAAAGTCACTTGCCTAGGCTTGATATTAATAATATCCATAAGTTCATGGGAGGCTATGATTCTGATCCACAACATCATCTAAAATCCTTCCATGATGCCTATGCCTTATACAACATTGAAAGTGGGTGGCAAAAGCTTAAGCTCTTTCCTAGGACACTAATCAATGGAGCTAAAAGTTGGTATAGATCATTGAAACCAAGTTCCATTCACCAATGGTTCACAATGTTGGAACTTTTCAACGAAAAATATGAAACCTATGCGAGAGTGTCCAACCTAAGAAAAGAAATCCAAGACTACGAGCAAGAAAATCATGAACCCTTGGAAGTGTCCTAGGAAAGATACTATTCACTACTACATAGATGCCTAGGCCATGGTTTCTCTGAAGAAAGGCAACTTTTCCACATCATAGATGGACTTCGTAATGAAATAAGGAAGACCCTTGGGATGTATGATCCAAGTTAATTATACGAGTTACGAACCCATTAGATCAAAGAGTTAATCAAGCATGTGGTGAACGAAGAAGGAGAGTTATGTAGACAAGAATCAATGAATGAGAAAGGTCGAACCTGTGAAGAAATCATAAAGGAGAGAGTAGCGCAAAATGAATCAAGTGATCACATCAAAAGGAGGAAAAAGAACCAAGGAACAACTAGGAAAACTTTTCGACAAGAAGGGGAAATGGTTGTAGAAGAAGGGCCTATAGACTCGACCACTGAAGAGGATGGTTGATGTGACATTTGCCTATATGACCATCCAAAAGGCCATTGCCCAGTCTTGTTGTATCTACAAGAGTATTGGGTAGGGGCATTAAATCTAAAGTTTGTACAGAAGTACACGCCTAGGAGATTTCCTCTTCTACGTAGTAATTTTAGACAACCCCAAAACTGATTGTACTATCTTGGGGGGGGGGGGGGGGGGGGAGGGGGAACTTATTACCAGCCTCAACACTAACATCAACTATAGTGGCAACAACCATAGTCATGGGGGAGGCAACCACTAGACCAACCCTACCCTTATTGCTAGCTGAACCCATATGGATATTATGTTCAACAATCTATTTTCCCATTTAGCTTTACTCCCTTTACCTCAAATCACTATTACCACTCTCCCAAATATCAACATCTCGCAACATCTTATATGAGGTCACCACCTCACACCTCTCACCCTACATCATATCCTCAATATTCTCATACTCACCTTCACCATATGTCACCTCGAACAACACTAGAAATTTTTGCATCACAACATCAACGAGAGAATGCCACTTGTGCTGCAAGCATACATGTAAATGATAATGCTAGTAGATCTCAACCATAGTCTTGGAAACGTTCCTTCTGGAGGAAAGGGTGTTAGCCAAAGCAAAACACTCATGGACCTACTACATCATCTAAACTAGCAAAAGGCCAATCTAATGCAACAACCTTCCTCAAAAAAATAATGTCTTCTAATCATATGCAAAATCCAATAACCATCACCACTCCAACACAAGGCATAAACAGTAAACCTATCATTGTGAAGAGATAGAAGAATCCATGCATCACCAATAATGATAAAGGATGCATTTGTGGGTCAAAAGTTTAAAATATTAACAAAACCCCTATACTAACCCACCATAAAGTTCAGGAGCAAGTGTGTGAGCAAAACGTAGTCTACGTAGTAGTCACTAAATCAAAAGACACTCGATGGCTTGAAAATGAGAATATAAAACTGTCTCAAAGATGCATGGAAGTAACTAATTTTCTTATTAGTTCTAGAATTTTTTGATGTTTCATATGTTTTTCATTTCTTAATATTTTTCTTTTCTTTATATGTTTCTTTTCTTGAGTCATTCTCTTTATGTTTTATGAATGTATTCTATGTTTTTATTAATAAAATTGCTAAGTCATGATGCAAAAGTCAACTCTATGTGTTGAGTTTTTGTGCTATGCTATGAAGATGATTGGGTAAGTAATTGTGTAAAGCAATGAGACCACCTCATCCATCCCTCCAGTTCTTTGAATAAAAGGTATTTTTCATGAAAACAATTTGGTTCTTATTTTATGAAACTAAAATTAATCAATGATCATTGTACCTTGAATAAGAGGGAATGACCAAGTGGGGTGGCAAAGGATGTGACCTTAAGGGGACTTGTTGGGTTCTCTTCTTGACTTCCTTCACGTGGTATAGGACTCCTCTTAAAGTGTATCATCACTCCTCCATCAACTAATAAAAAGAAAGCTTTATCTTTTCATGGTGTGGTTTTCATCAAAAAAAAAATAAAAATAAAAAATAATAATAAACAATAATGGTAATTCAAAGCACACCCCTTAGATACAATAATGAGCTATAAGCACTAGTTATGTGGCTGGAAAGACATGTTACCCATGCCTGAAGGCACCCCTCTAACTAAGGCCCTTCCTTCCTTCTTGTCTTTTCTTCTCTTTTGGAGTGATGATTGTTATTTGAGGTGGTTGTGGACTCATGGTAGTTGGCAAGATGGAACACATCAATTCAAGCTCACTATTCATGGTATGGACTTAGTCTAAACTTGGACGGATAGGTATGTTCATCATTTTAATCACACTTATCAAAAGAACCTATTGTGGACATGGTCAAGTACCTTACATTCCAATCTTTGCAATCCCTTCTCATTCCATTATTCACCTCACTACTACATGCAATTATGATCCTTTTTGTTTTGTATAGTATAGTGTAACATCCTAACAATGAAAATTGTGTGTTGTTTAGAACAAAGGCATGATCTACATTTAACTTCTTAGGTGCCCATGGACATCTATAGAAGTGGTTATGCAAGGGCATTATGGTAGGAGCCTGCTTTGGGGAGGATCCACTTGCATAAATTTTGTTGATCATGGCTTTGATCTAACCTTCACATCTTCCAAAACATCAATGGCAGTTTCTCTAAATTTATACATGATTTTGGGACTACTACTCATTTGTTTCATTAATTTTCACTACTTTTCTATTTCCATATCCATTAATATTTCTTAGTAATCTTCTGAATTAGACCTTTGGTTTCAATTACTCAAAAACCTATGTGCTTCCAGAGTTATGCTTATTAGTCATGGGGGCTAGGGATGTCCACTTTGAAATTTTTCTAACATCCTGTTTTTGAACATCATGGTAACTAATAGTATTTGATCAAAATAATGTGAATAGCTAGATGATTTTAGTTACCTCATAGCCTTGGGCATAGTATGCTATACTCACTTTGTGCTTAAAAGAAAACCAAGGGATTTGAAAAGGGTTAATTATTAAGGAAAATTTACCAAAACTAATGTTGATTCTTTGGTGACTACAGGTGATGCTAAAAGAAATGCCCAAGGAAGAAGGTCTTTTGTCAGGCATGAAAATGAAGCCAAGAGAGGGATAATAGAGGATATGCCCATGGACAAATCATAGCACATACAGGATAGCAACTCAAGCTTCACATGTTTGCTAGATCCATGGGGTGATCAGAAGAAATTTTAGTCCACCCTTCAAGAATGTTCTGCATAACCAAAGAAGCATCAACATAACAATCAAGGTTAAAAGTTTGCCACTGCTAGTGACAATAAGGAGAATCGTCTTTAGTGGATTCTTGAAGACCTTTGCAAATTTTGTAATCTTCAAATGTCTATCCATGTCTTTATGTCACTCCGTCATTTTGTATGCATCCACTCAAAAAAATTTTTGTAATATGGCACTCAGAGTCAATCAATAGTTTTCATATTAGTCAATAATCCCATACATTCCCAATATTTTGTAAGGAACTTGTTCCTCAATATGTTTAATTTGAGGACAAGTTTTCATTTAGACATGGGGGTATGATGAGTCATCATTTTGATAGGCCCCAACATCAGATACCTAATGTTAGCCTCAACGTCAAGTATCTGACGTTGGAGCCTAAATGTGACATTGGGTATCCAACATCGTAGGGTATGGCTCGGCCTATAAATATAGCGCTTGGGCTCACAATTTCAAGTTAGTTTTGCATAGTTTTTCATAGTTTTTTCAACAGAGTAGCCAAATTCTTGTGGTTTTATTCTGTAATCTTAGAGAATAATCAACAAATGCCCATAGAGTGGATCTAAGTTAGTTGTATGAAGTCTTATTTGATTGGCAATGTACCTAGACATATTCCATGAGTGGCAATAAGATCGAGATTGATTCTTATTTATTGTAGCACTTTGACTTAGATTAGATTTACTTTCCATACAATTTACTTTTCATGTACTTAGTTAATATTTACATTTTCATGCATGTTAATTAATTAAGCACATAAGTACGATCGCTTTGAGCATGCATATGACTCTTGGTAATCCTAGCAATACTTAACGTTGGTTAACCTAGCAACATTATATGTGTTCAGGATGTGCACAGGAAGTGGGATTGGATAGTTATGTTAGGGTAATTGATTATTAATTAGTAATTAGATTAGTTGAATTGATTATAAATTAAGTTTCAACCTATTGTTAATCATAGAATAATAAAATATAAAATAATAAAAATCATATGCCTCACTCTGGACTAAACCATATGATGAACTGCGATATTAGGTCCATGATATCGAAGCCTGCCATGCGATGTCGGATACGCGATATTGGGACCTGCCTCCTTGCCTATAAATAAGAGGTAGGCACCCTTAGTTTTCCATTAGATTAGTTAGTCCCTTAGCTGAACTCTTGCCTTTTCTCCCTTCCAGAGTTAGAATTATTAATGTGTGCCCGTAGTAGGAGTCATAGAGTGAACAGATCTTTAGTCGAGCATTGTGTACTTGAGCACACCTTATGTACGGCAATAAAGATGAACTTTATGATAAACCTTGCAACATCTAGAATAGATTAATTAGTGTTAATTGATGTTATTAAATACTTTCCTAGTTAATTAATGTCTTCTCTCATCCTACGCTTTCTTAGGTAAACACACACAGTACGATCACTTCAAGCATGTGTGTAATGCTTGGTACCCCAATAATGATTAGCATTTGGTAATCCTAGCAGCGTTGCACTGGTTCAGGATGTGTACGACAAGTGAGAATGGATACTAGTGTAAGGATTAGTTAGAACTTAGTTAACGAGTAGTTAAGTTAAATTAGTCAATTAGTTATCTCTCTCCTTCCCTAATAGCATAGGACATAAAAACATAAAAGACATAAAAATCATATGCCTCAAGCTTACTTAACCATACAATCATGACATACAAGTAAGTTTTGGAAGAAAACGATTAACCAACCCATCCTTGTTGCAATCAAGGCGCATAGGCACTTAGTCCTTGGAATTTGATCGGATCGTGCGTGAAACGCTTGTATTCGTATGGTTGAGCATAGGGGTACCTCGCCGCTCATCATTGGTGTCGTTGCCAAGGGCTTAGTTGTTTGTGCACTAATTGGAACTTAGGAAATCATTCATATTGTTGGAAAAAATCTTTAGGGTTTTTTGAGAAAATAATAAATAAGAATACATTGCACACTAAATAGACAAGTATGTCTCCTTCTTCGTATGAAAGTTCCTTACCGCCTAGGTCTAAAACAGGAAACAATCGGTGGCATAATACACATGACATTGACCTACCAATCCCTTAACAAGTTTGAGTGATATATATTCATCCTGATGAGTATATACCAAACTTCACCTTTATCCTTCATTAAGATGAACAACTGTGTTGGTGAGACTTAGAAGGTAACATAGTGTTACCTCCTAATCGTTTAGTCCCAAGCATACTTCTTCATGCTCTCACACGAAGCGGCATGCTGCACTTACATGCAGAATACATTGTGTAAGACCATGACTCAAGAGAATACCATCCTAAGAAGGCACAATGTTAAAGGGACTTGCAAAAGGAGAGACATCATAATTCTTTGAAGGGTAAGCGGTCCCAGGATGTCCCACATGTCTTAAGAAAAAATTAAGGTGGTGAACCTACCTCAGAAAGTCACCCACATAACGATGTTTCTCCCCTTGACTTTGGCCAAGGGGTTATGTATCAGAACCTACATTCCACTATTCATAACCCATGTTCTGATACCCACGAGCACAAAGGATCTGAAAAAGGGACATGGACACATGATAAAGGTGGACATTCTAATCACAATCAGGATAAAGGTCGAGATCATCAAAGAGAAGGTAGTAGACACCATCATGATGATAGTTCTCCTTCTTCTTCACCTTCATCATCTCCTTCACCCTCTCCTTCAATATTTGGACATAGTCATAAAGAAAAAGACCATGGGGATAAAGATAGGCAAAGTGGAAGTCATAGGAGAAACAGCTAGGAAAGGGGATGAGGGCACTCTAGAGAGTCACAACGTAGAAGAAGGGAGAGTAGGGAACAATGTAGGCACCATAGATGCCATGGACGAGACGATCATGATGAACCCCTACTCACTACTCAAAGTATGTTAGACATAACTAATGTTGTTAGAATTTCAACAAGGCACCAAAAAGATAGTAGGATCAAGAGATTAGATATGAACAATATCCCACGATTTGAAGGGGGATACAACGTTGATCCTCAGAATCACTTACAAGCATTCCATGATGCATGTTCCTTAAAAAACATAGAGAATAAATGGCAAAAACTTAAGTTGTTCCCACGGACACTAGTTAAAGAAGTAGAAAGTTGGTACCTGTCCTTAGAACTAGAATCCATTCGTAGGTGGAGTACCATGTTAGAACTATTCAACGACAAGTACCAAATGTACTCCCAAGTGTCTAACTTGCAAAAGAAAATCCAAGGATGGAAACAAGGAGGACATGAATCCTTGGATACTACCATGGATCGATACTATGCACTATTACATCATTGTCCTGGCCATGGTTATTCGCAAAGGGATCAACTATGCCATCTTGTAGATGGGCTTAGGCATGAAACGAGAAGAACCCTTGGGACTTATGCCCAAGGAAGACTATCCAAGCTTAGGTCCCATAAAATTCAAAGACTATTGGAGCAAGTTGTTGAGGAAGAAGGTGAGCTACGGAAGAGAGAAAGTGTAGAAGAGTATAACTGAGCTCTTTCCCTCTAGAAGAGAGGAGTAAGATTTTGTGAGGATGAAGAAGAGTCACCACTCGAAGAGATGGTGAATAGGAAAACTTTGCCTATCCAAAAGTTGACATCAAAAGTATCAGCAAAGGTAGACCAAATGTCAGATTCCCTAGACAATAGATTTCAAACTATTCTTAAAATAGTAGAGGAGTCTAGAGAGCAAGGTAGTGAGAAAAGAAAAAAGAAAGAGGCTGAACATGCACGTAGAAAGGGTAAGAGCAAAGTTGCCATCATTGAAGAGGTTGTGGATTAGCAAACAGATAATGATAGTGGATGTGAGATATGTCAATATGACCATCCTAAGGGATGTTGCCCTATAATCTCACATTTGCAAGAGTCTGGGGTGTATGCACTCAACCCACGATTGAACAAACTACAAACACCCTGAAGGTTACCTTACCCCCAAGGCAACCAAAGACATTTCCACCAACCCTTAACATATTATCCTAGTAGAACTCCACCATAACTAATTGAGCAATATCAACAGTGGCAATACCCACAATCATGGGGAATGCCACCACCAACGCAATAGTATCCTTACAGGCAACTTGACCCATATGGATATTACATGCAGTAGCCAGTCTCTCCATGTAACTCTACTGGTCACGTTACTTCTCAACCTCACTACCAAGCTCGTGAGTATTATAGGAATCCCTCTTCTAGGGGTGATATTCTGCAAGCATATCATCCTTCTCATCTGGCCGCATCTCTTCCACTAATAGCTCCACTACCATTTGCTCTAGCTATGCAGGGTGAAATCCCTACCCAGCTGCAACAACATAATGCCACAAGGGTTATTAACTCTCAACCTACTATTGGTTCCAACAAGCACATAAAGAAAATATCTTTCTTTAGAACTAACAGTCCAACAAAGCCCTTGCAGTCACAAGCGTTTGATTCCTTAGATGCCTCAGTATCAATCAAAACTTCGGAGCCTCCTTCAATCTAGCCATAGCACTCAATCCATATAGTCATGCTAACACATGTCTTTATTGATTGGATCAAAGTTATCCATCTTCCCAAGAAATTCTCTGATCCTGGGAGTCCTCTGATATACTTACAAATCGCTGGAAATGAACTGTGCAAAGCTCTTTTAGATTCAGGTTTTGGTGTCAACTTGATTTCTCAAGAAATGTACAAGGCCTAGAACCTGCCTCCATTGAAAAAGAGCAACATCCATCTAGAGTTGGCTAACTAGTCCATCACTGTTCTATTGGGACTAGTGGAGGATATTATTACCACTATTTGTAGGTGGTCGTACCCAGCTGACTTCCTAGTGATTCAGATGAACAACGATAAGGGGGACTTCCCAATCATAATGGAAAGAGCTTGGCTAAGCACCATCAACGCATGCCTAGGAATTCGTGATCTTTCCCTAGAGATATCAAAGGAAAATACATTTGGAAAGATTGAGAAGAAGAAAGTTCCATGCATCACATATAGTGACACAAGGTGTAATTGCATGCAAAGGTCATGGTTTGTGCAAATTTTACAATTGCCTGCATGCAATCAGTGTGCACAAGTGATCAACATACAAAGATACCTATATGCAGCAGCCACATGACAGGAAAGCACCTAGTGGCTAAAAATTGATCAAGAAAATAGTTCAATCATATGCATGAAACCAACCGAGGGTTTGACTTGCACTTACATCGATAGAATAGACGCATTAGAGCAAGTCCACCACCAACTTCCAAGTCTTAACCTCAAAAATATCAATTAGGGGAAGTTGGAAATCCCTGAGAAATTTAAGCAGGAGCCCCTCGAGCTGAAACCATTGCCCATCGGTATGGAATACACCTTCCTTAAAAATGAAAAACCAGTAATTATTAATGCGAAGCTTGATCCACAACAAAAAGAGAGACTGTTGAAAGTGATAAATAAATGGTCGAAAGCTGTCGCTTGGTCATATCTTGAATTAATTAGAATAGACCCTAGGATATGTTGGCATAGAATTTACATTGTTCCCTCCATGAAGCCTCAAAGACAACCACAGATGTGATTGAACCCAAAGCTAAAGTAAGTAGTTAAAGAAGAAATCAAACAGCTTCTCAAGGCTGGGTTCGTATAGCCCATTGCTGATAGCGAATGGGTTAGCCCCTTAGTTATTGTGCCTAAAAAAGGAGGAAAATGGAGGGTGTGCATAGATTTTAGGCTACTAAATATGGCAACGTTCAAAGATCACTTTCTATTGCCATTTGTCAACCAAGTCTTAGACACCATTGCAGGGCATTGTTATTATAGTTTTTTGGATGGATATAACAATATAACCAAATACAAATAGCCCCAGAAGACCAAGCCAAGACTATGTTCACCAGTCCTTAGGGAATGTTTGCATACAAAAAGATGCTGTTTGGCTCGTGCAATGCCCCTACAACATTTGAATGACTAGTTCTAAGCATATTCCAATAGTAGATAGAAAATGTCGTGGAGGTCTTTATGGATGACTTCTCCACTTATGGAGCAAACTTTGATCAAGCCTTGGACTGGTTGGAGCAAGTGTTAAAAAGATGTGTAGAAACCAATTTGACGCTCAACTGGTAGAAAATCCATTTCATGGTCCAAGAAGACGTAGTACTAGGGTACAAAATCTCACACACAGGGATAGAGGTACACCCCAAGAAAATAAAAGTTATCCAAGGAATTACCCGTCAACTGGAAACTATCAAAGATATTCGATTGTTTCTTAGACATACTAGCTACTATAGGAGATTCATTGAAAACTTTTCAAAGGTTGCCAAACCATTGGTGGAATTAACGAAAAAGGACGTACCTTTTGAGTGGACCAGGGAATGCGAATTAGCTTTCCAAACTTTAAAATAGAAGGTAGTAGAAACACCCATTCTACAAGCTCCTGTTTGGTCCAAACCATTCCATACCATGACTGATACATCTAACTATGACTTAGGAGCTGTACTTACATAGTTAGATGTCCAGAAGCATCCTTATTAATCCACTGTGTGAGTAGAAGTATTATTGGTGCACAACCTAACAACACTACCACAAAGAAAGAATTAATGGTTGTAGTGTTTGCACTAGAAAAGTTTAGGCACTATGTATTAGGTTACAAAGTATATATACATACAGATCATAGTGCAATTTGATTCCTCACGAATAAGCCAATGGTAAGCCCTCATATCATACGATGGCTTGTAATCTTACAAGAGTTTAATCTAACGATGATCAATTGCAAAGGCACCGAGAATGTAGTTGCTGATCATTTATCTTGGTTGCAATGGGACAACAAAGAGGATGAGTATCCAATTTCTAATTATTTCCCTGATGAATTCCTCTTTGCTAGTGTAGTGAATAATCAATCACCCATGAAGACAAACTAGTACAGTAGCATTTATACCTATCTCCTCACCCAACAAATACCACAAGAGTTAAACCATAAGAAGAAACAATAGTTTCTTCACTAAGCCAAGTACTTTATGGAGATCAATGAGCAACTTTACAAAGTGTGTCATGATGGCTTGGTTCGATGGTGTGTTCTCAATAGAGATCAACTGCGAGTTCTCCAAGATGCTCATGAGGGTCCTTGTGGGAGGCATTACATTGGGAGATGAACGACCATCAAGATCTTGCTTGCAGGATATTATTGGCCTACATTGTTTTGGGACGTCCATCAATTCATTCAATCTTGTGAGCGCTATCAATGTGATGGGGGAATGACTGCTAGAATGGAGGGTCTACAATAATGGATCCAACCGTTAGAACCCTTCGACATTTGGGGAATTGATTTTATGGGGCCAATTACACCAATTTCCAATGGAAAAGCTTATATTATTGTTGCCATCGATTACCTAAAAAAATGGGCAAAAGCAGCTACCGTTAAGGATTGTACATCATCTACAATTGCACGATTTGTTCAACAACAAATCATAAATAGGGTTGGTGTGCCTCACACACTTATTTCAGACAATGGTACACACTTCACAAGTGAAACTTTTTGGAAGTTAATGCAATGCTTAGGGGTTGAGCATAAATTGACTACACCATACCACCCCCAAGTGAACGGTCAAGCAGAAGTCACCAATAGGGAGATTACAAAGATCTTGATAAGAACTATTAGCAAGTTTAGGTGAGACTAGAGCACTAAACTAAATGGTGAGACTAGAAACTGAATGATCTAGCCTAGAAACAATGATTAGTAATTCTTAACTTGCTAGATGAAAACCGACTAGCTACCTTGTCATCTAATGAATTGAACAAGGCATTCAATAAACAACATCATAACCTAAGAATTAGGAAAGTTAAATATCAACCAGAAGATAAGGTTCTCTACTGAAACCCCACACATGTACCACAATGTACTAAATTTCAAACACTGTTGGAAGGACCTTATATTATTTATGCAACTTTTTCTTTAGGGGCCATGACAATGTACAAAATTGAGAGCCTAGATAAGAAACTGTTAGTCAACGTGCAACAAACCAAACCTTTCCATGAGCTTAGGACAGCTAGTACACATGCTACCTCTATTTGTGGACAACCTTGCTCACTATTTCGGATCTCCTCCTTCCAACTCAGTTGTGGGGGAGATGGCCACCTATGCTAACTGTTCTAGATCCTCAGTTCTTTTGGAATTTCTCTTTTACATGTTTTTGTTTTACACATTTTTGTTTTAAAAATTTTTCCAACTTTTCTTATTTTTTTTTTACACCGTCGTTCATATTTTTACTATTTCTTTGTTTGCTTAATTTACTTTTATTATCATCCAATAAGTGCTCATGATGATGGATTGAATTATATCATATCAGTTGCTAATGTTTGGTTTTTACCTTTGAATTATGATGCTAATATTAAGGTATGATTATTTTTGTAAAATAGGTAATGAGTCCACACCATCCACTCATCGATACAACTCTATGGTCTCCTTTGGCTTGGAACTGTACAGTCCTCTTTTTTAAAGTAAATTTATTAATGAATTGGTGACTGGGTATTTTTCAAACCAAGGAAAGACTCAAAGGATGAAAAGGGTGTGACTTCAAGGGGATTTGTTACATTTGTGCTGGCCATTCTCTTGGGTGCTTGGATGCTTTTTCTTGGGTTTTCCACCATTCTAACATTGTTCGAATATCAGGAAGCTGAGTGAATAAAAATAAGTCTTTGCATGGTGTGGTTCTCATGCAAAAAAAGGTGAGAATTCAATCACACCCCTTAGACATAATAAAGAAATATGGGCTACAAGCATTGGTTCTGTNTGAGAATTCAATCACACCCCTTAGACATAATAAAGCAATATGGGCTACAAGCATTGGTTCTGGCACTGAAAAGACATGTTACCCATGCCTGAAGGTTCCCTCTAACTAATACCCTTTCTCGCTTCCTACTTCTCCATCTCACTCTCCTCGAAATGGTGGTGACTCTTTGTGGAAGAATTCTTATTGCTTCAAGTGGATGGATTGGTCAAGTGTGTTGATGCAAGGATACTAGACATGGTTTTTTTGAGTTTGGATTTGGGATGAGTTCTACTTAGTCACATTAACCATAAAATACACATGGGACTTTACACAACCTTATCCTTGGGATTCCATTCCATTCTCTTCTCTCCATCTTTCTTTCCATTTTCCACCTCATTGTTGATTTTATCATTAGTCCATCTCTAGGTTGATGTATTATTTTTCTTTGGTGAATTCTTGTGGGAAATTTTTTAACTCTTGCTTCCAAATGACATTTCTAGAGCCTACGGACTCTTTGGTTTGTTAGTTTGTTAGGGCATAAAGGGCATGAGCTTGCTTTGGGGAGGACCCACTGGCACTGCTTTTTAGTACAATTGTTAACTTCTTTTCCTTAAACATTTCTTGCAATCAATCATATTTTGTTTCATCCCCATCCATGACATCCATTTTATTGGCATTACTGTTGTTATTTTTTCCCATCTTTCTTGTTCCTCATATTTTTCCATCTTGTAGCTACTAGAGGTTCGCTCTTGGTCGTGGGGGCCCTGGCACAATTTTTTCAATCTTTTCCAATTATCTAACCCCTACACCTTGGGTAGTCACTAGAGATAAATCTCCAAATCAATTTCTACCATAACCACAACTCAGCCAATGTGCTTCATATCAAGGCAAGGTATCAACTGCATTGTGGATTATCTATCCTTGGCCATTTGTGACTATGTTATGTGTGTAGATGGTGATCATACAAACAATGGAATGGGCATGGAGGAAGCACTCAGGATGGACCGAAACTAGAGCATTTACAAAAGGAGCAAGTCTAGTGGCGTGGCTATGGATAAACAATGGAAGGAGCAATCTCGGCATTGGTGGCAACACGCTTCATCTTCTTTCTCTCTCTCTTTCTCTTCAAGCTTCCAAATAAAGGCTTGGATGTAATTTATGTACAAGTGTTCACCGCAATGGTCATGAACACTAATGTTATAATATGCTTATTGATCCGTTTACTGGGCACGTCAAGTCTGTCATCCTATTCCACTATTAGTTGTCAATTAGTCAATAATCCCATACCTTCCCAATATTTTGTAAGGAACTTGAGGATGAGTTTTCATTCAGTCGTGAGGGTATGATGAATCGTGATATTGGGGTTATGATATCGCATCCACGATATCAGAGCCTACCATGTGATGTTGGATACTCGATATTAGGAATTGTCTCCTTGCCTATAAATAAGAGGTAGGCACCCTTGGTTTTGCTTTAGATTAGTTAGTCCCTTAGCCAAACTCTTGCCTTTTCTCCCTTCCAGAGTTAGAATTATTTTTGTGTACCCAAAGTAGGAGTTATAGAGTGAACGGATCTTTATTTGAGCATTGTGTACCTAAGCACACCTTGTGTACGAAAATAAAGACGAACTTTATGATAAACCTTGTAGCATCCAAAATAGATTAATTAGTGTTAATTGATGTTATTAAATGCTTTCCTAGTTAATTAATGTCTTCTCTCAACCTACACTTTCTTAAGTAAATACACACAGTACGATCTCTTTGAGCATGTGTGTAACGATTGGTAACCCAGTAACAATTAGTGTTTGGTAATCCCAGCAGCGTTGCACTGGTTCAGGATGTGTACGGTAAGTGAGAATGGATACTAGTGTTAGGATTAGTTAGAACTTAGTTAACAAGTAGTTAAGTTAAATTAGTCAATCATTTATCTCTCTCCTTTCCTACTAGCACAGGACATAAAAACATAAAAGACATAAAAATCATATGCCTCAAGCTTACTTAACCATACAATCGTGACATACAAGTAAATTTGGGAAGACAATGATTAACCAACCCGTCCTTGTTCCAATCAAGGCTCATAGGCACTTAGTCCATGGAATTTGACCAGATCGTGCATGAAACGCTCGTATTCGTATGGTTGAGCGTAGGGGTACCTCGCTGATCATCACCATACATGACAAAGCTACCACTAGTCTAAGTGGGAAGACAGTAAACTGTGATCAAGGCATAGCAAATCTAGATGCCACAACTGGTCCCACCCATGGAATTTGACCGGATTGTGTGTGAGCACTTGTGATTTGTATGGTTGGGCATAGGGGTACCTTGCCACTCATCAGTAAGGAAGATGGCCCCAATTGTAACAACTTTTAGATCATTTTTAACATCCATCCGTAAACTTAAAATAGCCTTAGGAGTCAAGGTAGCCAGTTATTGTGGCACAAATTTTATATTAATATTACTTGTTTAGTTAATGTTAGCCTTACATCAAGAATCCTTACCATTAGTTATAACCTACTTGTCAATACTAGTGATGAGTGGCGAGGTACCCCTACACTCAACCATACAAATACAAGTGTTACACGCATGATTCGGTCAAACTCTGCAGATGGACTAGTTGTGGCATCTAAATAGTTAGCCTTAGGTCGTAGTTCGCTATCTTCCCACCTAGACTAGTAGTATCTTTGTCACGTATGGTTTAGTCTAGAGTGAGGTGTATGATGTGGTTCCTAATCTAATGCTACTCCTGAAGGCAATGGAAAATAAGATTAACTAAGCTAGGAGGAAAGGGTGAGAGAGAATCTAAACTAGCCTAAGTGCGATGAACATCCATTCCTTGATTATCCATACACATCTTGGACTTCGTGCATGACTACTACTAGGATTACCAAGCATAGATCCTAGGTACGCTACTGGATCACCAAGTAGTCACACTTAAATGCTCGTAATCAAGTCGTACTCATTCCATGTCTAACATGAGTTTTAGGGTGAGAAGAGACTAACTAGAAAAGAAGTAAATAAAAATTGATTAAATAATTAAGCCAAGTGAATGCTGCAATGATGAAGTAATCTCAATCTTTATTTTCGTTCATGTGCATGTTCAAGTACGTCACACTCGAATAAAGGTTCCATACAATTACGATCACCACACTGCCGACATACACGGAGAGGAAAAGGAAGAGAAGGAAATGAAAACACTTAAACTGAAAACTAAACCTCGAATTCCTAATGTGTTGTGTGTCATCTGTCTACCTCTTATTTATAGATGAGGAGATAGGTTCCGATATTGCGTATGCGATATCACGACTTGGGCTACGATATCGCGTACATGATATTGCGGTCGCCCCAAATGACGACTCATCATACCCCCACGACTGAATAAAAACTTGTGCTCGAGATATAGTGTTTAAATAGTGGATAGGTATGGGATTATTGGATGGTGAAAATGGTATTATGCCACAGTGTGGGATGAAAACAAAACAAAGACACAACACAAAGAATGTGCTACAACTACAAAATTGTGGAACTCATGTAGTTCCAGGTGGTGGTGGCTCATCCATTGGTGCTTTCCCTTTGTCTTGTGCTCCAGGTTTTGAGACTTGATGACATTAAAGTATGGCCTAGAGCTTCTCCTCTTTAGTTCGAGGGTCTTCTGTTGTCCATGCTAATTTTCCAATGTTTGACAGAGCCAGCACCTCCCATGGACAGGGTAGTTGCGAAAACATTTGATTGGCTTTGACATACCAAGCTGCAAACACCCATCGTTCCTCCTCATAGGCTTTGGATTTATCCTTATACTATTAAAAATTTGCTAACCGTCAAGCCAAATTTGCTACAACACCCTTTTAGCCTTGGTAGCTTGCCTTTACCACCTCAAGTTTAGAATTTGCAACTTCTAGTTTTTCCAATAGCTTCTTACATTCTACAAATTCTGCTTCATATTTGATGTGGGTGGTTGCTACCTGCTACTCGAGCTCTGTCCTCGGGCACCCTGCTATTAACATGGCAAGGTTGGCATACCATAGGTTTGCCAACTCCATGTATTCTGTTAGATCCTAAATTTGCAGGTCCCGGCTCTTAACTTCCACTTGGTGGGCAAAGGCATATGTGTCCAATATGGCCAGTCAGTGTGTTGAGCACTGATAGCATTGATCTAGGCCTTGGCCATATAGATCTCCTTCTCAAGGATCTGTTTGTACATCCCCACCTGATCTCCGAAGTGCTCCTTTAGCTTCTCATGTCGTTTAGCCTCGTTTTGCCACACACTTATTTCAATGGCTGTCTTTTGATGAATTGCGTGTACCTCCATGGAGAGGGTTCGATTTTCCCTGGCTAAACGACTTATGTCTTGGTTGACTTGAATGAATTTTTCTCGCAATTGATGAAAGTGTTCCTCGAGAACATTCTTTTGCTTCTCCACAGTGGTCAACTGAAGGTTGTTGGTCGCAAGCTGTTTATTTTCTTCATGTAAGGCATTGAGTGCCTTAAGATGCACATGAGTTTGCACCTATGTTGTGGAGGCATCCCAAACATCCTTCTCTTTTCCATTAGCCACCTTTTTATTCTCTGCTATTAGCTTGGTTAGTTGCTTAGTTCTGAAATTATCTAACTGGTCTGCAGGAATGAATTGCAAAGGGTCCCGTTGTGTTGCTTGTAGGGCCATGAGCTACTCTTGTAATTTTTTCACTTCTGCTTCAGCGTGCTTAGCCCTCACTTCTGTTAACACCAGCTTCCCCTTTGTGGAAATGAGGTCTGATTGAATTACCGTAACATCCTAAGGGATGTCAAATAGGGACGTCATTACTTGCCCTATTTGGAGCAATCGATCAAGCGCATCCTCATGTTTCGCAGGAGTCATTGAGGTTCCAGCCAGAGTCTCCTATGAGATCTACTGGTGGCACAACATGTACATTGAATGATTCTTTGATGTGGTCTGCGACCACTTCTGCAGCTCTCGTGGCATCTTGGTGTTGCATGACCACCATAGTGGCCCCTTCACCAGTCTCTAATTACACCTGGAAAGATGCTGCGTTTCTTGAGATTTGTTGTGACCATTTACTTTCCCCTCCTCCTATGTGAATAGATACTTCACCCCTTGTGTGATCCAAAGAAACAATAGGCTAAATGGCATCATCAATGACGTAGAAGAGGTTTGCATCATCATGACTTTCCCAATTGATTGTCTCAATGATGGCCCTAAGATGGCTCATCGATGGTCTGTATTCTTGTGGCGGTGGCGGCTGATCCTGGCCTATGCTGAGCCCTACTTCCTATTGTTGGCTGGGACCTGTGCTTGGAGGTTGGTTGGGTCTTGCAAGTTGAGTTGTAGTTGGTCTAGCTATCTGTTCTTCTTCTTCTTCTGGTCTCAGCGTCTCACCAGTGATTTTCCTTAGAGCTGGCAACTTTAACAATTTGGCATATGAAGCAGTCAGAGCTTTTCAGAGGACATCATTGGTGTATCCCTGAATGCCAGCACGTCGGTAAAGATTTTTGATAAGATAAGGGAAAGGTAGCGCCATCTTCCCTGTCTTCCGTTCCTCGAACCGCCTCAGGATCTCCGTTAAATATAGATGGGGCAGGTTAGCGTTAACCTTTCCCATTAGCACTGCACATCCTCTAGCCACATATGTTGATATTCTTTTTAAGCCCTTTGTGGGGAAGAGGTGATATGTTCCAATTTTAAAATCCTCTCTTCCGTCGTCAACTTACCAAATGTTTTATCTATGCCATAAGCCCTTTCCAACCAATCCTATTGCACATCGAGGTTTGAATGCGTGGATAACTGAGCAACTTTGGGCCCTGTATTTGGAAGGTTTAACACTTTTGAAATGGCCTACGCAGAGAAATCAACTGTGACACCACAAATATTGACAGTGGTGCCTTGCTCCCTATTGTGCCAGAATTGGTATGTCTCTCCTAGGTACCAGGCACTACTTTCAGAGAGGGTAGGCCATAAGGGAGACCCTTTGAGGTGATCCTTAACAGCCTTAGGAGCAAACTCTGCAAAAGATTCAAAGTTCAATTCCACAATCACCAAAGCGAATGTGGACTTCTCATGGATGGCCTGAACAAAATCTTGGGGAAACGTGAGATGTTGTCCCTGTTTAGGCGCTGCAGAAGTTCCTCCTTTTGCCTGCTTGGACTATATGGTAGGAGGATCTTCTTGATGAATGCTGAATGATTGTTCCTTCTGTTTTGCATGTTGTCTGGTAGAATCTTGTCTTCCACCTCTTCGAGATCATTTGCTTCCACCTTGAGTAGAACCTTCTTGTTGTCCACGTTTTGGGGCCATCTGCAAACACACGGGGTCAAGCATTAGTAAGGTTGTTTTTGAAGTTAAGTTATACCTTACTACTTGCCTTAATTAATTGATTTGTTTATCTTCGTGTGATATTGCCCGAAAGATTGTAATAATGAGTCCATTTTACTTAGGTGGTTTCTAATTGTTAATTTCCTAGTATACCTAAGGATTAAATGATTTTTTGGCACAATTACTCTAAGTGTTATAGCTAATTATCCTAGATAATGTCCTTTGGGAGATGATAAATTCCAAAAAAGGTAGGCGCTATTCAGTAGGTGTCCCTCCCCCACAACTAAGCTGAACACTCCAAGTTCAAGCAGGTTCAGACGGAAGTAAAATCGGAGTACCAGCGAGCAAGATAGAGGTTGAAAAACAAGGGTGTCACACTCGCAAGTCGTAGAGAAAAATTTGGAAAACTCCCCCGCGTGAATGTCAACAAATGATGCTAACTATTGCACGGGGGGGATGGGGGGGTTTCCTATTTATAGGGTTGGAGGGACGCGATATCGCGTACGATACATTGCATACGCGATATAGCGTCGGCTGCAATATCACGTACGCGATATCACGACCTATTGATGTTTAGGCCTGAGGGGAAAAATCAAATTTTTAAAAATTTTCTTGAAATCTAGGTTTAAAACTTAGGACATGTGATACATGTTGAAGGTTGCTAGGGTAATTCCATTAATTCGAAAGGCACAATTAATTATGATGGTGTGGATTTTATTAATAAAACCTTGGATGGGAGAAAAAGGGCTATGTAATGGTACATAAGAACATTGAAATTCAGAGGGATAATACTAGGGAAAGAACGTTATGAAAAATTATGCTGAGGGTAAGAAACAGTGTGTGTGAGCTATGTCATAAGTGAAGATTATAAAAGATTACACAAGTGGGTCCTCCCCAAAGCAGGTTCCAACCTATAATGCCCTTGTGTAACCACACTTAAAGTGTCTGTGGGCACTAGAAGGGTTAAAGGTAATTCACACTGATTCTACAAAACACACACATGTAATTATCACCGGAATGAGATGAGAGTTCTACTCTACACAAGACACGAGCAACAATTACATGAATAGTGAGATGAGATGAACTATAGAAAGGAATTGTAGAGATTGGGACATGAGGTAACTAACCTAGGGCACAGTGAATCCTACATGTAAAGCATGATTAAGGTGTCATTAACCCATCGTTCCAAGATTAGGACCAAGTCCATTCCTCCAATTAGTGACATCGCATTGTTTCATTCCATGATGAGCAACTATGAGAGTACCAAAACAACGAGGCATACAATCACTTGGCATTTTGTTCAAGGGAGGAGTGATTTTTGTTTTGTGGCACTTTGTTTTTCTTCTTTTTCTTTTTCTTTTGTTTTTTTTCTCTTCTCTTCTCTTTTTTTTCGATTGCTAAATCTAGAGAAGCCGCCAACCTTCAAGCATGGGTGCATGTCTTTCTAGTGGGGCCCCCTAGAACAACATTGGATTTTTGAGTGCCCTTTTGATTACTCTTACTCCCATTTTTCATTATATCTACAAGGATCTTAGTACAACCACGTTGCATGATAACTCCCATAGATGTCACCAAAGAGAATATGCAAGTCCCCTTGATGTCACATCCTAATCATTCCCTCTTGGTCCATCCTTCTTCATTCTGGGTACAATGAACACAAAATTAATTTTAAGTTTTTAAGAATGTCTAGAATATCACTGTACCCTTGAATAGAACCTCTTATTTGTAGAATGGATGAGTGGGTGTAATGGGCTCATTGTCCAAATAATTGACCACTCGCGACTCGAAAACATAGAACACACCTCAACCAACGAGCCACATGAGTGTTTTATTCATAGACGAGATTACTTATAAAAAATGTAAAAAGACAAAAAGAAAAAAAGATAAAAAGATAAAATAAGAAATTGAAAAATGAAAAACTGGAAAACAAAAAGTTGTAAAATCAAAGAAAGTGAAAAAAAGTTATTAATCCTGCTTGTTATTGGAATGGGGGATATCCCCCATAACTAAATGGTTGAGCATGACAAGGATTAATAAATGGATGATGAGGATCCTTGCGTGTTGGAAATATTGGAACTCGGTCATATTTACCCCATTTGGGTTCACACACCTAATTGTAATAAGCATAGTGGGGCAATTTATACGATGTAGTTCTTGGATAACGAGTTGACGTACTATGATGTTTGGAACTGTTAGATGGTATGCAAGGATCAGGATGTTGCCTTCCATGATTGTGTTCATTGGGTCGTATGGTTGTTGGAGTGTTAGTTGGTGGCCTTGATGAAGTAACATGAGGCATTGGATTTGAAGATAAGGGTGCACCACAGTGTTGCACTTGTGCTATGTTGGACGTTGCAATGGCCTTGGAATTGTGTTGTCCCTTCGTACGGTCATGTTTAAAGAAGGAACGCTTTTGATGTTGAGGAGGCCTCTCACTGCTATTGGTAGTAGTAGCACAAGTAATGTTCGTGGTTTGTTGCAGTGGTGCAGACACTTTAGGAGCAGTTGGTGGCAATGTAGAAGGAGGGAAAGGATGAGAATGTGGAAAATTAGGAGGAGTGTATGGTACACAAGGCAGTGGTTGTGTTGAGGACATGGGTTGATAGTATTGAGGAGAATGGTAATGTGGTGAGATAGAGTATGTTGGCCTAGTTGGAGAAATAGGATGTTGAACTAGATAAGTGTTTGGATTCGGATAATATGAAGGGTGTTTCCAGTGTAGGGATGGTTTCCCCCATGACTGGGATTGTTGCAACTGTGATCGAACACAGTATCTCTGTACGAACTTTGGATGTAACATGTTTCCCCAATGCTCATATAAATGTAACAAGATTGGGCATTGGCCCTTGGGGTGATCGTACAGGCATATGTTGCATTCATATGTATGATTAGCAGTTGAGCACTTATTCCCTTCATTCTTTTTTTTCAAATGTCTAATGTTTTTTCCTGCTTCTTGGGTTGTCAAAACTCTATCTCCAATAATATTGATACATTCTCCACACTTTTTATACGTCCATTCCAACATCTTATTGATCTTTGCCTCGACTTCTTTTAGTGATTGTTGTTCTGGCAAAGATGGTTCTTTCTCCTTGTGATAGGTTGATTTCTCCTTTTTACGATCATGGACCTTTGT
>MNCI01037173.1:94368-112304 GCA_015680685.1 Gnetum montanum | reverse complement strand
TCGAACAGCCTCCTGTATTTGCGTTAAGCTTGTAGTGGCCAGTAGGGGTTCATTGTCATCGGGTAAGTTATGCTTTCGTGTGTTGGGATGACGTTGCTTTTGTTCATGTTTATAAGAAACCCCCACTTCAGGTTGTGTACTCCAACCTTCATCGTCATATAGTTCGTTGGTTCTCCAATGAACTTCCTCACTAAGCGTGGCATTATCGTAATCTTGTAGGAGAGGCATGGTTGTGAAGTTGTGTGTGAATTTATATGTGACTTTTAATAATTATTTTTTTCTAAAAGGTATATCGTTAAGTCCTTTACAATGACCTTGTATGATATAACTAATCTAGATAACTAGCACCGCTCCTCGACAATGGCACCAATGATGAGTGGCGAGGTACCCCTACACTCAACCATGCAAATACGAGCGTTACACGCACGATCCAGTCGAACTCTGTAAACGGACTAGTTGTGGCATCTAGATAGTTAGCCTTAGGTTGCAATTCGCTGTCTTCCCACCTAGACTAGTATTATCTTTGTCACGTATGGTTTAGTCCAGAGTGAGGTGTATGATGTGGTTCCTAATCTAATGCTACTCCTGAAGGCAATGGAAAATAAGATTAACTAAGCTAGGAGGAAAGGGTGAGAGAGAATCTAAACTAGCCTAAGTGCGATGAGCATCTGTTTCTTGATTATCTGTACACATCTTGGACTTCGTGCATGACTACTTCTAGGATTACCAAGCACAGATCCTAGGTACGCTATTGGGTTACCAAGTAGTCACACTTAAATGCTCATAATCAAGTCATACTCATTCCGCGTCTAACATGAGTTTTAGGGTGAGAAGAGATTAACTAGGAAAACAATAAATAACAATTAATTAAATAATTAAGCTAAGTCAATGCTGCAATGATGAAGTAATCTTGATCTTTATTTCCGGTAATGTGCATGTCCAAGTACGTCACACTCGAATAAAGGTTTCGTACAATTACAATCACCACATTGCCGGCATACATGGAGAGGAAAAGGGAGAGAAGGAAATGAAAACACTTAAACTGAAAACTAAACTTCTAATACCTAATGTGTTGTGTGTCATTTGTCTACCTCTTATTTATAGATGAGGAGACAGGCTACGATATCACATACACGATATCGCAGTCGCCCCAAATGACTACTCATCAACTAGTTTTAATCTTCGAGTTACTAGTGTTCTTGTTAGATAAGAAGAAATTTGCCTTATGAGCTATCTCTTTAGATTAATCAATATTTCTTGTAGTACAACTAGAAATATTCATAAAAGTTTTTATCATCTCTTATTTTTCTATTACCATTTGATCATTCTTATCGTTGAAAATAACTTAATTTCTTGTATCTTCAATTTCAAATTATTTTTTAAGATCCCCAACATCAACATGTTTTTTTGCTTTTTTATATTGTGAATTTCAACATGTTTTTGCTTTTCCTTGAGCATATTTTTCTTGAGTAGAAAATAATAAACATTAAACAAATGCATCAATGATGACAAAAGTATTATAAGTGTATCCCAAGGCATATAGCCAACATGATACTTTAGAGGTATTATAGTGAAGTATAATGATGGCTTGGGGTTGTTGGAGTTGTTTGAGTGATGAGAGTGGGGAAAAAGGGGATGTTGAAATTGAAATTGAAATAATTTAAATAAAGATACACCCCAAGGCATATATAATAGAGACCTAAGTATATAACTACAACCAAGGGTGTATGGCAAGTGGTCAAGACACCCATCTCTCAGCTAGGAGATGGTGGGTTTGATTCTTGCTTGCCCTTTTGGGTGTGGCAATGGAGTAGCCTTATGGTGGGCCTCTTTGCATTCTACCTTGTTGTGTGGGTAAAGGTTGTGCTACCAACCCCAAGTTACCTTGCCTCAAAAAAATGAAAAAATTTTAAAAAAATAACTACTACAACTAGTAACTTCATTAATATTTACATACAAAAATGATACTTAATTAGACTCCTTTAGTGAAACTACATTAAAACATGAGAACCATAAGTATTATATCGACCATAAACCTTAGTCTATTTTAGGTTGTTACATGGGTTACAGCAACAATATTGCTGACGAAACGCTCCTAACTGCTTGGGGTTGGACCGGTAGTCACACGTTATGTCCTTGCGGACATCAGGAGGCAGGCACAAAGATGTGATCCAACTTCTCAAACCATTTTAACGTGCCATGGAACCCTAAAAACATGGAACATGCGTCTTTCATGAAACCAAAGCCCCCTCCTCTGTTCTTTACGCTGGATGTGGATGCAGTTACCTCATGCGTTTGGAGCTCGCCCCGGCTACAGCGCCAGGAAGCCTATAAATAGATAAACGGAGTCATCAAATCAAATCAAAGCCAAGCCATACATAGTATTATTATTAATTGGAATACAACGCCAAGTGAGAGTGAAAGAGAGCCATTCAAGAGCAAAATCAAGGGTGCAGCAGCAGCAGCAGCAATGGCCAAAAACATGATGTTGTTCCTCCTTGTGCTTGCAGCCATGGTTGTGGCCACCATGATGAACAACGTGGCCACTGCAGCAGTGCCAAGTGGACCACCCATGTCAATGCCAGGTGGACCACCCCTGTCAACGTCAAGCATGCCGCCCATGTCACCGTCGAATCCAGCTGTGCCAAATGGACCACCCATGTCAAAAATGGCAAGCATACCGCCCATGTCAAGGACAGGTGTGCCAACTGGACCACCGAAAGCAACCTCGGCGGTGCCAGGCGGCCTGTCCACGTCAAAGCCAGGTGTGCCAAATGGACCACCGAAGGGGACGGTGATGCCACGTGGAGCACTTGCGAAGCAGCAGCAGCAGCAGAACAACGATCAGTGCATGGCCACGGCGCAGTCGCTGTCAGCGTGCGCCACGTCGGTGGCGACGCCAAGCGCGGGACAGCCGTCAAATGACTGTTGCTCGGTGCTCAAGGTTGCTGACGTGGACTGCCTCTGCTCCATTGCACGTGCCACCCTCCAACTTCCCGCCCAGTGCGGCCTCCCCGCCATCACCTGTACGTTTACTTTTTTAAAAAAATTAAGGTAGCACTATTTCATTTATTACAGAATTGCTTATCCATGTGGGGGTTTTGCTTTTTTTTAAAAAAAAACTGTTTTGTTCGTTTTTTTCATTTTATGGGCAGGTTCTGCCAACTAGTGGATGCTCTGCATACTTGGCCTTCGTCCACGTCGTGGCCTCGCTTGCCTATCTACATATATTAAATAAAATATGGATGAAGGTAGTCCGCCAAGAAAGAAAAAGGCCTTTTTGTCACCGTTTGCGTCTCCTCTATATATATCTGGATATATTTCTCTCTAAGGGTAATGGTCTGGTGCGTAATATAGCGCCTTTTCCGTATCTTTTTTCTGGGCTTATCACCGTTTGACTTTATCAAGACGTGCGTTTTACGTACAGTTAATGGTTTTATATCACAATAAATTTATAGTTATATTTTGCGCTGAACCTGCTAGCCTTAGCTGTTATACCAGGATGAAGTTGTTAAATCAAAACGTTGGATTTCCAAAAACAATCTACACGAGTTTGCGCCCCTTGGACAAGCTTGTGTCGTGTCTCTCTCTCTCTCTATCAGAAAGCAAAAATTGTTGAGAGATGGGATACGAGCGACTGCTGTCATGAATTTCTTGTGGTGATATTAAAGCACGACCCAAGAGGAACTTAATAATTACAGAGGATTTAACAGATGCCTTTACCAAGATCGTCAAGCACCTTATAACTCAGTTTTGACCTTTTCCTTTACATAACCCCAGTATAGATTGAAAAATGGGATCAGATGGGTAAATTTCGGAAAACCGAAACAAATCGATGCAAAAATCGGATTAAAAACAAAAGAGACCACTTATATGCACTCATGTTCGTAGCCGCATCTGACTTTTATTTTTTTTTTCATTTAAGAGCTCAGTTAGAATGGAAAATCAAATATAAAAATTAGATTTTGGCTGGCAGCAGAATTAGCAATATACAATATATTAAACTAAAAAAATCAATAAAAATGTAGCATT
Organism: Gnetum montanum; assembly: GCA_015680685.1. Classification (NCBI taxonomy): domain Eukaryota; kingdom Viridiplantae; phylum Streptophyta; class Gnetopsida; order Gnetales; family Gnetaceae; genus Gnetum; species Gnetum montanum. Next base: position 108,272 of record MNCI01037173.1, on the reverse strand, counting down.
ATTTATTGGATAAAAAATTTGATTGGATTTTGAATCAGCTTCAATGTTACCTCCTTGTCATTTTGAATCACACATTTCTCAATGTCCTAACGGTAACCAAAATAATAAATGTTACCAAGAAGCTAAATTAATTTAAATATGTAACTTTTAAAAGTTAGTTAAGCAAGCATCAAAGCATCGGTGTGACTACGAGGTGCTGTGAGGCATGAATGATGAAGGCATAACAAGCTACAACGAGGGGATGGAAATGGAAATGTTCATGCTAATGCTTTACGATGCCTTAGAGAGACGTGGAATGTTTTAAACGCTTGACATAAGTTTTTTAGTAAAGATTTAGATATATTCGTGGTGAGTCAAAAGCAGAAAATGCAAAAAAGGCCCGCGTCTTGAAAATAAAAAAGCGCTCAATTTATGGACCAGTTTAAGCGACCGACCATTTCCTGGGACGTAGCATTTGCTACGTAACATGCAAAAGCTGTTAACTGTCCGTTGTTAACAAGAACTACGTTTCTGGTTCATGCTCTAAACGTGCAACTGCCGAAACGATCAAGGACGCAGAACATAAAAAGTTCATATGAAAAAACTAAAAGCTCGAACGACTCCAACGACCTTCTAAATAACGTTGATCATCCTTTTAAGGTATACCGTGTAGTTGATGTCACAGATGAAGACTTTTAAACCCAAATGGAGCTCTCTTCTTCATCTAAATAACAAGCAACATCTCTAAATGTTTGACGTCTCACTTTTGAATTCCATGATAGCCATTATAAGCTCATCACTAACATGGAAGATGAAAGTTTATCATCTAAATAGGACAAACCCCTTCATCCAAAGTATAGCTATACTCACCTCTTGTTTCCTAACATGGAAGATCAAATCTCTTTGTACACTTAGATGAAACCATCAACTACATTTAAATGTTGATGTATAAGAGCTTTTTTTTATTTTTTTAAATCCTTGTTTAATTTTTGAATATAGCTTCCAAGGTATTTATTTGAGCTACAAGAAGCTTTTTATATTAGCTTTAATACTAAATTCCACGTCTAAATGAAAGATTTGGGTGCATCTAAGTACTAAGGTGGATAAGCTTTTTCTTTTTTCTTCCGAATAGATCAACATAGCTTTGGATACTTACTTGTAGCCTTCTATCTTACCACTAACATGGCAAATGTAAGCTTATCATATGATTGAACTACATGTAAACACTAACACAGACTACTCAGGATATTGGTTCTTATCATAAGTTTTTTATTTTTTATTTATTTTTTCGAGCCAAGGAAACTCAAGGCTAGTAGCACAATCCCTACTCACACACCATGGTAGGTGATCCATTAAACAAGAGGATCTTACCACAAGGCTATTTCACTGCTTAACGTAAGTTGATGTGGAAAATATATTATGTCTTTTCTTTAGACGTGATTTCCTTACACATTTAAACTGAGTTATCAAAAACACCTTTTAGTTGGCCCCATTGTTGATGTGAAAGATGCAAAAAAAGATGACCTTTTTGTTTAAATGCTTCACTCTTTACTTTAGTCACACTCATATTGAGATTAATCCATGATTAGCAACATAATCTTTACTAGTGTGGTAGACGAGAAACTCTATCATTATGTCCTCATCTAGATAAAGCTCTTCCCCATATTTGAATGTTAAGCTAGCCATGATAAAATTAGTCACACTTATATTGAGATTAATCCATGATTAGCAACATAATCTTTACTAGTGTGGTAGACGAGAAACTCTATCATTATGTCCTCATCTAGATAAAGCTCTTCCTCATATTTGAATGTTAAGCTAGCCATGATAAAAGATGAATGATGATTAAGCTCAATAAATACTCAAGGAGCTCATCCTTGAGTGAATACATATTTAAGCTTAAGTGAATTGAGAGCACCTTAAAACTTTGAGTAAATCCATTAAGATTCTTGATTTAGAAGGATAGGGTAAATCCCAAGATTCACATAAATCCTGTGATGTAATATCACTATGTCATCAAATAGTTTCATTGTTTAAAATGATGGATTCTCATTGTGTTGATTCTAAAGAATTGGGCAACCAAACATGTCCTCAAAGTTTGTGTAATTTTTTCAAATTCACCTTTTTATTATGTTTGTATAAAATGGTAAATCTCCATGGATTCATTCTTTCACACAACCACAATTATTTTCTCCTTTAAACCTACACTAAAGAATATTGATGATTATTTTCTCCATTGATTTTCTTTCTTCCTTGAATTAAATCTTAATCTATTTCCCTCTTTTCTTTTATTTGTACATTTGTTTTCTTCTTTAATTATTTTCTCATATGTCAAATCAGGTTTTGGTATTGATTTTTAAGATGAAGGATTTTTTGCAATTATGTCTACAAATAAAATACAACTAGCTTCATACCTAGTTTTGCTATTTTTATCAATACAAGATTTTATTCACATGAGAGATATTTTAACAATGAGGTGTTAGCCTAGTGGCAAGACTCTTGATTTGAAAGTTTCAAGTCATGCATTTGATTTTGGTGGGCAATGCTAAGTTATAAAGTTCTAATTGGATATATCTAGGGGTGTACTTATATTATAATTATGTCATTGTTCCAACATCCCCCACATGAGAGATGTTTTTGCATGTGAATACACATATTTTTGCAAGGGGATCTTTCATTTATGTTTTCTTATAAACCTTTACTTGTATTTAAAAAATAGAATTGCAAACCTTTTTTCAAGGTGACCTTTCATCTATATTTGTTAATGTCAAATTTCTCTCTCTCTCTTATTACAAAGCATAGGTTTCTTCCCCTATGAGTAGCATTATCTCCTATTAGTAGCTTTTCGTCAAACATTCTTAAAGAAATGAACAACTTGTGTCCATCATGATTATGCTTGTGACAACAATGTTCTAGGCTATGGTGAAGAGTGCCCTTACAAGATGTTTCCCAAACTAAACACCAGTTCTATAGAATTCTTCTTTGGAGTTTATCACAAATAGGAATTGGATAATGACATTAGTTCTAGACAATCGAATTAGAACATGATAAAAGTATAAATTAGTTTGATTTTGATATTAAAAATTACATTACACAAAAATTGTGAAAAGATTTTACAAGCATATATGATTATCTTGTATGATCTACCAATGTTTACGAAAATTTTATAGTTACCTATTGCCCATCATAGTTTAATGTTATTAGGCTAGAATAGTTTTTTTAAGGTTGAAAGATAGTAGGATTCATTGTAGAATCATTTATAGAAGTTGATAACTCCTTCACTTTTACTTGGATCTAGCAAAATTAAGGGCTGGAGGAGGGGAACTTGAATAAAATGAAACTGATGAATCATGGTTTGTTAGGTGCTAATATCAGATCCTTAACATTAGACCCTTGATGTCAGACCTGACATCAGACCCTTGATATCGGACCTACGATATCGGATCTGCGATATTGGGTATGCAATATCATGGCCTGGATAACGATATCAGGTACATGATATCACGATTCCTTTGTAAGCTTATAAATACACCTTTTGATGCACAGGAAAAGGGGAAAGTTAGTAAGTGTAGTAGTAAAGTCTTTTTTTTCATTTTTAGTTCATCTCAATTCTTTCCCCAGTGCATGCTCACAGTGTGATGATTGTAATTGTACGGAACCTTTATTTGAGTATGACGTACTTGGACACGTGCATGACTGATAATAAAAATCAAGATTACTTCATCATTGCAGCATTCACTTAGTTTTAATTGCTTCATTATTATTGTTATTTATTGCTTTCTTAATTAATGTTTTCTTACCTTCCTTTACTATCCCTATTATTAAATGTGGAATGAGTACGACTTAATCATGAGCATTTGAGTGTGACTACTTAGTAACCCAGTAGCGTATTTAGGAGTGCTCAAGTAATATACGCTTGGTAATCCCAGAAGTAGTACACGAGGTCCAAGATGTGTACAAATGATTAAGGATGGAAGATCATCGCACTTAGGCTATCTTAGATTCTCTTCTTCCACTTCCTCTTAGCTTAAAACAAAGTTATTTTCCATTGCCTCTAGGGGTGGCACTAGTTTAGGATCATATCATACACCTCACTTTGGACTAAACCATACGTGACAAAGTAAGTACTAGTCCAGGTGGGAAGACAACGAACTGCGATCAACATGTAACTATCGAGATACCACAACTAGTCCATTTGCGGAGTTCAATCAGATCGTGCGTACATGCTCGTATTCGTATGATTGAGTGTAGGGGTACCTCACCACTCATCATTGGCGCCATTTCCAAGGATGGTGCTAGTTATCCAGATTGGTTATATCATACAAGATTGCTATAACAAAGTATTCACGATATATCTTTTAGAAAAGAAATTATTTTCAACTAAGTCACACACAATTCACAATAATGTCTCTCTTGTAAGACTATGACAATGCAACAACTAGTAAGGCAATTCATTGGACAACCAACGAATTATATGATGATGAAGATGAAGTTTGGAGTGCTCAACCTTATGCAGGATCCCCTATGTTCATGAACACCCCAATGGCACTCAAGGACTCTTGTCATCCAACTTTGACACCTCTAGTGAGGATGGGACATCCCGTAGAATGAGGGGGCCCATAAGGCCTGGGACCTTCTCAATAGTTAACAAGAATTTATCCAAGGATGATTGGAATACTTACAAAACTCATGATGAGTTTTCCAGTTTTTTCTCTTCCTCTACCCCTTCAATGTCAGGTTGTGACATGGATGACCATCTTTGGGGGGATTAGTGTAGAACTAAAAATCAAGCTCATAAGAAAAATTGAGAACGCCAACATGAATAAGGACAACATCATTCCAACTCACAAATTCATAACCTACCTAGTGATGATGAACCCTTGTTGGCCACTAACAGTCTAATGCATATACAAGAGGTTGTTCAAATATCCTGCAGGCATCGCAAAGAAAGCTGTCTACCTAAGCTTGATTTAAACAACTTTTCCAAGTTTTTAGGAGGCTATGATTTAGATTCACAACAACATTTACAAGCCTTCTATGATGCCTATGCATGGAAAAATATTGATAATGGATGGAAAAAACCTAAGCTCTTTCCTATGACACTCATTGACCAAGCAAAAGTATGGTATAGATCCTTAAAACCAAAATCAATTCGTAGATGGCCAACTATGGTAGAACTCTTTACTGAATGATATCAAACCTATGCAAGAGTGTCAGCCTTGAGGAGACAAATCCAAGAGTGGAAACAAGCACAACATGACTTGGACATGGCCTTGGAAAGATATTATTCGTTGTTAAACAATTGCCTAGGCCATGGGTTCTCTGAGAAAAGGCTAATGTATCACATCATAGATGGGCTCCGTAATGAAACAAGGGAGACCCTAGGGATGTATGCCCCCAATCAACTATATGAGCTACGAACCCACCAATTCCAAGAGCTTATTAAGCAGGTAGCAAAAGAAGAAGGAGAAATGGATAAATGGGAGAATGTTGAAAGCTCTCAACAGGACCAAAATCTCGAATTAGCAAAGGTCCATGATCATGAAGAGGAGAAATCAATTCACCTCAAGGAGTTGGAATCATCTTTGCCAATACTACAATCACTAGATGAAATTGAGGCAAAGATCAATAAGATGATGGAATGGATACATGAAAAATGTGGAGAATATGCCAACACTATTAGAGGTAGAACCATGATGAACCAAGAAGTAGGATAGAACACCCTTAGACAATTGGAAAGAAGTGTTGAAGCGAATAAGAACTCAACTGCCAATCATATGTATCAATGTAATATTTCCCTGTACAATCACCCTAAAGGCCAATGCCCAGTATTGTCACATTTACATGAGCATTGGGGAGGAATGTTACATCCAGATTTTGTACAGAAATACCAAGTTCAACCACAGTGGAAAAAACCCCAGTCATGGGGGAGGCCACTATCAAACTAGTCACACACTTCCTACCATCCGAACCCAAACACTTATTATGTTCAACATCCTGTTTCCCCAATTGGGTCAACATCCTCTATCTCACCACATCGTTATCATTCTCCTAAGTACTATCAACACATGTCCTTTCCAACAAGATCACCACCTCAGGTTCCTTATACTTCTTCTTACCCTCAATATTCTCATCCTTCACCTCCTTCTACATCGCCACTAATAGTACCAGTATGTTTTGCACCATAGCATCAACCCATGAATGTTACTTGTGCTGCTACTGTCAACCACAATGGGAATCCTTCATAATGTTGAAAGCGTCCTTTCTGTAGGTATGACCAATGAAAGAGATAGAATGATTCTGAAACCACTACATCCCCCAACCTAGTGCAAGTTCAATGCCATGATGCATTTGCCTCCTCAAATACAATGCCTCTTGTTACCTTCTCAGGGCCACCAATCAACACTCCAACAATTATGTGGCCCAATGAATATAACCACGTAGGAAGACATATTGATCCTTGCATACCATATTATGGTCATGGGTGCCATAGTGGGTTAGCTCCTTATTGCATGACCACATCTTATAATTTTCCCCACTATGCCTACAACAATCAAGTGTGTGAACCCCAATTTGGGTACACTCCAAACATCCCATCAAAAGACACCCAATGGTTTGGATATGACCAAGTCCCAATATTTCTAAAATGCATGGATCCCAACCTTCAATTTATTAATTCTCGCCATGATCAAAAGTTTAGTTATGGGGGATATCCTCCATTCTAATAAGCAGAATTAATAAATATTTTTCATTTTCTTTAATTTTACAATTTTTTGTTTTCTAGTTTTTCATCTTTTAATTTGTTGATTTATCTTTTTATTTATTATTTTATTTTTTTATCTTTTTGAGGGTAATCTCATCGATAAATAAAATACTCATGTGATCCATTGGTTGAGGTGTTGTTCTATGCTATCAAGTCTCAAGTGACTAATTATTTGGACAATGAGCCCACAACATCCACCCACCCATTCTATTAATAAGAGGTTCTACTTTGGGTACGATGATATTCTTGTCATCATGAAAACTTAAAAGTAATTTTGTGCTCATTATGCCCAGAGTGAAGAATGATGTACTAAGAAGGAATGGCTAGGGTATGACATCAAGGGGACTTGTGGATTCTCTTTGGTGACATCTATAGGTAATATCATGAAACTTGGTTGTACTAAGATCTTTGTAGATCTAATGCAAAATGGAAGTAAGAGTAATGAAGGCACTCAATAAGGAAACTCAATGCTATTTTGGGGGTCCCACTGGAAAGACATGCACCCATGCCTGAAGGTTGGTGGCTTCTTCGCTTCACCGTTGGAAAGGACAAAGTGCTAAAATGGCTACAAGAAGAAGAAGATGATGAACCACACAAGAAAAGATCAAAAGAAAAAATTTTGTGTGGGTGTCATAGATTCCAAATCACTCCTCCCTTGGACAAAATGCCAAGTGATTGTACACCTTGCTATCATGGTGCTCTTATGGTTGCCCATCATTGGTTGAAACAATGCGATGTCATTGATCAGAGGAATGGACTTGGTCTTGATTTTGAAGCAACAAGCTAATGACACATTAATCACACCCTACACTTAGGATTCATCATATCCTAGGTCAGTTACCTCATGTACCAATCTCTACAATCCCTTCTACAACTCATTTCACCTCACTGTCTAAGTATTTCTAACTTGTGTCTTGTGTGGCATAGAATTCATACCTCATTGTGATGGTATTTAACATGTGTGTGTTTTGTTGCATCAGTGTAGATTACATTTAACCCTCCTAGTGCCTATGGACATTTTAAGGTGTGGTTACATAAGGGCATTATAGGTTGAAACCTGCTTTGGGGAGGACCCACTTGCGTGACTTTTGTAATTTGTACTTGCACATCATCACATCATTTCATACCCTTTGAGTACTTCATTGCCAAGTCTATTCTTTCCTTTGTCATCATTTTATCAAACATTCCTCAAAACCATTACATGTCCTTTTATGTGTCACCTAAACAAATTAGGTTTAACATTAAACTTTTAGGGCAACTTCCTTGAAAAAATTTCTAACTCTAAAATCACACTAAGCAAAGAATTGAACATTTATTTAAGGTAATGAGTAAGGTATGAAATAATTGAACTTCTTTCAATAACCTTACTAACAATTGATCTTTGTGTGATTATAGATAGCCCCTAAAAGAGGACAACAAGGAGGACCTTCTCAAGGTGCAACTGAATGCCCAAGGGGAGGCAGAGGCCAAGGACCTCATGCAGAACATGTAGAGCAGGAGGCATAATCATTTAGCATCCATTAGGGAACTCCTGTCACTGCACAATATGGCCAAGAAAAAGGTGGAGAGGTCAGGGCTTAAGCCTACAAAGAGGAATGATGGCTATTTGTGATATGGCATGTCCAGGCCAATCAAGTGTTCTCATAAAGACTATGTCCATGGGAAGTGCCCACTCCATCAAACATTGGAACATCAGCATGGATGAGTCATAATCCTTGGATAGAAGAGGAGAAATGTCAGGCGCTTCTTCAACGGTATCAATCTTAGAAGCCTAGAGCACAGGATAAAGGAAAGGCACCCATGGAGGAGCCACCACCACTAGAAACCCCATGAGTTCCACAAGTTTTATCTTTTGTATCTATGTCAAAATTTTGTTTAGTTCCACATTATGGCATGAAACAGTCCATGGTCATTCAATAATCTCATACCTATCCCCTGTTTGTAATTGAATGAACTTGTTCCTTACTTTCTTTGACTTGAGGATGAGTTGTTATTTAGTCGTGGGGGTATGATGAATCATGGTTTGTTAGGTGATGATATCAGACCCTTAACATTGTACCCTTGACATTGGACCCTTGACATCAAACCCTTGATGTCAAACCCTTGAGCTCAAACCCTTGATGTTAGACCCTTGATATCGAACCTTTGATATCAAACCTACGATATCGGACCTTTAATATCAGGTATGCGATATCATGACCTGGATAATGATATTGGGTACATGAGATTGTGATTCCTGTGTAAGCCTATAAATACACCTTTGGGTGTATAGGAAAAGGGGAAAGTTAGTAAGTGTAGTAGTAAAGTCTTTTTGTTCATTTTTAGTTCATCTCAATTCTTTTCCCAGTGCATGCCCACAATGTAATGATTATAATTGTATGGAACCTTTATTCGAGTGTGACATACTTAGACACGTGCATGACTGGCAATAAAGATCAAGATTACTTCATCATTGCAACATTCACTTAGTTTTAATTGCTTCATTGTTATTGTTATTTATTGCTTTCTTAATTAATGTTTCCTTACCTTCCTTTACTATCCCTGTTATTAAACGCGGAATGAGTATGAGTTAATCATGAGCATTTAAGTGTGACTTCTTGGTAACCTAGTAGTATATCTAGGAGTGCTCAAGTAATATATGCTTGGTAATCCCAGAAGTAGTACACGAGGTCCAAGATGTGTACGGATGATTAAGGACAGATGCTCATCACACTTAGGCTAGCTTAGATTCTCTTCTTCCACTCCCTCTTAGATTAAAACAAAGTTATTTTCCATTGCCTCTAGGAGTAACACTAGTTTAGGATCATATCATACACCTCACTTTGGATTAAACCATATGTGACAAAGTAAATACTAGTCTAAGTGGGAAGACAGTGAACTGCGATCAACGTGTAACTATCTAGATACCACAACTAGTCCATTTGTGGAGTTTGACCAGATCATGTGTACACGCTCGTATTCGTATGGTTGAGTGTAGGGGTACATTGCCACTCATTAGAAACATAAGTCCACCTCAAGATTTCTAGAAGTTTATAACCCAATACTACCTAATAGAATTAGATCTACCAAAATTATTTGTTGGAGGGGGTGGTGGTGTTGGAACCCAAATAAAGTGAAACATACATGAATCCCAAGATTTTTAGAAGTTGATAACTCAGTGCTACCTAATAAAATCGAACATGTGACCTTGGATTACCAGGCCAAAACCTATACTACTAGGCTAACACGTCATTGTTGATACTATTAATTTGTATTTTATATAGTCTCCTAGTGATGTGTTTTCCAATTACTATTAACTTGAACACATTGTTTCAGTATAGTTGTGTCATAACCCTTCTTAATCTCTTTCTCATCCACAGTATACAACAACAATTACTATCATAGAGTTTTCTAGTTAATAGTCTTTAAGCTACGAGACTTATACAATAACAAACCCTATCATAGAGTTTTCTAGTTAATAGTCTTTAAGCTATGGGATCGAGAATCATTCATCAATTCTAGTTTTCTTTGCACAATGGCTGTTTTCCTAGTGGAATCCTCTTCTTGCTACACTGTTGCACCACTGGGTGCTCTTGCGCATTGTGTTGTGTAATGATGCAATTGTTGTTTGCCCTACTTTACTCTGTGTTTGATGGTGGTTTTTGTAGCCTTTGTAGCATTGGCAAGAGTCCAATCAGGATTTCCTATGATTTTGCTTCTTTCTACCATGTCATTTTGTGATTTTGTGCTTCGTGCTTCACCATGTTGTGGCTGCTGGCTACTGGCCGCTCTGCCTCCTTCTACATTTGGTGACTTGTAGTGGTAGCTTTCTATGGTTTCATTTGCTATGGTGTGGCTGTATTTATTTAGAGGCTTGGCACAGTGGCTTGGTAGGTCTATGTTGCTACAAGGCAAACTAGTGTTGTGGGGATGTGGAGGCTAAGCTGATTTGCATGGGTATTACTGTAGTTCTTAGTGGCTAGAGTAGTGGTGTGGATTTTTGTGATGTTGTGGTGGTGGGTTGGGTTGGAGGGGAGGTATTCTTTCTTGCACTACCATGGCTGAATCACCCAATGCTTCTATTGCTTTTCTTCAAGGAAATTCCTGAAAATCTCCCTCCATCGATTTTCTACTTGTTGCTGATATTTTTAAAGTTGTCTCTAAGGACTTTTCTATGCATTTCATCTTTCTCTAGATAGTGGGTTTTCCACCTTGTTCAATGACTATTGATGAGCAGCGAGGTACCCTTATGCTCAACCATATGAATATGAGCATTTCACGCATGATTCGGTCAAATTCCAAGGACCAAGTGCCTGTGCACCTTTGTGGAACAATAACAGGTTGGTTAATCATTATCTTCCAAAACTTACTTATATATCATGGTTCGATGGTTAAGTAAGCTTGAGGCATATGATTTTTATAGCTTTTATGTGTTTTATATCCTACACTAGTAAGGAGGGGGAGAGAGATAACTAAGTAACTAATCTAATTTAACTACTCATTGACTAAGTTCTAATTACTCCTAACACCAGTATCCATTCCCACTTGCTGTACACATCCTAAACTAGTGCAACGCTACTGGGATTACCAAATGCTAATCGTTACTAGGTTACCAAGTGCTACACGCATGCTCAAAGAGGTCGTACTGAGTGTATTTAACTAAGAGAGTTGTAGGGTGAGAGAAATCATTAATCAACTAGGAAAGCATTAAATAATAATTAAGGCTAATTAATCTATTTTGAATGCTACAAGGTTTATCATAAAAAGTTCATCTTTATTTCCGTACACAAAGTATGCTCAGGTACAGAATGCTCGAATAAGGATCCGTTCACTCTATGACTCCTATTGCGGGCACGTAGAAATAATTCTAACTTTGGAGGGAAAAAATGTCAAGAGTTGGCTAAGGAACTAACTACCTAATGTGAAAACCAAGGACACCACCTCTAATTTATAGGCTAGGAGATAGGCCCTGATATCGAGTATTTAACATCACATGGGTGGATCCGATGTCGCAGACCTAATATCGTGGTTCATCATACCCCCATGACTGAATGAAAACTTATCCTTGAGTTCCTTACAAAATATTGGGAAGGTATGGCATTATTGATTGAATGACCATTGATGGTAGAATGGGGTGATAGGCTCAATGTGCCTGGTGAATGGATCAACAATACAATACATGACAACATTAGTGTTCATGACCACTGAGGTGAACACTATACATAAATGACATCTAGCCTTTATTTGGTAGCTGGAAGAGAAGGAGAGAGAAAAAGGATAAGTCATGTTGTTGCCGATGCCAAGATTGCACCTTTCGTTGTTTATCCATAACCACATCACCAATCTTGCTCCGTTCATAAATGCTCCAGTTCCGATCCATCCTGAGTGTTTCCTCCAAGCCTAGTCCATTACTGTATGATCACCATTTGCATACACAACACAGTCACAAATGAGTGAGGGTAGATAAATCAAAATGCAGTTAATACCTTGCCTCGATGTAAAGTGCATTGGCTAAGTTGTGGTTATGGAAGATACTGGTTCTAGAGATTTAACGCTAGTGACTACCTAAGGTGTAGGGGTTAGGAAAAATTGAAAACTTTGTTCCAGGGCCCTCATGACTAAGAGCAAACCTTCGATAGCAATAGGATGGAAAAAGATAAGGAATAAGAAAGATGGAGAAAAAGCAATAACGACAATGCCAATAAAATGGATGTCATGGATGGGGATGAAACAAAAAAAATTGTTGATTGTAGGAAACATTTAAGGAAAAGAAGTTAACAAATGCACCAAAAAGGAATGCCAGTGGGTCCTTCCCAAAGCAAGATCATGCCCTTGATGCCTTGACAGACCCACAAACCAAAGAGTCTGTAGGCTCTAGAAATGTCATTTGGAAGCAAGAGTTAAAAACTTACCCACAAGAATTAACTAAGGAAAAACAATGCATCAACCAAGATACTAACTAATGATAAAATTGGCAATGAGGTGAAAAATGGAAAAGAAAGGTGGAGAGGAGAGAATGGAATGAAAACCCAAGAACAAGGTTTGTGTAAAGTCCCTTGTGTGTGTTTTATGGTTAATGTGACTGAGTAGAACTCATTCCAAATCTAGGATCAACAAACCACATTCAGTGACCTCACATCAACACATTTGACCAACCTATCCTCTTGAAGCAACAAGAATGCCTCTACAAAAAGTCACCACCATTTTGAGGAGAGCGAGATGGAGAATCAGGAAGCGAGAAAGGGTCTTAGTTAGAGGGAACCTGTAGGCATGGGTAACATGTCTTTCCAGTGCCATAACCAATGCGTGTAGCCCAAGTTCATTATTATGTCTAAGGGGTGTGCCTTGAATTCTTACTTTTTTTTTTGCATGAGAACCACATCATGCAAAGACTTATTTTTATGTACTCAACTTCTGGATATTTGATGAATGGCAGAATGATGGAAAACTCAAGTTAAAAACATCCAAGCACTCAAGAGAATAGCCAGCACAACTGCATTGAATCCCCTTGAAGTCACACCATTTTCATCCTTTGAGTCTTTCCTTAGTTTGAGAAATACCTAGCCACCCATTTGTTAACAATTTTATTAGAGAAAGGGACTATATAGTTCCAAGCCAAGGGAGGCCATAGGATTTTATGGATGCATGAACGACGTAGACTCATTACCTGTTTAATCAAAAGAACCATACCTTAATATCAACATCATATTTCAAAGGTAAAACCCAAACATTAGCAATCAATATGGTATTATTCATGGCACCATCATGAACACTTATTGGGTGATGAACAAAATAAAGTAATCACACAAAGAAATGGTAAAAATATGAATGATGGTGTAAAAAAAAATAAGAAAGATTAAAGAAATGTGCAAAACAAAAATGTGCAAAACAAAAACGTGTAAAACAAAAATGTGTAAAACAAAACTTTAGAAAGAACTAAGGGCCTTCAATGGTTAGCAGAGGTGGCCATCTCCCCCATGACTGAGTTGGAAGGAGAAGATCTAAAATAATGAGCAAGGTTGCCCACCTACAGAGGTAACATGTGTTTTGGCTATTTGATACTCATGGAAAGGTTTTGTTTGTTGCATGTTGACTAACAGTCTCTTATCTGGGCTTTCAGGTTTATATATGGCCATGGCCCTTGAAGGAAAAGTTGCATAGATAATGTAAGGTCCTTCCCACA
>MNCI01037173.1:52047-90881 GCA_015680685.1 Gnetum montanum | reverse complement strand
GTGATGGCCGTGGTTGAAGGCGACTTGTTTGCGAACCAATCACCGCTGTGGTTCAATATTCTTTCCACATTTACTGATGGACGTATGTCTCTTAATTTTATTTTACTTTCTCCTATTTCTTCCCAGAACCTGCAAGAACCGACACATGTTTGAAGCAAGATTCATATGCAGCATCATCCGAAGCCACCGATTCGAACTGCCTCCGCACAATAGGACCCTGTAAAATCGTAATTGACGATCACCGCGGGGGAAGGCCCTGCAACTGCAATCTGACTCTGCCGAATCGTGCTGGAGAAGAAAGGGATTTTTTGAATAACTACGTGCCCAAACAGAGGGTTTCAATTCCTGTTTTGCCCCCAAAACTGACTTAGGGTTTCCTTCGTTTTTCTGTTTGGCTTTCCTGCGTTTTTTCTGTTTGTTTGCCTACGCCCGCTGCTGACCTTTCTACGCCCACTGCTGCGCACGCTGCTGACCCTTCTACGCTACCGTTGTTCATCCATTCTCTGCCGAATCCGCCTTGAGATCGCCTCCAACGTTTTGTTCTTGATTTTTTGAAAAACGAAATCAGCAACGCCAACGGCTGCGGTGGTGCAGAGCGACGGCGGCAGAGACGTTTGATGGCTTGGCCGTGATTTTACGGTGGCCATGTATTTTCCAGTTACACCGCAGTCTTCCTTTCTCTCCACTAGTGCTGCATAATTTTCAAAACACTTGAGGCGTTGCCGATTTTTTCTGATTAATTCTTGTTTTACATGAAATTTCAAATGTTGTCTTTTTAAGGATACAACCGAATTTCACAACCGAGATTTGCAACTTTGTATACTCCCTTCCTTACTGATTTTACTATCTTCTGATCTTTGACAAGGGAATAATCTGGCACTTTCATCTTATACCCAAAAGGCTTCAACATAAAATTTTTACCAGTAAATCAATCTTCTAAACTAAAACACCCATCAACCTTCAACACTAAGGCTATACTTAACTTACAACCATAGATTCTTACAATTTTGAATAAAATATTTTAACTATTCCATGGAATGGCCAAATGTGCCAACACAAATGCCTTTGATAGTTTTCGGTTGATGGGTAATTCCTTGGATGAGTTTGATTTTCTCAGGGTCTACCTCTATCCCTATACATGAGATTTTATGCCCAAGTACTATGCCTTCTTGGATCATCAAATGGCTTTTTTGCTAGTTGAGCCTCAAATTAGTTTCTACACATCTTTTCAGTACTTTCTCTAACTAGTCCAAGGCTTGATCAAAGTTTTTTTCATAAGTGGAGAAGTCATCCATAAAGACTTCCACACCATTTCCTATCTACTACTGGAATATGCTTAGAACTAAGTGTTGAAACGTTGCAGGGGCATTGCACAAGCCAAACGACATTTTTTTTGTATACAAATGTTCCCCAAGGATTGGTGAACATTGTTTTGGCTTGGTCTTCTAGGGCTATTTGTATTTGGTTGTATTCGTTATATCCATCCAGAAAACTATAATAGCGATGCCCTGCAATTGTGTCTAAGACTTGGTCAACAAATGGTAACGAAAAGTGATCCTTGAATGTTGCCATGTTTAGTAGCCTAAAATTGATGCACACCCTCCATTTTCCTCCATTTTTAGGCATGATTACTAAGGGGCTAACCCATTTGTTATCAGCAATGGGGTATATGAACCCAGCCTTTAGAAGCTGTTCGATTTCTTCTTTTACTACTTGCTTCAACTTTGGGTTCAATCACCTCTGTGGTTGTTTCTGAGGCTTCATGGAGGAGTTAGTGTAAATCCTATGCTGGCATATCCTAGGATCTATTCTAGTTAGTTTTGGATATGACTAGATGAAGGCTTTTAACCACTTGTTTATTACCTTTAGCAAACTCTCTTTTTGTTGCAGAGCAAGTTTTACGTTGATGATTACCAGTTTTCCATTCTTAAGGAACATGTACTCCATACCAGTGGGTAATGGTTTTAGCTCTAGGGGTTTCTGTTTAAATTTCTTAGGAATTTCCAACTTCTCCTAGTTGATGTTTTTGAGGTTAGGACTTGGAAGTTGGCGGTGGACTTGCTCTAATGCGTCTATGCTATCTATGTAAGCACAAGTCAAACCCTCAGTTAGTTCCATGCATATAAGTGAGCTACTTTCTTGATCAGCTGTCAACCACTAGGTGTCTTCTTGTCGTGTGGCTACTACATACAAGCACGTTTGTATATTGATCACTTGTGCACACTGATTGCATGTAGGCAATGTTAAACTTTGCACAACCCATGATCTCTGCACGTAATTACACCCTATGTCACTATATGTGATGCATGGAACTTTCTTCTTCTCGATCTTTTTGAAAGTATTTTTCTTAGATATTTCTAGGGAAAGATCGCAGATTCCTAGGTGTGCATCAATAGTGCTTAGCCATGCCCTTCCCATTATGATTGGGAAGTCACCCTTACTATTGTTCACTTGAATCACTAAGAAGTCAGCTGGATACGATCATCCACAAACAATGGTAACAATGTCCTCCACTAATCTCAAGGAAATAGTGATGGATTGGTTGGCCAACTCTAAATGGATGTTGCTCTTTTTTAATGGAGGTAGGTTCTAGGCCTTATACATTTCTTGGAATATTAGGTTGACACTAGAACCTGAATCCAAAAGAGCTTTGCATGGCTCATTCTCAGTGATTTGTAGATATATCAAGGGACTCCCAGGATCAAAGAATTTCCTAGGAAGGTGGCCAACATTGATTTAATCAGTAATGAAATGTATTAACATGACTGTATGTGTTGAATGCAATGTTAGGTTTGAAGGGGGCTTTGAAGCTTTGTTTGATACGGAGATGTCCAAAGACTCAGCTGCTTGTGGTTGCAAAGGCTTGGTTGGACTGTTGGTTTTGAAGAAAGATCTTTTCTTCATACAGTTGTCAGAACCAACATTAGGTTAAGGATTAACAACCCTTGTGGAATTTTGTTATTATGGTTGAGCAGGAAGTTCACCTTGCATTGCTGGAGTAGGTGGTAATGGAGCTATTGGTGGGAGGGATGCAGTTGAATTTGAAGGATGGTATACTTGTGGAATATCGTCCCCAGGAGAGGGAGTTCTATAGTACTTGTGAGCTTGGTAGTGATGTTGAGGAGTAACATGATCAATAGAGTTATGTGGAGAGATTGGATGTTGCACATAGTATCCATATGGGTCAGGTTGCTGCCGGTAAGGATATTGTTGCCTTGGTGGTGGCATTCTCCATGATTGTGGGTGTTGCCACTGTTGATGTTGCTCAATCGATTATGGTGGAGTTCCACTTGGATAATATGTTAAAGGTTAGTGAAATTTCCTTGGGTTACCTTGAGGATAAGGTAACCGTCGGAATGTTTGCTGTTTGTTTAATCATGGATTAAGTGCATACACCCCAGACTCTTGTAGATGTGAGATCAAAAGGCAACATCCCTTAGGATGGTCATATTGACATATCTTACATCCACTATCATCATTTGTATATGAGTCCAAAACCTCTTCAATAATAGCAACTTTGCCCTTACCCTTATTATGTGCATTTTCTACTTCTCTCTTTTTTCTTTTGTCATGATCACTACCTCGCTCTCTAGACCCCTCTACTATTTTGAGAATAGTTTAAAACCCACTATCTAGGGAGCCCACATTTGGTCTACCTTTGCCGATACTTTTGATGTTAACTTTTGGATAGGCAAGGTTTTCCTATTCACCATCTCTTCGAGTGGTGACTCTTCCTCATCCTCACAAAATCTTACTCCCTTCTTCTGGAGGGAAGGATCTCGATTATATTCTTCTGCACTTTCTCTCTTTCGTAGCTCACCTTCTTCCTTAGCAACTTGCTCTAGTAGTCTATGAATTTGATGGGACCTAAGCTCAGATAACCTTCCTTGGGCATAAGTCCCAAGGGTTCTTCTCGTTTCATGCCTAAGCCCATCTATGAGATGACATAGCTGATCCCGTTGTGAATAACCATGGCTAGGACAATGATGTAATAGTGCATAATAGCGGCCCATGGCAGCATCAAAGGGTTCATGACTTTCTTGTTTTCATCCTTGAACTTGCTTTTGTAGGTTAGAAACCCAGGAGTACATTTGGTACTTATCGTTGAACAATTCTAACATAGTACTCCACCTATGAATGAATTCTGGTTCTAAGGACTGATATTAGCTTTTAGCTTCTTTTACTAGTGTTCGTGGGAACAACTTAAGTTTTTGCCACTCATTCTCTATGTTTTGTAAGGCACATGCATCATGAAATGCTTGTAAGTGATTTTGAGGATCAGCATTTTATCCCGCTTCAAATCGTGGGATGTTATTCATATCTAACCTCTTGATCCTACTATCTCTTTGGTGCCTTGTTGGAACTCTCACAACCTCAGTTATATCTAGCATGCTTTGAGTAGTGAGTAGGGGTTCATCATGATCGGCTCGTTCATGGCATCTATGATGCCTATGTTGTTCCCTACTATACCTTCTTCTATGTCATGATTCCCTAGAGTGCCCTCATCCTTTGTCTTGGTTGTTTCATCTGTGACTTCCACTTTGCTTGCCCTTATCCTCACGATCGTTTTCTTTATGGCTATGTCCAGACACTAAAGGAGAGGGTGAAGGAGATGATGAAGGTGAAGAAGAAGGAGAACCACCACCATGACAATGTCTACTACCTTCTTTTCGGTGGTCTCTGCCTTGATCGCAATTGCGATCAGACTGCCCACCTTTGTCATGTGTCCTTGTTCCTTTTTCGGATACTTTGTGTCTATTGGTATCAGCACTTGGGTTATGAATAGTAGAATGAAGGTTTTGATACACAACCCCTTGGCCAAAGTCAAGGGGAGGAACATTGTTATGTGGGCAACTACTTGAGGTAGGTTCATCACCCTCAATTTTGCTTAAAACGTGGGGGGCATCCTTGGACCATTTTCCCTTCAAAGACTTATGGTGTTTCTCCTATTGCAAATCCCTTTAATATTGCACCTTTGTGGGATGATAGTCTCTCAAATCATAGTCCTGCGCAACGTATTCTATGTGTAAGTGTTGCATGCCTATTCGTGTGAGAGCATGAAGAAGCATGCTTAGGACTAAACGATTGGGAGGTAACACTATGTTACCTTTCAAGTCATGCCAATGCAGTTGTTTGTCTTGATGGAGAATAAAGGTGAAGTCGAGTACATATTCATCAAGATGAATATATACCATACAAAACTATTGAGGGATTGACGGATTAATATCATGTGTATTATGCTGCTAATTGCTTCTTGTGTTAGTCCTAGGCAGTGAAGTGCTTTTGTGTGAAGAAGAAGACATTTTGTCTTGTTCAGTGTGTAATGTACTATTATCTTTTTCTTAACCAACCCTAAGGGTTCGTTCTAACAATGTGAATGATTTCCTAAGTTCTACTTAGTGCACAAACAACTAAGTCCCTGACAACGACGCCAATGATGAGTGGCAAGGTACCCCTATGCTCAACCATACGAATATGAGCATTTCACACATAATCCAGTCAAATTCCAAGGACCAAGTGCCTATGCGCCTTTGTGGAACAATAACAGGTTGGTTAATCATTATCTTCCCAAACTTACTTGTATGTCATGGTTCGATGGTTAAGTAAGCTTGAGGCATATGATTTTTATAGCTTTTATGTGTTTTATATCCTACACTAGTAAGGAGGGGGAGAGAGATAACTAAGTAACTAATCTAATTTAACTATTCATTGACTACGTTCTAATTACTCCTAACACCAGTATCTGTTCCCACTTGCTATACACATCCTGAACCAGTGCAACACTACTAGGATTACCAAATGCTAATCATTACTAGGTTACCAAGTGCTACACGCATGCTCAAAGCGGTTGTACTAAGTGTATTTAACTAAGAGATTTGTAGGGTGAGAGAAATCATTAATCAACTAGGAAAGCATTAAATAATAATTAATGCTAATTAATCTATTCTGCATGCTGTAAGGTTTATCATAAAGTTCGTCTTTATTGCTATACACAAAGTGTGCTCAGGTACACAATGCTCGAATAAAGATCCATTCACTCTATGACTCCTACTACGGGCAAGCAGAAATAATTCTAACTCTGGAGGGAAAAAATGGCAAGAGTTCAGCTAAGGGACTAATTGCCTAATGTGAAAACCAAGGGTGCCACCTCTTATTTATAGGTGAAGAAATAGGCCTCGACATTGAGCATGGGTGGATCCAATATCGTAGACACGATATCGCGGTCCTAATATCGTGGTCCATTAACTATTAATTTGCAAATTAAAAATATCCTACAGTTTCATGGTATTCAAGTTTCACACACCTTCTATTACACCTAAAACTTTATTCTAGCTGAACTCTTTGAAGATTCTCAAGTTGAGAAAGCCCTCTTAACCCAAATTTTTCCAGCATGTAATGCAACACTCATCGCATGTGCTTGGAAATTCAACTTTAACGTCAATGACCCAGATTACAATGTTATCCCTTGCTATGTTGAATTACCAAACGTTCCATTAATCATTTCTTTTGTAGAGAGGAACATAGAGAGTACCCTCAATTGTATCATCTTTGAACATGACATTAATGTCAATGGAACTTAGTTTCATTGGGTATTGTATTGAACTTAATACCTCTAATAGAAAGAACTCTATTACCCTTGTAGCTGGAGGGAAACTTTTTACTTAAGAAGTTGAGTACTCTTATCTCCTAAATTCCTGTAGCTACTATCATTGGGCTGAGCACCATACTTTTGCATATCCTTATTTAGCTAAGAAAAAACAAGTAGTTGACTCTCAAAAAAACCATTCTTCAACCACTCCCAAATCCTATCCATCATCAAAAACTTTCAAGTTGGGTACCTCTTCTAAAAAATTTTTAAAGCCTTCCTCCTCATCCAACCTTGTAAACTCACAAGTACCCCAATCTAGTTCTCTCATAAAGGTTGCTTCAAAAGCACAAGTCACCCTTTTAAAGTCATTCAAGGATTTAGTATTAAGTAACGAGTTTATGAAGGGCGGTTAAAGGAAAAGAGCTAAAGATTCCTTTACTACATCTCCTCTTATTTCTTCTTCCCCCATGGACAACCTTACTCTACCTATTATAGCAAGCAACTCCTTTGATATTCTTACATGCTCAATGGAAGTTGATACTTTGAATCTTGAATCTTCTAATGTCATTTTATTAGAAACATCCTCTACTTTTCCATGAATCTCTTATCCTAGAATGTCCAAGGCCTAACTAATAGGCTTCGATGTGAACACGCAAGCAAATTGCTCTCTAGTTTAAATATAGCTTTTAATTTTATTCTTCTTCAAGAAATTAAGATTTCAACCAACCATTTATCTCTTTTAGCCCATTGGTTTCTCATTCACTCTGTAGTTCTTGCTACTTCCCATGTGTGTGGAAAAGGGGAAGCAACCATTCTCTTGTCAACTTATTAGAACGACAAAGTCATTTAACATGGTTCCAATTTTGACCATGGAGTTCCTTGGGCTATCTTTACCTCCTCACAAGGACCCTTCGGCGTCTATTCAATTTATGCCTCTAATGAATCTACAGGACAGGCTTGTTTGTGATAGGAACTAGCCCATTCTCTTCCTTCTATTCCTTGGATTTTTGGTGGTGATTTTAATATGATAGAATTCTCTCATGATAGGTTGGGGGAGTTTTTCTTAACTTCTTAATTGTGAGTATCAAGCATGGTCAAATTTTAAGAAACAATTCTATCTTTCTAGGCATTAAGGCTATTGCTAGTGGTCCTCTTCAAAGATTCACATAGAGTAATCTTTAGCTTGGGCAGGCTCACATATATAGTTGGTTAGATAGGTTTTATTTTTCCACTCTTTCTTTTTGGTAGGTTTCTTCTAGTACCATTGTTCATCAACACACAACTTGATCCAACGATTACCCCATCACTATATATATGTAGATCCATAGTAGTTACGACAAGCATAATTTCCATCTTTTCCAACTATACTGTAACTATTTCTCTTCTTTTCTTGCTCAACAACTTCTCTCAAACCTTTGGAATGCAGAACCTAGGCCCTTAGGTCAAGTGGGTTGGATCCAATGGTGGTATCATGCTACTAGTAGAATGCGTAATTTTACCTGCTATTATGGTAAAGAACTGGCTTCTTGTGTCAAACAAGAGTATAACAACATCCACTTCACTATTGATCATTGTACTAAAAGATTAGCTCAAGATCCCTTCAATACTCAAGTTCATGGGAAGTTAGTTAGAGTCAACTTAGCCTTCCAACATTGGGATGTCTACAAGGCACAAAGTGCCTTAATAAAGAGTATACTTACTTGGTTAAATATTCAGGATGAACATTGTAAGGAATTTTTCAAGTATCTTAATAGGTATTCCCCCTCACCCTCTTTAGATAAACTTTCTAATGATCTTACCACCATCACTAATCACAATAGTCTTCTTTCATATCTTAAGGAGCATTTCGAGGCCTTATTTATCACTACCCCTATGGATCTTTCATCATTCAAGGCTACAACTCTTAATTACCCTAGGTTAGTTAACTCTACCATGTTGCAAACTTTAGAAGCTAATATTACCTAGGTTGAACTTCAACAAGCTTGTTTTAAACTGAGCCCTAGGAAGGTCCTTGGTTATGATGGTTTTCCCGTTGAATTTTTTCAGAATCATTGGGATCTAGTTGGTAATGATCTCTTCCAAGTTATCAAAGAGGCTACCCTTGTTGGTTCTCTTGGGCAAATTTAAACTAAGGGATCATTCATCTTCTTTCTAAATTGGGGGATCCTACTTGTATCTCCAATTGGAAACCCATTACTCTTCTTAATGTGGTTTACAAAATATGGGCCAAGTGCTTTGCCTTATATTTGAAGAAAATTCTTTGTCATATTGTATCTCCCTAGTAAACAGGCTTTGATCTTGGGAGATAAATTTTAAATAATGTGGTTCTTGCTTGAGAAGGTCTTAAGGGGGTAGAAGACGATAGTCAAGATATCCTCTTGATGAAGCTAGATTATGCTAAAGCCTATGATAATATTAAGTGGGACTTTATTATCTAGACAATGACTAAATTGGGTTTTGGTCCTAAGTTTCTTCATATGGTGAAATGTTTATTTTTTGATGCTACTATGAGAATTGCTACTACCTTAGGTATCACTTCTCCCTTCTCTATTCATAGGTTAGTGAGGCAAGGTTATCCTCTTGTCCCTTACCTCTTCATCATCATTGTTGACTTCCTTTGTCATCAATTAAACTTTGATATTTAGAATAAGAACCTTTCTGTGGTTTGTCTCTCTTCCCCTCAATATCAGTTTCTTAATATGCATTTGCTAATGACTCCTTTTTTCTTATTCAAAACTCTACTGATAATGTGCAGTGGCTCTTATCTTAGGTGGAGTAATATTGCTCTCTCTCTCTGACTCTACTATTAATTGGAGTAAATTGTCTGTTTATAGTTTCAACAATAATTCTAGTCATTTACCCAACTATAACTGAAAGCTTATTCAAGACCAAGATATCATTAAGATTTTGGGTATTCCCTTCCATTTTCGAGGTCCTACTTCAATCCTTTGGGAGCAAGTAATTTCTCGGATTTAAAGGAAAATTGAAAAATGGAAGACTAAACCACTCACCCTTGCAGGTAAGAACCTTTTCTATAAATCTATTTGTGCTTCTACTCGTGTATTATTCCTCATGTTGGACTCCCTCCCATGTTGCTTATTAGAAATTGGAGCAATTATTTCAAGACTTCATGTGGTCATCTAAAGACTCCCAAAAAGGCTTCCATTGTGTTGTGTGGAATATTGATACTCTTCCTAAGAATAGGGGTGGTTTAGGCATTTTTAATTCTTTTAAACAGGGGCTCGCCTTAGTTGCTAAGTGGTTGATTCAACATCTGGATGCCCTTGACATTATTGGGAGTCTTCTCTAGCCAAGGCTCCAACAAATGTTTCCCAAAAATAAGGCCTTTTGGAAAGGTAACCATGCTGTTAATTGGATCCTCTTCCACCATACTATCACCATTCCTAGGTCCCATGTATTCAAAAGCATTTGGAGGGCTTAGCAAGCTTTACATCATTATATAAGTTGGACTAATGTCAAGATCCATCCTACTCTTCTTTCTAAGCTTTGCATCTGGTGGTTACCCCTGTCACCTATCCCTCTTGCCATTACGAATGTAAAGGTGCCCTCTACTTGGTATTAGAAGGGAGTTATTTCCATTAGTTTTCTTTGTCTTGTAAATTAATGGATTTCTTAGGAAGTGTTTGAAAATTTGTATGGGGCTTCTAGACCTATGCATCATCGCTTAGATTGAGTTTATAATTTCATTCATCAATTCATGCAATTGGAGGTCTTGGTCCAAAGCATTTTTCATGGCTTCCAATGGACTAATGGATCAAAACTTTTGCCTTATAAACCACATGTTTCCTTTCAATTGTTGCATGATTTCTCTAGGGCCATTCAATGTTGTAATAGATCTTGGCACAAACAAGAGTCTGAGCAATTCTAGATCTTCCTTTTCAACTGAATTTGGAGCCTTCTGACTCTTCCTTAAATTCAACAGTTTCTTTGGTGTCTTCTTCATCAAGGTTCACGCATTGGCAAACACCTTGAATACCTTGGGATTCACACCCTTAAGTGCCCTCTCTATGGTGGAACTAAGGATTTTGTCCATGTTTTTGGCATTGCCCCTTTGCTCAGCATATATGGGGATGGGCCTCTAAACTTATCCCTTCGTGCAAGCTTTCTTAAGATGACATTATGTTTGGCTTTTTGTCTACCACCTTCATGAACTTCAAATTTCTTTAAAGTGTTATTAGGCCCATTGTTTTATATTATATTTGGAAGTGCAGATGTACTATTCTTTTTTCAAAGGACTAATAATTCAAATATCTATTATCTAACTATTATGGAGAAATTGTAGATCTTTCGCCTCGTTCACTTCCAAATCATATCTCATGCTTCAAAGCCCAAATTGGATACTAATTAGTTGATTCATTTGTTACAATGTTGGAGCAATTACAAGAGTCCTAACAATCTTCCTCAACACAACTCGCTTCATGGGAGTATCTCTTCATGATTTTGGGTGTTTTATGCTTCGTCTAGTTTTCTACCCTCTTATCTACTCCTATTTTTAGTTGATGCTTGGTGGATGGTAATCTCCAGATTGTATTCCTCCACCTTGGGATGGATTGTTTGTAATAATGTTTCCCTTTGTAACATCCCTAGTTCTTTAGGTTCCATTTTCCTTCTATATCTAGTTTAAATGTCTTGATGTTGAATATGTACTTAGTGTCTTTTTCTATTAATAAAACTTGCTTTTCAGGGTCCCACACCCCCCAGAATCTTTAGTTTTAGATTCACTATCTAAATTGGAGGAACTTAATTTCATTCTCTTGGATTCCCGTTATGTGACTTTAACAGTCGAGGCTCTACTCCTAGGCTTAGCTCCTAAATTACTAGATACTTCTGTTTCATTGGTGCAATTCAATGGCTTCTCGATGGAAATTTTCCTTCCAATCAATGAACTTTTTACTCTCTCTAGCTGAGCCTTTGCTTTCTTAATTTTTGTTTGTCGGGAGACGGGGCTTTCATATTGGCAAAGAAAGTATAAGGTAGAGCATCAGAGCTAGCCAATATTTCCAAAACTTCACCCATGGACAGTTTCTTGTAAGGTCTCTTTGCACTCTCTTTCTTTGCCCTTGTATTCTGCTTGCTTGTTTTGCCATTTTGTTCCTTTTTCTCCTTGTGTTTGCTCCAGATTCAACAGCAATGGTTTTTAAAGAGCCATGCCTTCTGCTCAAATCGCCATACACCAAAGCCAAACTCTCAGCACAAAGCTGATTTTGCACTTTCCTCTACCTGAGAATTCTTCTGATTATGGCCTTCTTTTCCATCAACAACCACAACATCTATACTTTTCTGTGTTGGGACTTCCCATTTGATTGACTTCTAGAAACCAAACTAAATTATAAATAAAAAACCCACTTCAGAAATCTTAGCAAAATTTGCAGTATTTTCTCATAGGATGCTTTGCCTCGATCCGTGCTAGAAGTCTCACATCACCTCTCAATATTTTTTTAATGCTTGAAGTTGTGAACTGAACGCGCTAGACACTGACTTCGCAAGCTTATGTTTGTCTTTAGTTTCATCGTGTTGGTGGCACTGATATTTTAAAGCAGAATTTCAAAATGACCATCACTATTTAGTATTTACTATACACAAACGACAATAAGAATCGCAGAGCCATTGAACTTCTACACGTATCTATCCGCATAGAAAGATATTATTCTATAAGACATGATTGCACCATATCAGAATATGACTTTAATAGATTGAAAATTTGAATCAGAAGATTCACAGGTACCAAACAGTTTTCCAGGGTGAATGTAACTGGTAGATTCAAGTAATCAAATGGTTTTTTCTCGAGTGATTTAGATTCAAACAAATTACCAGATTTTGGTAAACAAACAATTCATCCAAAAAGCATAAGGTTTTTTCTGAAGTTATTTGTTCAAACAAATCACCAAATTCTGGTAACCAAACAATTAATCCAAAAAGCTAAACAAACACGCCCTCAAGGGTCACCTTGAGGCTAACCCTGCAGCCGCTCGCAACAGCAAATGACAAAGGAAGCAATTTATTATGCCAACACAGTAAAAAGTAGCCAAGCCCAGACCATTGCCAACAATTAAGAGAAAATTTCATAAAATGAGACTTAGAAATGCCAATGTCGAAATCCATTTTACGATTCAGACTTGAAAAAGCTAACACACATCCATTGTATATGGTCGATATCCTTTTTTCAGACTTGAAAAAGCCAACACACATACATTGTATGTGGTCGATATCCTGAAATCCTCCTTTTTGGAGTTCAGTCGCTGTCGCCAGTAATGATAATCCAGCCGAATCGAGTGCTTTTACATACATTGAACGTGATCATTTAGATATGCCGCTTTTGTGTTTCGACTTTCAGCGTCGAACACAGCGGCATTAGATAATTTGCCCAGAATCCTGAATTTGAATTTGAAGGCAGTTGAGACACGACATTGCACGTTTCCAAGTAAAAAAATTTACCATGCATCATAATAATAATAATAATGTCTACGTGGCTGCCTGGAACATAGCCTTATTCTGAATTATAGTTGGGTGGTTGTTAAGGTGATATTCTGAATTATGAAGATCAGGCCACAGAATACTAGATATATATATTTGCATGAAGAACTGACACGGTTGTAGTGGGATTCAAAGAGCCAGTCAGGCGAGACCTGGAGATCCATCCTTTCCCGCAAGTTTTGATTGCAGGAGGTGGAAAAAAGGAACAGGGAAAGGGGGAAATGGGTCTCTGGGTTTTCGCTTATGGTTCTCTAATGTGGAATCCTGGTTTCCCTTTTGATGATAAGCAGATCGGATTCATCAGAGGGTATCGCCGTGTCTTTCAGCTGGGTAAGTTTTGCTTTTGTATCTTCTCACTGCTGGTTTGCGCATTAGGGTTTGTTTGTTTTATCTTCTTGTGCCGGGAATTTGGTCTGTGGGCCATGCTGTAAAGGCGATTCAATTATTGCGTCGCGTCTAATGCCTTTGTGTGACCGGGAATCAGGAATTGTTATTCCAATTTGTTATGATCTGGGTTTGCCTTTTTGTCTTGTTTTGATGAAGAATTTAATCAGGATTCGTATTCTTCTTTGTCCTGCCTTTGAAATAATGTAGCAGAATAGTCTGGCTATTCTGTTTTTGAAATAAATATATTAGTTGTTGCCTCAAGAACGGCTGGTATAATATCTGAATGCAAGGAAATCAGGAGTAGCTTCACTGCAATGGAATTTTATGTAAGTGTCCGCAGAGTAGCCGATTGCTTGTTTTAACAAAATTTTTATTGAACTATCGAACGTTTCTAGAAAGTTTCTGGATCATTACAAATGAACAAATGATTTTCTCCTCTTTGGCCACTAGAAACTTTTTCGATCATCACAAATGAACAAATTATTTTCTACTCTTTGGCCAATGTGCAGTGAATTCCTCGTTTTGGACAATCAATATTTATCCTTCCTAGATAGTAACAAGCTATTCTAGAAGTGTTTGCCATATCCCTAAATGCCTGGATAGTCTATTCATACCCTCAGGCTATTACGAGCAGCGGGGTTCTCTTTTTAAGATTGCATGCCATGTTTGTATTAGTCTTCCTCATTGTTTTCCATTAACATTAATTAAGCAAACTTCCTTAAAAAGTGCATTCTGTGGCTTTCTATGCACATGAACATTTGGGATGAAATTTTTCTCTTTTCCCCTGTGACTTCTATCCCCAGATTTCCTGTTATAAGAGAATTTTTGTGCTTTGTTTTTCTAGTAGCATCTAACATTCATCTTGGCATGCTCTCTGCCATATTCACACATTCTTGATGCTTTTTGATTGACTATCATCCTGCACCATATAGAATCTTAGGTCTAATAGTTGTTTTGCAGAATTATCCATTTAATCTTTTAGGAGTTCTTTTATCACAAGGTGCATATCTAGCCTGAGTCCATTTCACTTATCCTGCTTTAATTTAATTTTTTACATCATATTAATCTCACTATCCATTTGTAAAATAGATGCCAAATAGCAGATTTGTTTACTCAAAATTGGAGTCACTTATTTAGTCTTTAATAAATATTGACATTTTTAAAGTTACGAATCTTTTTGCATGTGTTGTAGACTTGTCTTTGCTTTTCAGTGCATAATTTGTTCTCCTATTTCTTGGAACTAGTTTCTCTGAGGTATTCCTTTTGTTTGGGATAGCATTTTTTATGGCTTTTTCAAGTAATGCCCATAGGATACCGAGTTCAAGCACCAGCATTGATTTCAGTTTGTGTTGTATCATTTGAAGTTTCAACATAAATGTCCACCTTCACTGGATAGACATTCAAGAGTCTAGGAACGCTTTTTAACATTTTCTTAAATTTTGCAAGCTTTCAGCAAATATTATGCTCTTTGCTTTTCAGAGCTAACAGCTATGATGTTTAAGTGTTAATTTTTCTGGTCAACAGATCTAGTTGATATGCTAGGCTAGAATGTAATCTGAAGTCTTAAGTCCTGCATGCCTTAATAATATCACTTCATCGTTCTGGCTATATTGTTGATTTTAAATGATATTTTTATTTCTTCATTGCACACTTACTCTGTAAGCTACACCATAATGTTCAGGCTCCATGTTTTGTGAATAATTTCATTAAAATGTTTTCATGAGGACAGGTTATAATTCTAATTAATACTTTTGAAGAACGATGCAGAGCTCCTTTTTCACGTTAACAAACTATTATGAATTAGTCTCCAAATTGCAAATTGGTCAGGCGGGTAGTAGAGAATTTTGAGTTATTTCTCAAAGCTTTGACCTGTTAGTATTGCCACCACATATAGAGCCCATTTTTCTCTCAGACAACTGGCAAACTCTTAAGTGAACACTAGAAAAGTAGAGTGTATTCCCATTTTTGTAGATATTTTTGGTTGGTCCCTTTAGACGTAAGTATCTGCTTTTTTGTATTCCTATACATAAATACCCGAAGTTGATCAGTTCAGCATGGAATCCCCTTAAGATGCCTTCCAATGCTTTTTTATCTCTATTATTGTATTTTCATATCTAGGGTCCATCATTTGGAATGATGGTA
The DNA here is from genome assembly GCA_015680685.1 of Gnetum montanum. Classification (NCBI taxonomy): domain Eukaryota; kingdom Viridiplantae; phylum Streptophyta; class Gnetopsida; order Gnetales; family Gnetaceae; genus Gnetum; species Gnetum montanum. Next base: position 75,268 of record MNCI01037173.1, on the reverse strand, counting down.
AGGTGCTCATTTCTCAAGTTGCAAAGCCTGGCCTTAGCCACTTAAAAGATTGAGGCTTTCACTCATCTACTGGCCCTCTTGGGATCACACTTGGTGAGATGAATGTTGAAACTCCAGGTGATGACCCTTATTGTATTTCCAAATCCCCAATGTTTATTTTTCTATGTGCCTAGCAAGAAAAAAGAATTACCTTGTTAATGCTTGGGCAGTGTGTTTTTACATAGGAAGTTAACCCGAGTCCACCTTACCAATCCTTAATTCCTATGTTGAAGTCGGCATGTATGCACTTTAACTTGTTTGTTTTTGCTTTCCTCTGGCGTTAGCTTTTTCTAACAAACATGGCTGTTCAATTTCAACAATTTTACAAACATTTCATTGTCTTTTATAGTCAGTAAAAATGCCTATCAAATAATATTTTCCTAAACAGAATGGAAGTTTCTGTTTCAATTTTCAGCCTGTTACCTTTTTTTGGTAACATTTTTTTTTTCTATACTAATTCTCAAATTTCCCATCTTTTGTTTTCATATCTATTCACAGCATCCTACGAAGCTATCTCAGTTCTTTTACATTTATGCAGCTTGTATTGATCACAGAGGGACACCAGAATATCCTGCACGATCATGCACATTAATTGAAGAAAAAGAAACTTTATGCGTAAGAATTTCTCTTAGCTTACAGTTGATGTACTAAATGTGTTATTTTGGCAGTTGAATAATAGTTATTAATATTTTATTATCTGTTTTTACTTATTTATTTAATTTTTACTGCAGTGGGGTGTTGCTTTCTTCATAAATGGAGGACCTGAGAAACAAAGGTTGGCTATAGAGGTAAGCAAGGAACAATAGTTCTATCTCTTGGCTGTTTATTTTATCATGCCATGTATTTTATTGTTGCAAGAGAACGTGTATCAATGGCATTCTTTATTGTTGCCTCTATTTTAGTATTTGGAGAAGAGGGAATGCGAGTATGATACAAAAAGCTACATAGATTTCTTTACGGTAATATTGCTTTTCTTTTCCCCCGCACACTTTCATTGTAAGAGTTTGTTCATTTGGGCGAAATATGGATATATCCTTCTTTTTGCATGTTTATCCTAAACATTCTGTTCCTTGCAATATTTCATGACAGGATGAAGATTATCGGAAACCTGCCTTAACCAATGTCCTCGTGTAATTTTCTTGGCCTGTCTTTATAAGATAAAATGTTAGCTTACTTTAATTGGAACTCATTTTTTTATTTGAATTTTTATTGCTGGTTGATACAACAGTGTGCTGATTATCTTATTGCAGTTTTACAACCACCCCAAATGTTGACACGAATAAGTATTTTCTAGGCCCAGCACCACTGGAGGCAATGGCAAAGTTAGTCTCCTTGTATGCGATCAAAATTCTAAGATTTTTAGGAAGCTACTGCTATGTTGCTAAAAGGTTTCTAATTTCCAATTACAGGCAAATTGCAACTGCTGTTGGACCATGTGGAACTAATTATGAATATCTTTTTCGCTTAGAAAAGGCACTACATAGTATTGGTAAATACAATTTTCTGATCTCTGGTATGTTATTTCAAATAGTTTAGTGTTTTGGTTGGTCTAAAACAAACTCTTGTTTCGCACAGGACGTGAAGATAAAGAAGTTATTGAGCTTGCCAACGAAGTAAGAGGAATTCTTGGACTTGATTGTACCCTACACCCACAGTATTAAATTTGTATGGGGAAGGAAATAGTAGATTTTTATGCCAGTACATTCAGCCTAACTTCAAATGTCAGTGGGAAGATGGTTATTAAGCCATAGTATTAGGCATGCAGAAGGAAGGGGATGGTGCCGGTGTTGGGATTATCATTTCATTTGCATCAGTATTAACGGTGGGTTTTAAAAATTTTAAACAATTTTTTTGAATGTTTTATTATTAACTATCTGACACTATGCTGCTCAGAATTTTTTTACTGATCATATGTCCAAATATTCATGAAAAACATTGCTAAAGTTTAAAAACATAACATGACTATTTGATTAAAAGAAGATTATTGTCAATGCGTGGCGCAATTTCTAAGGAAGGCCGCCTAAGCAAATGTAGGCCGTTGCTGTCTCAAATATTTTGTATGCCTAGTCGCTGAACTTTCTTGCTAGGTTTTATCAGCAAGTAATCGTGAGATATATATTTTCTTCTCTGATGTCTAAGGGAGTGCGGCCTATTGTATGGTGGACAGTTGCCTAGGAAGCGAAGTTTTGATGAAATAATAATTTAACACTCTTAATAAAACATTGGAAATTCATAGAAGTCTTTTTGTTTCTTAAAAGCTGGTTTTTCCTTTTTTGTGCAAAAAAAAAAAAAAAAAAAACCTCTTATAAAAGGGAGTGGATGTGTCGAATTTTGATCGAGTGAATCTCTCCCTTCTTCAATGTGTCATCCAAATTTGCTAAACAGGTGGGTTTTAGAGGCAATGATACCTGTATATAACCTGACTTTACGGTATGTATTCAGTGCTATAACTTTGCCATCTTTCATTTACCATGTTAAGACTGCACCTTTTCGTGATTCACCGTATTATCATTAGCGTTTTGAAGGAGCCCAGGGTTAATTCATTCCTTTAGATTTTGCTTTTTCTCCTTTGATTTACTTTTTATACATTGGTTTTTAAAACTTCTTTAGGAGGTAGCAACTCTTTCAGACCAGCTATGTTATTTTTTGTTTATGCTTAAATATAATGTATGTTAGGATGTATGTGGGGACGTGCAGTGGAATACATGCTAAGAATATACATTCAAATACTATTCAAGCGTTACATACCCATTCAAAATGTCAAATAGATAATTAGTGGGAGAAATCATCTTCAAAATCGATACCCTTTAACAGGTAAAATGCATGTTATGATAGAGGGCTTGAGATTGATAGTAATGAACCTTAATATGATGTTTGAAAAGTAATGCCTCACTTCGTAACAATTATGAAATTCTATAAAGTTATGAGTATTTGCTAGTTTTGTAATTATTTTTACATAAGTTTTATAGACATAGCTTTGACATCTATTATCATTTTAGTTTTGTCTTTAACAAATGGGTTGAATACATGAGTTTTCTATCACCATGGGTTAAATCTTGATTTATTTGTAATTTTTCCTTATTTATTCTAGCCATTTCTTTTCATGTTTTTTATCTTTTATTTTTTTGTTCTTACTATCAAATGAAATTGGGATGTGGTAACTTTTATTTGATACTTGTTGAACATGACCAAACCTTCTAAGATGTCATTCCTATATATCTTATTTGTACTAGAAGCCATTGATGTCTTTCTCTTGTATTGTAAAATTGGTTATCTTGTAATGTTCATTTTTCATTTAAGCATTCATACTTCTTCCACACTAATTTGTAGCTCATACTACTTTTTTACAATCCACTAATTAGCATGATATAAAATAGCCAGCCTATTTTTGAGAGAGGTAGTAGGGTTGATGGTGGCTTGCTACCTTTCCCATAGTTCGGGGGTTGTGGGGGCACAAGGAGTTCTCCGCTCCTTGTGTCTTTGGAACTATACTAGCATGGCAAGTCCATGCATTAGTAAGAGAAGGTTACAACCTTTCTCAATACCCCACTCGGTAGAACCTTGCTTAGGAGGGTTGTGTCTAAATCGAGTGTGTCATGGGATGTGCTATGAGATGTTGCATGCACTTGCTAGAGTGTGGCACCAAGTACTAGCTAGCACATGGTGATGAATCTAGAGGGTTTAGTTAGTAGTCCATGTGGTATCCACATGAGTGGAGCAAGGGAGTGCTATCTAGCTTAAATTAGCATTACGTGTTTGAGTGACTTCAAACACTACTCATGTCACATGCTAACATTAACATTTTGTTTGTTAGCATGTGTTTTAGGACTATTGATAGCTGAGGTGTATTTCTCTTGAGTTTCATCCTGAATTTGAATCTACTTTGAGGGACTCTTGGGGTGCTCGACAACATGCCAGGGACAACATTGTTATAAAGGGGTAGAGGGGGTTTGTGGTTTGTGAAGTTTCCATTTTTAATTTGTACTAGACACTTCTCCTTTTTGGGTGAAAGGTTCCCCTTTTGGTAAGATGGAGCTTGGTGGACCTAACAGAACGGTCGAGGACTAGGCCAACCCAGAGGTTGATGTCGAACTTGGTCAAGATAAGACTAGATTGCACCATTTATGGGACCAAGTCAAAGTTGTGGATGAGGCCTTAGCTAGCCCTGGGCTGAAGAGTGCAGATATGATCAATTATGTTTTGAAAGAAATGGACTTGCCATAGGACAAGATGGACCTCCACTCTAAGGATGCAAAGGTCTCGATCCTTGAGGGCCATTTGGATTGTATGTTGAACCTTTATAAAGATCTATTTAAATCCTTTTAGGAGGCATAGATAAAAGCATCTTTAGTCGAGGACTTGATTATTTAGGTAAAGGTTATGAAGGATGCCTTGGTTGGAGTAATTCAGGAGTTGTTCGACTTAAAAATTTAAAACATCATCTTGAAGTCTTCCATGGCAAGATGCCTAACAAAAGAGCCTATGGCCATGGCTCAAATTAAAGCAAGAGAACCGAGGTTCTATGATGATGAGAGGAGCGATGCCAAAATTGATGCCTTTCTCCATGATGTTCCTACAGCCTAGAAGACCTCAATGTATCTTAATATCTCATAAGAAGTGCTAAGCTATGGTGGCTTAGCCTTCTCTATGCCCAAGAGAAGGGTACTACAATTGAGATAGTAGATAGCTGGGATAGATTCAAAGCAACTTTGATTTAACAGTTTCACCCAAGGAACTCAGAGTGGGTAGCTAGAACCAAGCTTGAGTCCTTGAAACATTTAGGCAAGCTTGAAGATTAAATCAATGCATTTCAAGAGCTTATGTTACTAATTTCTGATATGGGATGATGAGTGGCGAGGTACCCCTACGTCCAACCATATGAATCACTAAGGCGTTATGCACGATTCAATCAAATTTCGTGGACCTATAGTTATCTCATACACTAGTTTCACTAGGAAGTGAAATGACATTGAGAATGTTCGTTGTCTTCCCAACTACACTTGTGAGGTTCAAGGGTATGGTTTAAGTGTAATTGAGGCATATGAATTTTTGTCGTTTTATATTTTATGGGAGTAATCGCCTACAACAAGAATAAGGGTAGAGTAGATCAAAAACTAATGTCTATTGCCTAGCTAGCCTAACACAAGTAACCATTCCACTTTCTTGAACACATCCTGAACACATATAGCACTATTGGGCTACCAAACGTTAAGTGTTGTTGGGTTACCAAGTTGTTGGGCTACCAAGTACTATATGAATGCTCGAAGTTGGTTGTGCTTGTGTTCATTAATCAACTAGAAATAAATTGCTTAACTCAGATACATTAAAGTAAAGAGCAATAAAGCAAAGTGCAATAAAAAAATATTAAACTATTCTCAGTGCTACAAGGATTGTCAAAAGAGTTCATTTTATTCTCATCACACTGCTACGCTTAGGTACATCAATGCTCGAACAAAGAACCATACACACTTTAGACTCCTTCTGCAGGCACTCAGAAAATATTCTAACTTTGAGGAAAAGAAACCGCAAGAGCTTTGCTACTCTCTTGAAAACTAAATTGAAAACTACTACTAAAACTAGAGCCCAGGCCCGGTATTTATAGATTGGGGAATATACCCTGACATTAGATATGTGATGTTGAACCAAGGCCCCAACATCATGTACACGACGTTGTAACTCTGACATCAGAGTAGATGGCAAACGATGGTTCATCATACCCCCACGACTGAATGAAAACTCATCCTTAAGTGAAGACGAGGAGGAACAAGTTTTTTACAACACATATTGGATAAGTATGGGATTATTGATTGACATGACAAATTGACTTAGATAAAACAGATAGACTCTGAGTGCCCAAGTGTACGGAATTACAATCTTTACAAAATCGGGTGTTCATGAAAAGAAAAGTGAACACCCTGGATATCACTGACACCCAACACCTCTTGGCAATTGGAGAATGAGAGAGAGAGAGAAGAGATCCTTTGATCACGAATGGTCCTCATTGTATGGTATTGTTGCGTTATCCTTAATAAAGATAGTCTTGCTTCTAGTCCATGCTTCCCACTACAATCACAACAAAATCATGAATTAGTAAGCAATGTGTAACACATAACTGTTAAATGCCTTGTCTTGTCGGTGGTTACACTTGGCTAGGTTTTGATTGTGGTTGATTGGTTCCTTGAGTAGTGTTAGCACAATGAAAAGAAGAATTCACTAAAAACTATAAAAATGTCTAAGGGTAAAAAAAAGAGAATTTAATTCTAAAAATGTCTAAGGGTAAAGAACTTAACTAACCCAACCAAAAGATATGCAAGTGGGTCCTCCCCAAAACAAGCATAGGCATTTTTGCCCTTGCATAACTTCAAACCAAAGAGTTCGTGGGCTCCGTGGATGATTAATGGTTACAGAAGGTTAAGTACAAAAACTCGGAAGAAACTAACTAAGAATTCCAACACATCAAACCAAGACATCAAATCAAGAACATGAAACCAGTAGTGAGGTGAGACATGGAAAGCATAGATGGATGAGAGAGAGAGTGGAATGGAGTTCTTAATTATGGTCACATGAAGTCCCTTGTGGAGTTTTTGGTTAAATGACTTAATAGAATCCATTTGTAGTCTAGACCAAAACCAACCACGTTCAGAAACTTCGCATTGACATTCTAAGACTAATCCATCCCTTAAGACACAAGAGTGCTCTCACAAAACAACCACCGTTCCAAATTAGAGAAGAAGTAGGAAGTGAGGAAGAGCCTTAGTTAGAGGAGACGAGTTCCATAACCAGTGCTTGTAGCCCATTTATTTTGTTTAAGTGGTGTGCTTTGAATTCCTATTATTTTTTTTCTTTCTTTTGAAATGGGAACTACACCATGTAAAGACACATGCATTTATTTTGTCCAAGGGGTGTGCTTTGAATCCTCATCTTTTTTTTCTCTTGATGAGACCCACACCACGTGAGGATGTATGCATTTATTTTGTTCAAGAGGTATGCTTTGAATTCTCATTGTTTTCTTTTTTTGGTAAGAACCACACCATGCGAGGACATATGCATTTATTTTGTCCAAGGAGTGTACTTTGAATTCTCATCGTTTTTCTTATGAGAACCACACCATGTAAGGACCTATTCAACTTCCTTTTATTGGATGTCATAGAATGGTAAGAAGTTCATGGAAACACATAAGCACTTAGGCAAATAGAAAAGCATAAAGAATACCAAATCCCCTTGAAGCCACACCCTATTCAAACCTTTGAATCCTTCTCAATTCTAGAAACTACCAAAGTTACAAATTTTTTAAAGTTTTATTAATGAAAAAGGAACTACACATTTTCAAAACAAGGAAAACCATAGAGTTTGTGGATGGGTGGATGCTATGAATTCACTACCTATTTCATGGAAAGAAACCATGTCCTAATTATCCATAATGAAATTCAAAGCCAAAAACTAGACACCAACAATCAAATAACAAAAATAGCACATACCACCATCAAGTGCACATTACCAATGTGCCTGGCACTTATTAACAAAAAGTTAGAAAATCACACCAAATAAAATAAAATATAAAAGAAATAGCAAATGTACAAATGATGGCGTAAAACAAAAATTAGAAAAGATTAATAACATACAAACAAAAAGATGTAAAATAAAGAATATGTAAAATAAAAAGTTGTAAAATGAAAAATGTGTAAAACAAAAAAGTTAAAAAACTGAGGAGCCACTTAAATGATCAGCATGGTTGGCCATCTCCCCCATGACTAAGTTGAAAGGAGGAGATCTAAAATATGGAGTGTGGTTGTTCATTTGATGAGGTTGTTGTTGTGTTGGCTGGCATATGCTCATGGAAAGGTTTGATTTGTTGAATGTTGACCAGTTGTTTCTTGTTTGGGCTCTTAGGTTTATAGATCATCATGACCTTAGAAGGGAAAGTCTCATAAATGATGTAAGGTCCTTCCCACAATGTTTGGAACTTAATTTGTTGAGATATGTGTGTAGGGTTCTAGTTGAGAACTTTATCTCTCGGTTGAAATTTGACTTTTCTAATTTTCAGGTCATGACACTTTTTGTTGTAGGCCTTGTGCAACTCGTTAGATGATGAGGCTACTAATCGATTTTTGTCTAGCAAGTTGAGATTCATCAGTCATTCTTTTTGGGCTAGACTCAAGTCAAGGTCAAGGTCACAAGCTGTTGAAAGTGTACAGAGTTTAGGTTGAGTAGGAAGTGTTGGTAGTTTGTTGCATACAAGCTCATAGGGAGAGTAACTTATAGGAAGTTTCCAAGTTGAGCGGTAGGCCCAAAGGGCAAAGTTGAGTTTGGTGCTCTAATCCTTCCTATACTTGCCAATAGTTCTTGTTAGTATCCTTGCGATTTCCCTATTGGTAACCTCAGCTTGACCATTAGCGTGGGGACGGTAAGGTGTTGTGAGTTTATGTTTAACCCCCAAGCGTTGCATGAGATTCTAAATAGTAGTACCTATAAAATGAGTTCCATTATCAAAGATTAATGCACATGGCACACCAAACCTGTTTACAACATTTTTTTGTAAAAATTGAGCAGCAGTAGAGGATGTATAGTCGATGATGGTTGTTACTTTTGCCCATTTCATGCAATAGTCAATAGCGACTATGATGTACACCTTTTCATTTAACATGGACGTGATGAGATCCATGAAGTCAATACCCCAGATGTCAAATGGTTCTAGTGGTTGAATCCATTGTTGAGGTCCCTCCATTCGAGTAGTCATTCCAGCATCTCGTTGGCATCATTCATAAGAGCGAATGAAATGGTGAGCATCCTTGAAGAGTGTTGGCCAGTACTACCCTGCCATCAAGATTTTAATGGTCGTGCATCTCCCAGCATAGTGTTCTTTGCAAGGACCTTCATGAGCATCTTGGAGAATGCATCGTTGATCAGCATTAGGGACACACTAGCAAACCAAGCCATCGATGCATACCTTGTAGAGGTGTTTATTGATCTCCATGAAGTGCTTCACTTGGTGAAGAAACTGTTGTTTCTTCTAGTGGTCCAACCCTTGTGGCATCTCTTGAGTGAGAAGATAGGTGAGAATGCCATCATACCATTTTGGCTCATTGGGCATTTGTTTAGTTATAGCCCCAGCAAAGAGGAGTTCATCAAGAAACATGTCAGAGAGTGGGCTTTCTTCCTCTTTATCATCCCATCATAACTAAGACAAGTAATCTACAACCACATTCTCAGTGCCCTTGCGATCTACCATCGTGAGATTGAATTCCTGCAAGATTACCAACCATTGTATGGCATGGGGGCTCACCGTTGGCTTGCTCATTAGGAAGTAGATGACACTATGGTTTGTGTGCACAAACACCTTGTATCCAAGCACATAATGCTTGAACTTCTCTAGAGCAAACACCATTACCATCAATTCTTTTTCTGTAGTGGTGTAGTTTAGTTGTGCACCCATAATACTTTGGTTGGTGTAGTGGATGTAGTACAATCGTTTCTTGTCATCTAACTACGTCAACACTTCTCTCAAGGCATAATTTGATGTGTCTATCATAATGTGAAATGGTTTGGACTAGTTAGGTGCTTGTAGGATTGGAGTTTTTACAAGATTTTCTTTCAGTTGCTAGAATTCTTTCTCACATTTTGCTATCTAGACAAAGGGAGCATCTTTCTTTGTTAGCTCGACCAACGGTTTTGTAATCTTAGAAAAATTCTCTATGAATTGTAGGTAGTAGCCAGTATGTCTAAGGAATGACTGAACATCTTTAACTATTTCTGGTTGGTAGGTTATTCCTTGGATGACCCTTATTTTTTTAGGGTCCACCTCAATTCCTACTTGCAAGATTTTGTGCCCCAGTACAATGTCCTCCTGGGCCGTTAAGTGGCTTTTTTGCCAATTGAGCTACAAGTTAGTTTCAACACACTGTTTTAGCACTTAAGGTGGTTCAATACTTGCTCAAATGTATCTCCATAGTTGGAGAGGTCATCCATGAAGACTTTCACACCATTACCAATCTTCTATTGAAAAATGCTTAGAACCAAGCATTGGAATGTGGTAGGAGCATTGCATAGACCAAATGACATTTTGCGATATGCAAAAGTTCCCCAAGAACTTGTGAATGTTGTCTTTGCTTGGTCTTCTGGTGCAATTTGAATTTGGTTATAGCCACTATAACCATCTAGAAAATTGTAGTAGCAATGCCCAAATATTGTGTTGAGCACCTGGTCAACAAATGACAATGGAAAGTGATCCTTGAATGTTGCCATATTCAGTAGCCTAAAATTGATGTAGACCCACCACTTGCCACCATTCTTTGGCATAATTACAAGTGGGATAACCCACTCACTATCCCCAATGGGATAGATGAACCCCACCTTGAGGAGTTGTTCAATTTCCTCCTTGATGATTTGCTTCAATTTAGGGTTCAACCACCTCTATGGCTGTCATTTTGGCTTCATGGCCGATTTGGTATAAATAAAACGTTGGCATATTCTAGGATCGATCCCTATGAGTTCAAGATATAACCAAGCAAAATCTATTAACCATCTTTTAACTACTTTCAACAACATCTTTTTCTATTTTGGAGTAAGTTTTACATTGATTATAACTGGCTTCCCATTCTTCAAAAATACATATTCCCTTCTAGCAGGTAATGTTTACAGCTCAAGGGGCTCTTGTTTGAATTTGTCAAGAATTTCCAACTCTCCCTAGTGAGTATCATCATTTGTATCATTAGAGAGTTGGTGATGAACTTGCTTGAGTTCATCAATGCCTATGAAATATGCACATGTCAGGCTCTCAGTTGGTTCCATGCAAAGTATGTTACTTTCTAAATTAGTGGTTAGCCATTGGGTGCCCTCCTAGTTTGTGGTTTTTGTGTATAGACACCTTTGAATTTCTACTTTTTCCACATACTCTTTTCATGTAGAGATAGATGCTTGCTTGATGGCCTAGAGTTTCTACACATAATTACACCCTATATCATTGTATGTGATGCATGGAACTCTCTTATTCTTAATATTTCTAAATGCATGTTCCTTTGATATTTCAAGGGAAGGATCTTTGATGTCCATTCTTGCATTGATGGTGCTTAGCCATGTCCTTCCCATTATGATTGGGAAGTCCCCTTTGCAATTCTTTACTTTGATTACTAAGAAATCAGAAAGATAAGACCACCCATAGATAGTGGTCACAATGTCTTCTACTAGTCCTAATGGAACAGTGATGGACTGGTCTACCAATTCTAATCTTATGTTGATCTTCTTGAGAGGAGGCAAGTTCCAGGTAGTGTACATCTAATGAGAAATCAAATTAACACTAGAACCTTAATTGAGAAGAGCCTTCAATGGTCTATTCCTAGCAATCTGCAAATAAATTAGAGGACTTCTAGGATTGGCTAATTTCCTGGAAAAGTTTCCTACATGAATCTAATTAGACACAGTATGAGTGAGCATTATAGTATGGATCCTTGGCAACATTTGGTTTGAAGGAGGCCCAAAGGAATTTGATACAAAGGAAGAGGCAAGAGTAGGGTTGTCAACCGCAAGTGTAGGTGAACACTTAGGTGGACCATGGGGTCAAAAGAAAGGTCTTTTCTTTGATTAGGCATTTGATCCCTTCGATTGATGAGTGGGTTGCAAATTAATAGTCCTTGTAGCACTACGTTGTTGCGGTTGAGCAGGCAATTCACCTTGCATTGGTGGAGTAGGTAGTAGCTATGCAACTAAAGGAGGAGTATGTGCAAGGATAGGAGAAGGATAAGGATAAGAGGTGATATGCCTTCTTTCATGTGGTGAATGAGCTCGATAATAATTTGAAGGGTGGTAGTGAGGCTGAAAATTAGAAACGTGATTGGAAGAGTCATGTGGAGACATGGGTTGCTACACATGGTAACCATATGGATCAAGCTACCAGTAAGGGTATTATTGTCTTGGTGGTGTTAGCGCCCATGATTGTGGTTGCAATCATTGTTGATACTATTCATACAATTGTGGCCACTTGGATAATATGGTTGTTATTGGTGGAATTGCATAAGATTACCTTAAGGATAAGGTAACCTTTTGGATGTTTTCCTTTGTGTAAGTCATGGATGTAAGGCATACACCCCAGACTCTTGTAGATGTGACACAATGGGGAAACATCCCTTAGGATGTTCATACTGACAAATGTCACATCCATGATCATCATCTAATTCCCTATCCACAACCTCTTCTATTTTAGCAATCTTGCCCTTACCTTTGTAATATGCACGTTCAACTTCTTTGAGCCTCCTACGTTGACAGTCACTACCTTGTTCTTTGGACTCTTCATCAATTTTAAGGATAACTTGAAAGATGCTATCCATGGAGTCTCTTAACTGATCAACCTTAGCTATAAGTTCATATTGGAATTATTGAAGTGACAAGGCTTTCTTATGAACCCCTTCATCAAATATGGACTCGTCCTCACTATCACAGAGTCAAACCTTCCTCTTGCAAATGGAAGAATCACAGTTGTAATACTTTACACTTTCTCTTTTTCTTAGCTCACCCTACTCTTTAGCTACTTGCTCTATTAATATTTGTATTTGACAGACACTTAGTTGTGATAGCCACCCTTGGGCATAGACACCAAGGGTTTTCCTTATTTCATTATGAAGCCTATCTACAATGTGGCAAAGTTGAACCAATTGAGAATAACCATGGCTAGGGAATTTGTGCATCAAGGCATAGTATCAGCTAATGGTGGCATCCAAGGGTTCATGTGTTTCTTATTTCCATCCTTAAATTTACTTCCTTAAGTTGGACACTCTAGAGTACGTTTGATACTTATCATTAAACATCTAAAACATGGTACTCCATCGTCTGATAGATTTTGGCTCTAAGAATTGGTACTAATTCTTTGCCTCTTTGATGAGTGTCTTTGGGAACAACTTCAATTTCTACCACTCATTTTCTATGTTTTGTAAGGCACATGCATCTTGGAAAGTTTGAAGATGATTTTGCGGATCAGAGTTATATCCTCCTTCAAATCGAGAAATATTATTCATGTCTAACCATTTGATCAGACTATCTTTCACATGCCTTGTTGGGATTCTAACTGCCTTTATGATGTTAAGCATACTTTGGGTAGCAAATAGAGGCTCATTGAGGCCTTGATCATGGTGCCTATGATGCCCTCTACTACCCCTTCGTTCATGGCGATGTTCCTCTCTTGAATGTTTATGCCATTGTTCTTACCTTTCTTGATGATCCCTTTGGTTATCTTGGTCATGTCGGTCATTTTGTTCATTTCAATCACCTCCATCATGGTCTCACCTTCTATGGTCATGATTAGAGTTCATTTTATTTGTATCACACTACTGCACTCAGGTACATCAGTGCTCGAACAAAGAACCATACATACTATAGACTCCTTCTGCAGGCACTCAAAAAATATTCTAACTCTAAGGAAAAGAAACAGCAAGAGCTTTGCTATTCTGCTTGAAAACTAAATTGAAAACTACTACTAAAACTAGAGCCTAGGCTTGGTATTTATAGATTGGGAAATATACCCCGCTATTGGATATGCAATGTCGGACCAAGGCCCTAACGTCACATACATGAGGTCGTGGCTCCAAGGTGGCATACTCGATGTCAAAGTAGATGGCAAATGGTGGTTCATCATGGGAGACTGGGATCATTTCTTCAAATTCATAAATGGGTTGCAACCTTGGGCGTAAATGGAACTACGCTGATGAGGCATCGACACTCTCACTGAGGGTATTGTAGTTGCTAGTACCTTCATTGATTTCAAGGCTACAAAGTTAGATAAGGGTAAACTTGAAAAGGGAAAGTAGGGCACATCCTCCCACTCTCAAAAAACAAATACTAGATCCACCAAAGGTGGGAACACATCCAAATTGATTTAGCAGGGCAATCATCCTATAGGTGGCCCTCTAGGAAACCAAGACTTTTAGTAGAAATGTAAAGATACAAGAAGTAAATGGAAACCTAGGGGTTAAGAAGAAATGATTCTCGAGAGGACCCTTCAAGGAACCAATTGAATACTTCTTGTGCCTTGGTAATCACCTAGCAAGAGATCATCCTCTTAGCTCAAGAAGGGATAAGAATAGGTAGGGACAAACTTTGGAGAAGCAGTTGATGATCCTTGAGTATTTCCTAGACTCATGCCTCTAGATTACAAATGGTAGCATCACATGGGAACAACAAAGATTAGTTGTTATGGTGGAGTTGTCTGATACGGTTATGTAGAGGTTAGTAGCAAAAAGCTCCAAAAATGTTAATCCTGATAAATTACATTAGGTTCAATTGACCCTAGTCACTATGAGATTGAGATAGATAAGTGCCCTTATTGATAATGGTTCTAGTCACAATTACATGGTTCCATCCATGGCAAGGAACTTGCAACTAGCAGTGGAACCAGTTCAAGCTTTTTGCAAACTTGCAAAGTTTTGATCCCTTCGGTGTATCAGTTTCTACTAAAATATTCTAGTTCAAGTAGGCTCATGGTAGGGAGATCTTAATTTGTCAATTTTGGATATGGTTTCCTTCGATGTTATATTGGGGGTAGGAATTATTGTGCAAGGCCAAAGTTTTAACAGAACCACATTTGGATTTAACTTTTATTTCGTGTGAGAGCTCACCTTGCCTAATCTAGACTCACGAGGCATAAATCAAGAAGGATGAGGGGTGTAGCCCCCAGATTATTTCTTTTATGAGAAACGTTTAGCCAAGGATTCCAACACCAAAATTTCTTCTAGCTATGCAAACTAGCGATCCTACTAAGGCTAGTGAGCTTCAAACATGCCACACAAGCTACCTCAAATTTTGCCACCACAAAGGGTAGTAGATCATAAAATAGAATTGTTGCCAAGTATTTACTCGCCTATCAAAAAATCATATTAGTTAATAGGGTTAAAATTGGAGAAATTGAAGAAATAGTTTGAGAGTCTAATGTCCAAAGGATACATTTGTCCCTCGAAATCCCCTTATGATGCACCTGTGTTGTTTGTCACCAAGGAGGATGGGATGTTGCATCTCTATTGCAACTATAAGCTAAATAAGCACACTATTAAGAATAAGTATCTAGTACCACTCATCTCTGATTTGTTTGATTAGCTACTAGGGGCACATTATTTTACTTGGCTAGACCTTTGTCAAGGGTATTATCAGGTCTACATTATAGAGGGATATGAGGAGAACACTACATGTGTGACCAAATACAAGTCGTATGAATGGATTGTGATGCCCTTTGGACTATGTAATGTACCAACCACTTTTTATACTCTAATGAATGATATATTCCAACTATTTCTTGACAAATTCGTAGTCATCTACCTTGATAATATGTTGGTATATAGTTGTACCGTGGAGGAGCATGCTCTCCACCTGCAACTTGTCCTTGAGAAACTACGGGCAAATCAGTTGTACATTAAGAAAGAAAAGTGTGAATGTTGCTGTATAGAGCTAAAGTTTCTTGGATACCTTGTGGGATGTTGATAGATTAAGCCAAATTTAAAAAAGTAGAGGTTGTACGCCAGTGGCCTACTTCCATTAATATCCATGAGATTTGACAGTTTATGAGGTTAGCCAACTTCTATTGTAGATTTATCAAAAATTTCTTAGGTGTTGGTACTCCCCTTACAAATCTATAAAAGAAAGAAGTCCCATGACAATGGGACTCAAACTATCAGTAGGCCTTTAATAAAATCAAAGAGGCCTTAACCTCCTATCCTATATTGGCTTTGTTGGATTTCTCAAAACCTTTTAAGGTTCATATTAATACTGGCAAGGATGTAATCAGTGGTGTGTTGCTATAAGAGGGTCATCTTGTTGCTTATGAGTCTTAAAAGATAAATCAAGTAGAGCAAAAATGACCTATCCATAAGAAAGAAATGTTTGCCATTATCCATTTCTTAAGATCATGCAGGCATTACTTGTTGGGAAGCCCTATCCATGTAAAGATCGATAATTTGGCTACTAGCTATTTGCTTAATCAAATGAAGCTAAGGTCTAAACAAGCACAATAGTTAGCCATGCTCTTTGAATTTGATTTGTAGCTAACCTATTGCCTTAGAAAGGATAATGTAATGGCAGATGCATTGAATCGCCATCCTCAACTCACCTCCTAGCTCTTCTCTATCACCAGGTCACAAACCTCACATGTCTAGTGTGATGAGGTGTTGTTAGCCAGAATTCAAGATGGTTTAAAAAGTAACCCTCATGTCATTGACCTCTTAAAATTAATAGAGATAGGACAAGCACCATATTTCAAAATGAGAGATGGGCTACTTTGGTTCCAGGATAATCAAATTTGTGTTTTTAATTGGGATACCTCTATAATGAAATTATTTGAGAGTGCCATGATACATAATGGAATGGGCATCTTGGACAACAAAGAACACTAGCACTGATTGAGATAACCTATTTCTAGCCAAAGATGTATTTGGATGTGATTACCTATGTCTAGAAGTGCTTGATGTGCCAATAGGACAAAGATTCTACGAAGCATCCTGGTGGACTCCTCCTTCCTTTAGATATCCCATCATACCTATGGGCTACGGTGATAATGGACTTCATCATAGGCCTATTGAATGTGTAGGGCATGAGCAGCATCATTATGATGCTAGATAAATTTTCTAAGTTCATCATATTTATTCATTGTCCATGCCAATGCTTAGCTAAGGATAATGTGGCATATTACTTTGATAGGATGGTATGATATTTTAGGCTACATATGAGCATAATATCAAATCATAATCCTAGATTTATAAGTGCCTTTTGGTGAACATTTTTTGGCATGATGGGAACCACTCTCAAATTATCGACAAGTTTTCATTCGCAAACAGATAGACAAACAAAGAAAATGAATAGTGTACTTAAGGAGTACCTCCAACATTATGTCTATAGTGATAAAAAGAATTGGCTTGTTCTATTAGAGATTGCCTAGCTGAGCTACAACATTCAAAATTCTTCAATCATAGGGTTTTCTTTTGTAGAAATGGTAATGGAAAAGTAGCCCATTACTCCACATATTGTCTCTCCCTCTTTACAAGGATGAGATCCCCTCAATGAATGAGTTCTTAAAGGTGTGGTTTGAAAATATCAAAATTGCAAGGGATTGTCTAGAGAGGGTGTTGAAACATATGAAAAAGTACATAGATCAGAAGCACTAGCCCTAAGAATTCAAGGTGGGAGATTGGCTTCTTCTAAAGTTGGACCCTTGGCAGTTTAAGCCAAAACAAGGAACTACATTCAAATTCATAAAGAAATATGATGGTCCCTTCTAGATTATCAATAAGATTAACCTTGTAACATATAAGCTTCAGATACCTATTAATATGGACCAAGTCCATCCAATTTTTCATGTCAAGATGCTAAAGCTATTGCCTGATGGATTACCTCATCCTAAAAGAAGCCTCATGATCGAAGAACAACCTTGTATATAATCTATATAAGGGAGGAGAGTTGATTACACCTAAAACTTTAGTATCACTGGGCATGGTCCTAGAATGAAAATGAAATTTCTTGTCCACTAGAAACATCATATGGACTTAGATGATAGTTGGGAATCACTGGAGTGCTTAAGATCCTAGGAACACTTAATCCTAGATTTTTCTTCAGGAGCAAGAAATCGATCTTTCACCATGGCTTCTTCGATGATGGGTGGAAAATTCCCCTACAAAAAAATCTTCTAGAAAGATGAGGACTAGATAGACCAGTAGAGGTGAGGCATGTGTTGACTCACAAGTTCTAAGGATGAGTTCCCATGAAAGATAACCTTAAGTAGGGGAATGCCTGGAGTTTTTCAAAGAACTCTATAGGCAATGAAGCTTAAGTTTCACGTAAGGTAGGAGACTATGTTGATCTTGAGACCCATAGACCTTTGGGTATAAGCAAGTTAAGGGACACCTTAGACTCAAAAATCCTTTAGATTGGTATGTTCTGTCATGTTACTATGGAAAGCCACTAGGAGCCCTTCTACAATGCTACATCTCAGGTAGGGTATGGAAGGGTGGACATACCAAGTCTTGGATGGTACCATTCTTGACTTAGGTGTTGGATGTTATGATGAGTTCAAATCTTAGGAAGATAGTCACATTCAACAATAAGTCTTTAGGTCTTGGACCTTCTTAATTGGAGCTTCTAGAACCTAAGGTCCTTTTGGATTAGACTTCAAATAGCATAAATTTACTTCCCTAAAATTGATGGAATCCTCTTTTGATTTTGGTGTAGTTGCCTTGTGGGTTAAGTAAGCCATGCTTTGAGATCATCACTCATTTTAAGCAAGGGAGGATTTTGAGAGTGGTGGCCTACTACCTCTCCCATGGTTTGGGTGTTGTGGGGGCACAAGGAGTTCTTTACTTCTTATGTCTTTGGAACCATATTGGCATGGTAGTTTCATGCATTAGTAATAAGAGGCTGTGACTTTTCTCATTACCTCGCTCGGTAGGCCCTTGCTTAGGAGGGTTGTGTAGTCCAACTCTATGTTGGGATGTAAATTGGGTATGTCATCGAACGTGCTATGGGATGTTGTGTACGCTTGTTAGGGCATAACATCAAGTACCAGCATGCAGTGATAAATCTGGAGGATTTAGTTAGTAGTTCCCATGGTGTCCACATGAGTGGAGCAAGAGAGTGCTATCTAGCTTTTATTAGCATTATGTGTTTGTGTTTCTTGAAACACCACTTAGGTTGCATGCTAAAAATAACAGTTTGTTTGTTGGCATGTGTTTCAGGATTATTGATAGCTCAAGAATACTCCTCTTAGGGACTCTTGGGGTGCTAGACAACGTGTCATGGACAACATTGTTACACTATTCATTTTTTTAATAAAATTTTTCACTATCACATTGTATAAGGATCATCAATTAGAGCCTCAATGCTCATCTTAGTGAGGTAAGGTCTTGGAAGGATTGGTGGATGAGAAAATCCTAATCTCTTTTTGAGTGTCTTCACCCAAGCTTGAACCCAAGTCTTATGACTTAAGAAACAAGCACCTTATCATCACTCAAAGCATAAAATTAATTCTTTACAATTTTGAAAATACAAATGTGTTTTTTCACATGTCATCTATACTTTGCAGAGATTTTTATAAGAGATTTCTTTTTGTAATTAACTTTTACAAAGGCACTTTTACTTTTGTTATTCAAGTTCTAGGTGTGATACCAAGAGGTATGTAAGTCACATGTTTGATTTGAGAGGTATGATGATATAGATTAACCTATGAGGCATGGTAAAAAAAAATGTTTTGGTAATGTTATATTAGGTAGATAGCTAGCCATATAAAATTATCAACAAATCCTTCATCTACATTAATGGATCAACCTATTTCAATGGATTAAGTCACTATGATGATAATTACTTTTTTTTTGAATATCTTATTGCCTTGATTAGATTTTCATTGGCATAGAACCCACCGTAATTAAATACCTTTGATCCTTTGTAGTTAATAATTATTCCTTCATTTCTACTATTTTCTATGACTTTGAGCTTGTTCTATTTATTTAATTTTATTTAATTCTATCTTGAACTCCACTGTATAGAAGGTATGCAAAATATGTTCCATTTTTTTAGAAAATTATTGTTGTTCATTTGGTTTGCAAGTAAATGTAAATAAAATTAAATTAATGATCTTGGGTATAAGAAATAACTATCATTACTTCCATTGTGGAGGTGCTAATGTGAAAATAGTAGATTTGTTTAAATACTTGGGCCTCTCCTATATGAAGAATTACATGTGGGGGAAGTGTATCAAGGAAAAAAATAGTAAGAGGTTTCAAGACTCTGTATGCTTTCAAAAACAAGTGCAAAGATTTAGGCCTCCGGGCTTGAAAGGTAAAAAAAAAATGTTTGAAACTATAATCTATCCTACTATATTTTACGGGTGTGTTGTTTGGAGACCTAGACTTAGTGCTAAACTTAGTGTTGTTTCTCGATGAGTTAAAGATAAAGATGCAAATACCTTACTCAATGTTAGTATGTAAATATGATTTATGATTTTTAGAAGTACAAGTCTTGTGTCAATTCATTACATATACTTATAGATTGCATATATTAAGGTAAGACAAATTCTCTAAAGTGGTTCTTGATGATTTGTTAGACCATGGTTGGTATTTTTAGGGAATGTGATAGTTGACAAAATGGAATATCTCTTAGGAGGTTGTGCAGCAAAATCCTAAGCATATTCACCAACTAAAAAGAAGGTTTTAACATAGATGTGAGGTTAATGTAGAAGGCAAGTGGCAATTTTAATTACATTGCATTAAATCTAATAAACTAGATGTAGAAGCTCACTATTTCTCACCTGCAATTCCCATTAAGTACCATATTAGCAAGCTTCACTTAAGTTCTCATGATCTTAGAATTGAAAGTAGAAGATGGATTCAACTCCCTAAAGAAGAGCACATTTATAGGTTGTGCAAATCAAGAGCCCTTGAAGATGAGTTGAATTTCTTTCTTGTGCTATGACTACCCATTTGAGATAGCTTTATAATGTTACAACAAAAAGCCTTTATTTTTTATGCCCTCATTGGAGCTTGTTTAAATTGTATAGTCTATCTTTATTTTTCATGAAAATGTAATATCTATCCAATAAATCCTATGAATATTTGAACATAATAAAGATTTATTTTATTTTATATTATTATTTTATGTTTTATGAATAACCCTAGATATATGAACCGAGATAACAATTCTTTGCTATTAATGGGTTTTATTACCCCTTTAGGGTTTATTAGTTTGAAATATTATATAATAATATTGCAAGTTTGTGGTGAGCACATTAGAGAACTTACTTTTGAAAGAGGTAGCGCTCTTGGTTTCTAGTTGAATTAGTGTATTTCAAGATAACAGAGCTAGGGAAAAGACTTGACATTGTGGGTCTTAGTGGGATAAATCAAATGTCTTTAAATTTTAGAAAGCATCTAAGCTTCATGTTTTTGTGATAAGCACTTCTTCTTTGCATAAGGTGATGAGTGGAAAGGTACCCCTACACTCAACCATACGAAACGAGCGTAGCACGCGCGATCCGGTCGAACTCCGCAGACTTAATGCCTAAACACCCCATGGAACACTTGGGGTTAATCATTCATTGTCTTCCTAGACTTACTTGTTGTTGTCATGGTGTATGGTTAAGTAAGTTCGAGTTATATCATTTTTTTGATCTTTTATGGTTTTATCTCCTATGCTATGAGGTGAAGGGTTGAGAAACTAACTAACTCTAACTAAGAACCTAAGTCTAAATTAACTAGTGTCAGCATTCGTTCCCACTTACCGTACACACCCTGAACTATGCAACTGTGGCTACCAAATGCTAATCATTACTGGGATCACCACACGTAATGCACGTGCTCGAAGTGGTTGTATTGAGGCACCTAACTAGCCTAAGCATGATGAGCAGCTGATTCCTTGACTAGCTGTACACATCCGTAGATGCTCGTAATCAAGTCGTACTCATCCCGCGTTCTAGGAGGTAAGGGTGAGAGAATCTAATTGCGATGAGTAGCTGATTCCTTGGTTAGCCGTACACATTCGTCAATGCTTGTAACCAAGTCGTACTCATGTTGTGTTACTAGGAAAATAATAAATAACATGTAAGAAAACCTATTCCATGCACTGCAAGGTTTATCCACAAAGTTCAACTTTATTGCCATACACAACTTGCATTCAGGTACAAAGCTGCTCGAATAAAGATCCATTCACTTGGGGACTCCTACTGCGGGCACATGGAAAAATTCTATCTCTGGAGTGATTAAACTACCTGAGCTTCGCTACTTCTAGCCTAGGATGATCAATGAGGGGAGTGTCACCTCTTATTTATAGATTTGGTGGTGGACTGTGGTATTGTGTACATGATATCACGGCCCATGCGATATCGCGTCTCATCATACCCCCATGACTGAATGAAAACTTGTCCTCGAGTTCCTTACAATAATATCAGGTAGGTATGGAATTATTAAGGGAAATGGAATTAATGAGATGACATGTGAATGGATCATTATTACAAGACTTGACAAAACTAGTGTTCATGACAACAAGGGTGAACACCTTATTACAATGACATCAGGCCTTTGTTGGCAGTTGAGAAAGAGAGAGAGAAAGAAGTGTTGCTGCTGCCAACGCCAAGATTGTGCCTTCGTTGTCCATTCATAAGCGCACCATCGATCTTGCTCCTTGCATAGCTACTTCAACACTGCTCCATTCCAAGTTTTTTCTCCAGATCCAGTCTATTGTTGTATGTCCACCATCTGCACACACAACGCGATCATATATTAGCAAGGGTGGTTGAATCATCATGTAATTAATACCTTTCTTTGGTGTAGTTCCATTGGCTAGGTTGTGGTATGGCTGATATGGATTTGGGAATATATTAAGGCTGACTATCGAAGGTGTAGGGGCTAGGAAGAAAATCAAAAATTTTGAGGCTAGGAGAAAATCGAAAAAAATCAGGCCCCGTACCCCCATGACTAATCGCGAACCTCTGGTAGTGTTAGAATGGAGAAAGAAAAGGAGTATGAAAGATAGATAAAAAGGGACAACTATGGCATCGATGAAAGGGATGTCAAGATGGAAATGAACAAAAATAAAATTAATTGCAAAATGTTAAGGGAAAGAATTTAACTAATGCACCAAATAGGAATGTCAGTGGGTCCTCCCCAAAGCAGGCTCATGCCCTTAATGCCCTGACAAACTCACATTCAAAGAGTCCGTAGGCCCTCGGAATGTCCTTTGGAACAAGAGTTAAAGTCTTAACCACAAGAATTTACCAAAAAGAAAACAATGCATCAACCAAAATATATACACTAATGATATAACCGGCAATGAGGTGAACAATGGAGAGAAGGATGGAGAGAAGGGAAATGGAATGGAATCCCAAGAACAAGGTGGTGTACAGCCCCTTGTGTGCTTGATGATTAATGTGACTCGGCAAATCTCATTCCAACTCTGGCCTTAAACCAACCACATCCAGTGACTTCGCATCAACACATTCAGTTAAACCATCCACTTGGGCAACAAGAATGCACGCTCCAAGAGCTACCACCATTCCGACGAAACAAAGGAGAGAATGGGAAGCGAGAAGGGCCTTAGTTAGAGGGAACACTTTTGGTTCCATAACCAGTGCTTGTAGCCCAAATATTTATTTTGTCTAAGGGGTGTGCTTTGAATTCTCACGTGNTTCTTTAACTTTTCTAATTTTTATTTTACAAATTTCTTTATCTTTTCT
>MNCI01037173.1:18838-34185 GCA_015680685.1 Gnetum montanum | reverse complement strand
AGGGAACGACGCGATATCGCGTACGCAATATCGCATGGGATGCGATATCGCGGCCTAGTGCAAGTCGCGTCTCATCAACTTTTATCTATTTTATCTCCACAATCAGATGATGAGGTTGATTACATGTCACAAATTCCATACTCTAGTGTAGTGGGTTCTTTAATGTATACTATGGTTTGTACTCATCCAGATTTATCACATGTAGTTAGCAGATACATGGCTAATCTAGGTAAAGAACATTGGAAAGTAGTCAGTGGATTTTCAGATACTTATGTGGATCTACTGATGTTTGTTTGCATTTTGGGAAGACTAGAGATGGGGTCATTGGCTATGTTGATTTTGATTTTATTAGAGATATTGATAAGAGAAGATCACTTACTGGGTATGTTTTCACCATTGGTGGTTGTGCTATTAGTTGGAAAGTTACCTTGCAGACTACAATTGCATTGTCTACTACTATTATCAAGGCTTTTAAAGAAGTCATTTGGTTGAAGGGACTATTTGGTGAACTCAGTGAAGATTTGTAGATTACCATAGTTTATTGCGATAGTCAAAGAGCTATTTTCCTCACAAAAGATAAGATGATTCATGAAAGGACAAAGCACATTGATGTGTGGTATCATTTTGTGTGTGATCTCATTGCTCGTGGTGATATTGTTGTGAGCAAAGTTAATATTCATGATAACCCTTTTGATATGATGACCAAGCCACTTCCTGTTGCTAAGTTTGAGCATTGCTTAGACTTGGTTGGTGTTTTTTTTTCTTTTGAGTTTTTTTGTTGTTTTTGTGGAAGAGGTGAGGATCTTTTGTCAAAGATTGGAGATTTGTTCCTTGTAAGTGAATTCGCGTTAAGGTGGAGATTGTTACAATATGGTGAGGTGACCCAAATTCTATTTATGCTTTTCTACCATTACATTGTACCCCAAAATTCTATTTGTGTCGTTACATTGTACTTGAATTCTATTTTTAGTTTTCTACCGTTATATTGTACCAGAATTTTATTTCGGTTCTCTGTTGTTACATTGTACTAGAATTTTATTTTTGGTTTTTGCCATTACATTGTACCAAAATTCTATTTCTGGTTTTTTATATAATCCCTTTTGCTCTCCCTTTTTACATTAAAAAAAAAATCTCTGATCTAATGAATTAACTCTCAGCGTGTGGTTTTTCTCCCGATTTGGGGCTTTTACATAACTTCTTAGTCTTTTGTTGTTTTGATTTCTATTTGCCTATGGTATTTTTCTTAATTTTATTGTTCTACATAGGTCTTGACTTTAAGCAATTGGAAAGGAATTTCTTCCTTCTTTTGTTTTGTTTTTTTTTTTTCCCATTTTTTGGGTTTTTTAAGTACACGGAGGCGCTGAACATTCTTTTCCTGCAAAGAGGAGTAAAATGTGCAAGTACGTTAACTTATCTTCTCAAGCTCAAACCCGCAAAGCTTTTGATTCAAAATAGCATTACGGTGAACTTTAATTGTCTTCTCGTTTACACGAGAACTTTAATACTTCCCAAATGAAACAAAGAATTTAATTTATTAAGCTTATTTCTTATTTTCTTCCTCACATCATGAACAGGCTTGACCGGGAAAAACAAACACGCAGACACCCACAGAAACAACACAAACACAGTGACCTTACAACAAGCAACAACACTAGAGAGACAAGCTGTGATCTCTGGTCTTATTCTTTTGGGAAAGAACAGAGGATAGCAGTACTACTATGTCAATCAATCTGATCTTTTGGTCTGCTTATTTAAGGGTGGAGTCCATGGTAGTACCTGGCAACGTGCTTGCCCAGAATATCATGTTCCCAGTTGTTAGGACCCTTTTCCTGGGCCATCCTAGCGTGAGGTTCCACTGTATAACCTCCCAGAACGTACTTGCTCAGAACATCAACTTCAATGTTAACACAATCATTTTCCTTCAAAAGACCCAGATTCGTAATATCCTTGGTGTGATGATACAAGACGAACTCGAACTTGCGGCTTTTCACATCCAAGGACTTTACCTTGATAGCAACCCCATTGACAAGCACCATTGCGTTGACGGCAGCGTTAGTGATTACTCGATCTGATTTGCTGTATATGGTAAGCGTAGCCCTTCCGTCATCATGTTTCACAATCTTAGTTACCTTGCCTGCACAGTGCACATAATTTCAAAAATCAAATCTTGGATTTAATATTAATAATCTGTACTAAGACTTTTCATTGATAGGTTGAAATATTGGATCGGAAACAAGTTTCACAAATCAAATCTTGGAAATTGGAATCAACTGACATAAAAATCCTATTGAAATCGGTAAATTTGGTGTAAGAAACAGATATACCCGCCACAGTTGGTTGGCTGCTACTTTTTTTCTGGATAAAGTGGGAATTCAAATATAAAAATTTAGTTAAACTTAAAAACCCAATAAAAAAATATGACGATGTGCAAATCAGATTTTGAACGCGGACCCTGCTATTACCAGATTTCACAAACTATTTCCTATTTGATTGCCAATAAAATTAAAGAAAAAGCTATTCTTCACCAGAATCGTGATTCTCCCCAAATTTATATGAACACGGCGTTATGAATTCTCTTTCGAGACTCTGAATAACGCTGCGACTTACAACTTCAACATATATCTAAGCCTATATAATATCTTTAATCTAATAAAAAGGGTATACATATTTAATTAAAGACAATGCTATAAACATATTTGCAGATACATTTTAGTTTTTAAAGTTAATTTTGACATTTGATGAATACAGATGTCTTTAAAAACCCAGAATTATATTTTTGGTTATCATGATTCTCTTGCAAATCCTAAATTTTTTACAACCAATCTCACTGTTCAGAGTCTCTTAAAATCACGATTCTTGCAATTCCAAGCGAATCCGAATTTCAAAAGCATAGAGAAAAAGTAAAGACAATTAAGTACCACTGCCATCCAGAACGCCCAGCTCAAAGATGCCCGCTATCCTCGAGCAATCCGTCAAGCATCTCTCCAGATTGACATTGTCCCCAAGTTTCAGAGGCACAGCATTGCTATCGTATTTGATCTGCACTTGGAAATGCTTGGCATTTTCTCCTACCATGGTAACAATGGCTTGCCGTCCATCCACAGCGATGGGCTCTTCCAGTGTCATGTTCTTGTATACTTTTACCAGAGGTTCAATGGTAACATACGTGTTTTTCTGGATATCAGTCACTTTCCCCATTTGCTCCACCATACCTGTAAACTTTATGTATCCACTGCTGTTCGACATTGTCTCTCTTTTGCTTTAATTTGCCAGGACAACACGCTTAACCATCATAATTAATTAAAGAAAATTGTCTACTCTAACCATGAAAGCTTTCCATGAACACGAGCAAATCAAAGAATCTCATGATTTAAACTCAGGGAAGATGAAAAACAGGAAATCTATGTATCTCAAGATGGTGCACTTACAAAATGGGCTTGCAGAAGAAGAATAAAGCAGACTATCTTTGCTGTGTAAGCAGAAACAGAGAAATCGAAAGAACTTCGACCTGCTTTGCTATCCTACGGACTACCGCATGAGCTTTTATAGAGTTTTGCGTGCGCATCTTGCAGTAGGTAAATAAATAAAAAGTAGTAAAAGAGTTACCAACAGTGGAACACATGCAGTTAGCCTTATCCCTGTTGTTCAAAAGCAAAGATAACGAGGATAGACCGTATGGATGCTAGGGGAGGGCATCATCTTACTTTCTTAACGAGTATCACGTGACTTGTGTTGTCAACGTCAGTTCGACGAGACCCAACCTCCTACTCAACCGCTCATCTCCTACTCAACCCCTCAAAACTTGGAATTCATTTGGTCCCTTATTTGAGTTGAAAAAGGTTAGAGAAATTTCTAATATAGAATAAAGGAAATGTACTTTTTAAGGATGCCATTTAACGGTATCTAACATTCATTATTATAATGAGAGTTGGAATTTTGAAAATGTAAGGCTTGTCATGTACTTTTTCTTTGACAGTGTTTGTGCTTACAAACTTTACAAATTTTGTAAACAAGTATCATAGTTAAGAGCTCTTGTCAATGCGAGGCAACATCAAATGGCCAAGTATATGGTTACAAAAAGCAACACATCTATCAGAATTATATATATCTTTTATCTATCCTTATAAGTATAAAAAATGTTTTCATATTTTTTCATCTACATTTGATAGTTTTTAAATATTTTTAAAGGTTTTCAAGAAAATTTTAAAAGTAAAATACATGTAAAACAACCAAAAACATTCATTTGAACCTATGTTTCCAAGTTTGATTATAGTATATGAAAAATTTTCTAACTTCCATATTATAACAAGTAACTTTACAAGAATCTAAGGTCTCTATTAATGTCTTTTATTAAAAATTCTTTACATAAAAATCTTGATAATTCTAACATGTGTTAAATTAAACTATGCTACTTTAACTTACCTAACTTTCATTATTACAAATGGACAAAATTCATTAGACATGCTTTTCATGAAAAGATTCCTCACACAAAAATCTTATGTAATTAACAATGCAAGACGTTTTTATTTTGCATATTATTATTTTATTAAAAGCTAATGTATGGTAGGATGTTAAAATTTGTAAGATTGGGACTTAAAGAGTTTGTGATAATGAAAATGTACATGAAACGTATAGCTACTTACCTTTCACCATTATAGATAGACATAACTCATCTAACATCCACATTGATGTTTTCCACAAAACTATTGTTCTCATTTAAAAGTTTCATGTAGTTGGTAACTCAAAGCCTTTTTATTAAAGATATTATTATTTTACATAAAGCTAATGGAATATCTCTTAGTGGAAAACGTAGCAAAATTCTAAGTATATTCACCAACTAGTCAAGCAGAAGGTTTTTAAAAATATGTTAAATTAAAATATAAAAGTTTATGATAATGTTAATACATGTAAAATTTCAAGCATGCTATTAGATGCTACTTAACATTCACCATTACAAATAATCTAACATGTACAATCATGCCTTTCACAAAAGAAAATATCATATAGGTGTTAAGACTTGTTTTTTTGTACACAAGGGAGCATTGGACCATACTTTAATGAATTACATGTTTGAATAGTTGACAAAAAGATGTTTTCCAATATAGCAATACTTCAACCTCTAGTTTTGCATTAGCATGAGAGGAGACATGTTTTTAATTGAATCTACTTTTTAAATTCCACATATATATTTTACCTAAGTTGTTTAACATAGAGGAAACTCATGCTAATTATACAACCCTACTACACCGAAAGACATCTTGCAAATGTTAAGGTATTAACCCTTTTTTAAATATAAAGACATTTTATATATAGAAGAGACAATTATACTATATGTTAATTATTTACATGTTTAAATCATTGATTGAAAAATGTTTTGCAATATGGCAATACTTCAAGGTTTAATCTTGGATTAGAATAGAAAGAGATCCTATTTTTAAAGTAGGCCAACTATTGTGAGTACTATGACAAGATAGATATAAAGTAGGCCAATTATTGTTAGTACTATGATAAGATAGATATAAAGTAGGCCAATTATTGTTAGTACTATGACAAGATAGATATAAAGTAGGCCAACTATTGCTAGTACTATGACAAGATAGAACTAGCCAAAAGACTGTCCCATAGTACCACCACGTAGATATAACTAACTAGGAGAGTGTCCCATTACAAAAGTATACCGCTCGATCAACTCATCTCTTTTATACCAAACCGTCAATGTTATCGGAATTGGCTTTAATTTAATTTACAATTCCACTTATTGACCAAGCTTGTAAACTGTGCATAGAGTGCGTGTACACTGATAGGACGGCATCAAAGTCACATACTACTACATCTGCTTAGAATTTAGAAACAATAACGTAATTATTTTGCTTGGGATTTAAAGCTGCCGATGCACATCTTCTGCGGAGTCTCGCTATAAAAGCTCATCTGGCTGTGCAAAAGATAGCGAAGTAAATCGGAGTTCTTTGGATTTCCGGAGAGAACAAAGATCATCTGCTTTAATCTTCTTCGCGTAACTTGTAAGTGCATAATCTTAGCTAAGTAAATATGGTGCCGTTTTATTTTTCCCTCAGTTTTAAATTTGATTTTTGTGGGGCTTTTTTGATTTGCCAGTGGTCTAAGGAAAGCTTTCACGGTTGAACGAAACAATTTACTTTAAGTATGCCGCCGGCTCGTTAACTGTTTTGTGTTTGCAACGCAGAAAAGTCGACACAATGTACACAGGTTTGGTACTGGGAACGGGGAATGTCATTAATGTCGATCCAACGAACAACGTTTATACCATTAAACTGTCGTCGGAACAATTATACTACCTATTCGAGGATTTGAAGGTGGGAGAGGCCATTGCTGTGGAGGGTCAGTTCGGCACTGTTACGAAGGTCGGAGTAAACGCTGGACATTTCGAAGTGCAGATAAGCAAGGACAGCAACTCTGTCCTGCTGAAGCTCAAAGACAAGGTCAATTTGGAGAGAAGCTTGCTCGCAACTTCCAGAGTAGAAGGCATTTATATGACCGGCAATGTCGAAGATCAAGGCATTAATTATCTTTACTTTTTTGTTTTAGTTTTTACTGTGTTTTAATTAAGGGCATATCGGTGTTAGTTGCAGGAAATTATACAAAAGAAGTATCATCTTTATTACTCCAGATTTGTTTGTGTGACAGATCCTAAGAAGTTTCAGTTTTATAAATTAATCTCAAACCCTCCCTCTTTGATTTGTAGGTACAATAACTTCGCTTGTGCCAGAAGACGGCAAAACTCAGTTTACTGTGCAAGTCAAGGTTGAAATGATGAAAAAAATTGCCGTCCATGCGAATATACTTGTGAATGGGATTGCTCTCACAGTTACAAAAGTGGATGATAAAAACCACAAGTTCACATTCGTGGCGTGGAAACACACCATGGAGGCCACGTCTCTTAGTTGCAAGCGCAAGGGAGATTGTGTTAACGTTGAATCTGATATTCTGAGCAAGTACGTGGAGAAATACAACCATGGCCTCTACCGCCGTGCCTGAAATATGAAAGCTGACGAAGTTGTGCTGGTAAAAACAATAAGTATTGCTTGCTGCTGTATGGCCTCCTGTGTGTTGGTTGTCTGCGTGTTTGTGTGTTTGCTTGCAAGTCAAGGATCTTGGCAATGTAATAAAGGAAATAAGCATGGTAGCATAATAATTACTTGGAATCCTCTCTCGTGTAACCAAAAGGGCAGGTGAAATTCACCGTTATGTTATTTTCCTATAGGAAGTTTCAGTGAATAACTGGTTTACTTAATCTTTTAACCTTTGCTTAAAAACAGTCTACTTCCTTGCTCAAAAGGTATAGATTGGAAAGTAAGTTCAGATGGAAAGTCGGACATGTTTATTTCAAATTGGATCAGGAAAATTAAGATAGATTATACTAAAAATACATTAAAAATCAACCTAATTTACTGAAATAAACACGTGTATTGTATGAAGATCCATGTCATCAAATTCATATTGTAAACTAAAATTTTTATTTTTATTTTCCGTTATTCATCAAGAATAAGCAGTAGGAACCATATTAAATGAAAAAAAAAAAAACATATGCAAGACCATGGCTATTAATTAGACTTACTCCTGCAGTTAATGGTACATTTATCTTAGTTTACGTTAAAAGGTAGTAATTTCTTGTTAATTTTTATTAAATGAGTTTAGTTTGATTAAAATAAATCTTATATTTATAATGCTATGGTGTTTATCTTAAAATATAATTTTTGATTTAAACATAAATTTAAAAAAGTACAGTATAAGAAAATAGAAAAGCTAATTATTTGAAATGAAACATAAATTGTACAGAGTGGTATTTGAAAACATAAAAAATAAACAAGGCTACAAATTATCGATTTAAAGTTAGAATATATGGAAGTTTTGAACTAGCAATAACATTTTCTATTAAAGTATTTAGAAATGCAAATGCTTAGATGTATGTTGAATGCTACTAGAAGAGGTAAGCTACAAAATACAAATATTAGAGGAAGACTAATATCAACTCAGGTAGGTTATAGTAATAGCAACTGAGATGGTTTGGACATGTGCAAAGAAGATTAGACAATGAGCCTATAAAAAGAAGGTGCTACAACACTATTCTAGGAAAGCCATATCAAAAAAGGCATGGGAAAAAAATTAAAGATTTGAAAAATTTGCCAATAATTAAAGATTTAGCTCTTCATAGAGGTGAGCAGTGAAAAAGAACCTATATACTTGATGCCATGTGTTAGGACAAGGTTAGGATAATGATGATCATTAAAATGATTCTAAGTAGAAATAGTAGGATGGGTTATGATAATTAGTTATGGTAGATACAGAAATTGAATTAATGTAAACCTTGAGAAGCTAATTTTCTTATGGCATGTGTTTTGTGTTTAACTTACCTTGCAATTCAAAGGAGTAAATGCATGCAATGTATATGGGTTATGTAAGTAGAAAAACAAATAAAATCTTACATATGTCAATTATGCCATATGTTTTGAGGTTTCTTTTATGAAACAAAATCTGGAGATTGTTCTTTCTTTTGGTTAGATGTTATCCTTCAAACCATTTTTTGATAGGGTAATATTTAAAGGTTTGTAGTAATTCATTTTTGAATTCTTGATAGTTTTTGATTAAGAAAACTTACTAAAATCCAAAATTGATATGTTGTTTCATTATTTGAAATTTCCCATGATGCTAAGAAGAGTTCATGAGGTTGATTCAAGCCATTTTAACTAAAACAAAAAGGATAGGTCATAGTTACCTAAGGTTACATTCTCAAAAAGAACAAGAATTGCTTCACTAAAGAGATCTAAAGCCACTAGGGGATAAACGAGTTTCCATGTTTACTGGAGTTTTTGTTAATTATCAAGTAGGCCAAGAGCTACATAGATCTAAACTTTAAGGATCAATATTATATGTATGACATTCCATTGGTTAAAGAACTTGTTATTGGAGAATTTGTAATTAAGTTGCATTAGTACAATCAATGTTAGAATTATTTATTCATTTTCATCTTTCTAGGTTAACTATGATATCACTGAATTAGCATTGTAGTAGTACTCAAAGTAGTAATTTAATATAAGTGAAATCCAAACTAAAAATGAAATTTTATTACATTTGTAGATCTTATGAATCTACTAGCTAGTGGATATATACATGCTATCAATTTTGGAAATACCATTAAGAAAATTACCATATGTTCTTGATAAGATTGAAAACAAATCAACTAAATTAGTAACTATAATATCTAACTTCATCTTCAATGCTATTTTGATTTCATAGTTAGTGTGTTTATTCTTCCTAAGGAACTTTAAGCCATATGCCTATTTCTACTATCAAATGATATCCTATTTGTGCATTACTACTTGTATGGCATGAATGATGAGGAATAAATATTTTAAAATCATTTTCCTTTGAATTAAAGGCTTATTGATACTATTCAAGTAGAAATATTTCTTTCCTCCTATGTTTTTCCAAATTTTTTAATGTATTATTTATTTTACCATTTTACAAATTTACTTTTAGCCAAAATAAAGTCTAAAATGTAAGTGATCCAAAGGTAGACTTATTGTATAGGTTTTAAAACTTCATTAGTTATAATAAGGTTGTGAAATTGTTAAATGGTAGAATACATATTTCAACTCTTAAACAATTATACTTTGGCTTAGTAAAGACTCTGTCCTATATAGCATTTTTATTATAGGTTTGCAAGATAGAAAAAAGCTAGTGCTCTTACATGCTTGGCTTTATTTGAAAGTCTATAGTGATTGATTTATTTCACTTGTAGGAGTAGAAGGCTTAATCGAGGTCTTTGTATTTTGCAAATACCATGTATTCTTTGTACATTCATTTGTTATTAACATGCAGTTTGTTTAGATATATGCTTAGTACCATTTTGCAACAGGGATGGGTTGAATGTCAACTAATGCATTAGCTTTAGATAAAATAAGAATATCCATAATCGAGAGGCCCTACTCTAGTAATTACACATGATTCTCTTCTAAAATAAATCTTTTTAAAATGAGGGATTAATGAAAATGTTAAATTCCCTTAAAGTCACAGGTCCTAGCATAACACACTGCATAGTTACCTTAGTAAAGGGTTAACCTTAATGAATATTAAATTGCATCCTATCTAGATGTCTATTACTTCAACTAATAAGTAACTTCATGTATAGTTGATTGATATTGTGATTAGAAAAATTCATTACAAGACATGAATAAATTATTAAATAAATCATTTCTATCCAATAGTTTAAGCATCATTATTTAGAGTGGTAGTAAAGTGCTTGTTTCTTAAGTTGTAAAACTTGGATGGAACCATTTGAAAAGAGGTTAGGCTTTGGCTCATTCATTGACCCTTTATTTTAAAAAGTAATGAACATTGAACCTTTAGGTAATGACCCTTCACTTTGAAAAGTGATATTGAAAGTTAGGTAGTTAGATAATGATATTTGATGCTATAGCTAACCAACCAAACAACACCTTTATAAGGAATTGTTAGTTGGAATTATGAATGTCATATCCATTACAAAACATAAACAACTTATTAAATAAAGTAATAATAATGTCAAGGATTTGAAGGGAGGCATGTAAGCATATGCAACTTGCATTCAAAGGTGTTAAGGTTGAGAGCGAAGCATGACCACCCCACATATGTTAGGCATTGTTCTAGTCATGCCGCACTTAAAATTCTTTCTATAATGAGGAAGATTAGTTAGTGTTATCACAGGATCTCTTTACATCTTAATTTGAACAACTTCAATGACTAAGCCCTTTTTTTAAAAAAATGAATTGAAGCAAGTTTTATGTACAACAAAGATAATCGAAAAACTGTCTCATATCCTAAGGAATGATTAAATCTTTATTACCATATCCTAAGGGATAACTAGACAACTATTCCATATCCTAAAATAAATCTTTTTTATTGAAAATGTTAAATTCCCTTAACGTCACATGTCCTAGCATGACACAATACACACTTACCTTAGTAAAGGATTAATCTCAATGAATATTAAATCACATCATGTCTAGATGTCTAGTACTTCAATTATAAGTAACTTCATAGACAGTTGATGTTGTAATTAATCATATTCATTACAAGACATGAATACATTATTAAATAAGGTAATTGTAATGTTTAGCATCTCTATCCAAAAGTTTAGGAGCCATCATTTGGAGTGATGGAAAAGTGCTTGTTTCCTAAGTTGTAAACCTTTGGTGGAGCCACTTGAAAAGAGGTTAGGTTTTTGCTCATTCACCAACCGACTTTAGGACCAACATAAGTAAGATGAACATTGAGCCTTCAGGTAATGACCATTTACTTTTAAAAAAAGTAAGTGAAAGTTAGGTAGTTAGATAGTGATATTTGATATTCTAGCATGACCATTTACTTTTAAAAAAGGTAAGTGAAAGTTAGGTAGTTAGATAGTGATATTTGATATTTTAGCATGACCATTTACTTTTAAAAAAGGTAAGTGAAAGTTAGGTAGTTGGATAGTGATATTTGATATTCTAGCATGACCATTTACTTTTTAAAAAGGTAAGTGAAAGTTAGGTAGTTAGATAGTGATATTTGATATTCTAGCTAACCAACTAAGCAACACCTTTACAAGCAACTAGTAGTTAGAATTATGAATGTCATTTTATTACAAAAATAAAGTAATAATAATCAATGAATAGAACTTGCACCTAGAAGTGTTAAAGGTTCATAGCCACTCGTTGCATGTTAGGCATGATTCCAATCAAGCCTCAAAATTCTTTAGGTGTCAATTTGAACAATTTCAACGACTGAGACCTTTTTAATATAAATAATTATTTTATGTAAAGAGGAACAACCGGACAACTGTCCCTTATCCTACGGAATGACGAGTTTGAATGGTTGACCAAACGGTTGGAGTACTTCTGGCCTGACTATAAGATGTATATGGACGGCATCAAAATCAGATGACAAATCCGCTTAAAATGAAATGCAGTAATATTTTCATAATAAAGACTAGCCCGGCCTTAGAAGCTGCATCGAGGACTTTTGCCTTTTCAAAATAACATGCAACGCACATCTTCGACGAAAACTCGCTATAGAAAGCCCGTCTGATTGTGCCAAAGCAAATCAAAGCTCTCTGGATTTCTCTATTTCTCCTCAGAGAACAAAGATCATCTGCTTTCTTTATTACTCTGGGCGGTAGGCAGTTTATTTTGTTCATCAGTTTTCAAATCGTTTGCGGCTCTTTGATTATCGGCTAGTACTGTTCATGGAAATCTTTCATGGTTTATTTAACTAAAAAGAATTTAATTAAGTTACTATGGTTACCGTGTTGTTTTTTTGCAAAGCAAAAGGGATACCATGTTTACAGGTTCGGTTCTGGGACTTGGGGAGGTGACCGGTGTGCAGGGCACGAATGTGACTATTTCCATCAAACGCTCGGATAACTTGTACCAGAGATTTGAAGACTTGAAAATAGGAGACTCCGTTGCTGTGGATGGGCAGGCATGCAAGGTTCACATGGTCGAAGAAAATGCTCAAAATTTTCAATTCCAAGTGGGGATCAGCGGTTTGAAGCTCCATGACAAGGTCAATTTGGAAAGATGCACTCTCGCAACCTCCAAATTATCAGGCATCTTCATGCTCGGTATTTTGGATACCACAGGTACTCTGCTACTTAACTTCGTGTACATTTCCTTTATTTTAGTTTTCACTACTGGTGGTGATGACAGTACACCTGGCTGGTTGAGTCTACTTGACTACAAAATTCTGTATATAAATTATTGGTATACTTTAGCCAAGATTATAAAGCTGTTTCAGTCATCAATTTCACTTTTAAAACTGAATTTTAATTTTGCAAGCGTAAGATTTTTGTTTATTTGTTTTTCCTGAATCTGGAATCATAGTTTTCCTTGTATGCATAATCAAAAACTAATTAACTTCGTTACCATGACTATGCACCCTGTTTCAGGTACAATCAGTAAAATTGCAACACAGCTTCAAGACCACCATGTGTTTAATGTGAAGGTCTCTTGTGAAATAATGAAGAAGATTTCCGTCAATGGAGTTATACTTGCGAATGGCGTTGCTCTTACAGTAACGCAAGTGAATGATGAAAATAATGAGTTCACGTTCGTCCTTTACCGTGGCACCGTGGAAGGCACGTCTCTAGGTCTCAAGGTTGAGGGAGACACAGTTAACATTGAACTTGATATTCTGAGCAAATACGTGGAGAGGTATCATGTTGAGCCACTGCAAGCAAAGATGAAAGATAAAACGCTACCTGTTCTTCTAAAGAATAAGATCAACTCTGAATCTGGTATTGGTTGTTGAATGACTAGCGAGCAACTGGTGGTTCTTGGTTGTTATATGGTCGGTTTGTTGGTTGTCAGTGTGTGGCTATTTGTCTGTCAAAAATAGGCCTTCGTTTAGTTGTGTGTTTTCATGTGTTTCTCTCCGTCCGTAATAATTACTTGAAATCCTCACATGTGAGCATTCAAGTGATCTCCTTTGAATAAGAAAGCACTTAGGCTTCTATGTTATGTTACAACCAAAGTTTTATAGCTTTAATATGGACAAATAAGTAGCATCCTTAATTTAGCTGCTTCTTGGAAAACATAAGAATTCCTTTTCTATTATGCTAACTTGAAAACAAAATTATTGGCAAAGGTAAGTGTAAAGATAAGTTATATAGTGTCAAGGTGTTCGAGCGCTTTACCATCTCAATTAATATGTTTTATTTAAAAAGTATAAAAGAAGAGTTTCAAAAAAAGATTTCATTAATACTTTTCTGTACTTTAACCTTTCATATTCTATGATGCTAAAATTAATTTGCAATTATTTTAAAGAGCCAATTTATATAAGGTTCACATCAAAAAGAAAATTTAGAAAAATTTTAGCATAATAGATTTGTGGGAGATTCAAAGAAAATTATACTATGCAATGTTAATGTTTAGTATATTTATAGAAAGCATGATATTATTTAAAAATGGAATAACTAACTAGTGGAAAGGTTACCACCATCACTATTTATAGTATTGTCATAGTGATGGTGTTAATAATAGTCATGGTGATACACAAAATGAGTAATTTGTTAGTTCTAGTTATGAAAAGACTCTTGATTTGAGAATTCCAAATTATGGGTTTGATTGTAGTATATATTACTAAGTTAAAAGTTCCACTTAAGTTTTTCTAAAATTTTGTGTTCACTGTATATATGAAGGTACATATAGTTATTTAGTTTTGATTCCAATAGTTGCCACTAGTTATGAAATGATAGTTGTTACCAAGTACTATGATAGTTTACTATATGATATAAAAGTATGGAGAATCCATATGATAACATAATGAATATGAAAAACTATGAAACATAATTTGTAGTGAATGGAAGAAATCTATGAGTATATGTAATCTACAAAACTTTCCAACTTATCAAAAAAATCTCATCTCACACAATTTAATAAATAATTATGTATATTACATGGTGAACATCATTTAATGTAATGTAAAGTAAACAATGTTTGTTACTTCCTTCATAAGTTTAACTTTATATTAAACATGAAATATTGATATGCAATTCCTTGGACCTCATGACTCTTAAAAGTTATGAAATTCTAACATGGTATTAGAACTTCTACAAATTCAACAATATTAGTTATGTTGTCCATGGTATGATCATGAATAGTGTTTAATACAATTAAAGTTGATTAGTGCATTTAATGTGTAAAATTTGTATAAAAAAGTAAGTTGTATTTGAAACTCGTATGAGTTATTTGCTACAAGAAAATAGAGCAAATTTTGGCATGCCTACTATGACTCAAAATTATAATTCTTTATTGTTTTTATTGCAATTTCAAATTTTCAATAATATATTTTATCCCCAAAAAGTGGCATAACCTTTTACAATTTTTGTTACTACTACTACATATTGTTTGCCATGGATTTTAACCCTAACTTATGTGTTGATTAAATCATTTTTGTTGTAGCTTGATTTAAATCATTTATCATCCTATTTCTCTTATTATTAATGATTGTTTGTGTTAATTTTTAAGTGATTTATAACTAAATTTTATTTCATAACCTAGATTTAGTGTTGCAATTGCTCATAAAGCCCACTGATGAGTGGCGAGGTACCCCTACACTCAACCATATGAATACGAGCGTAAAACGCGCGATCCGGTCGAACTCCCCAGACTAAATGCCTACACGCCTCATGAAACACTTAAGGTTAATTATTCGTTGTCTTCCCAGACTTACTTGTAGTTGTCACAGTGTATGGATAAGTAAGTCCGAGGTATATGATTTTTATGTCTTTTTCGATTTTATCTCCTATGCTAGTGAAGTAAAGGGTTGAAGAGACTAATTACTAACTCTAA
>MNCI01037173.1:960-18737 GCA_015680685.1 Gnetum montanum | reverse complement strand
TTTATCCAAGAAGCTCGTCTTTATTGCCGTACACAAACTTGTGTTCAAGTACAATGTTTGCTCGAATAAAGATCCGTTCACTTAGGACTCCTACTGCGGGCACATGGAAAATATTTTATCTCTGGAGTGATTAATCTGCCAGAGTTTCACTACGGTCTAAGCCTAGGATGAGGAAACAAGGGAGGGCCACCTCTTATTTATAGATATGACGGCACACTGCGATATCGCATCTCATCATACCCCCATGACTAAATGAAAACTCATCCTCGAGTTCCTTACAATAATATTAGGAAGGTATGGGGTTATTGATTCAAATGAAACTAATGGGATGACATGTGAACAAATCATCATTACAAGACACAACAAAATTAGTGTTCATGACAACAAGGGTGAACACCTTATTACATTGACATCAGGCCTCATTTGGCAGCTGAGAAAGAGAGAGAAGTGTTGTTGCTGCCAATGCCAGGATTGCGCCTTTCGTTGTCCATCTGTAAGCGCGCCATCGATCTTGCTCCTTGCATAGCTGCTTCAGCACTGCTCCATTCCAAGTGTTCCTTCCAGATCCCTTCCGTTGTTGTATGATTTCCATCTGCACACACAACACAATCTTATATTAGCAAGGGTAAATGAATCATCATGTAATTGATACGTTGCTTCGGTGTAAGGTCTATTGGCTAGGTTGTGGTATGGCTGATATAGATCTGGAGATACAATATTGATGACTACTAAAGGTGTAGGGGTTAATAGAAAATCGAAAAAATTGGGCCTCATACCCCCATGACTAATCGCGAACCTTCGATAGCGATAGAATGGAGAAAGAAAAGGAATAAGAAAGATAGATAAAAACGGATAACTATGACATCGATGAAATGGATGTCAAGATGGAAATGAAAAAAATAAATTAGATTGCAAAAATGTTAGGGAAAAGAATTTAACTATTGCCCCAAATAGGAATGTCAGTGGGTCCTCCCCAAAGCAAGCTCATGCCCTTAATGCCCTGACAAACCCACATTCATAGAGTACGTAGGCTCTAGGAATGTCATTTGGAACAAGAGTTAAAGTCTTAACCACAAGAATTTACCAAAAAGAAAATGATGTGTCAACCAAAATATACACTAATGATACAACCGACAATGAGGTGAACAATGGAAAAAAGGATGGAGAGAAGAGAATGGAATGGAATCTCAAGAATAAGGTGGTGTATAGCCCCTTGTGTAGTTCATGATTAATGGGACTTGGTAAATTTCATTCCAACTCCAGCCTAAAACCAACCACACCAGTGAATTCTCATCAATGCATTCGGCCAATCCATCCACTTAAATAACAAGAATGCATCTCCAAAGAGCCACCACCATTCCAATGAAACAGATGAGGAGAGAATGAGAAGCGAGAAGGGCCTTAGTTAAAGGGAACATTTTTATTGTTGTTCCATAACCAGTGTTTGTAGCCCAAGAGATTATTTTGTCTAAGGGGTGTGCTTTGAATTCTCACTTTCTTTTTTTCTCTCTCTTTTTTTTTTCTTTTTTTTTGTTTTGTGTTTTTATGCGTGAGAACCACACCATGCAAAGACTTCTTATTTTTATTTGTTCAACTTCCAATAATTAGGTAACGTCAGAACAGTAAGAAAACTCAAGAAGAAAACATCCAAGCACCCAAGAGAATGGCCAACACAAATGCATCAAGTTCCCTTGAAGTCACATCCTTTTCAATCCTTGAGTCCTTAGTTTGAGAAGTACCCAATCACTGATTCGTTAGAGTTCTTATTTAGAAAAGAACTGTACATTTCCAAGCCCAGAGAGACCATAGAAAATGGTGGATGGATGGATGAAGTGAACTCATATCCTTCCATATTAAAAGAAACATACCTTAGTATCAACATCATGACTTAAAGGCAAAAACCAAACATTAGTAATCAATATGAAAATAGTTCATACCATCGTGAAGAACAGTTATTAGGGACTTAAAGGCAAGGATGAGTCACACACACACACACACACACACACACAAAATGAAAAAGTATAACGATGTTGAAAAACAAAAACAAGAAAAGTTAAAGAAATTTGTAAAACAAAAATGTGCAAAAAAAAAATCAAAAGGATTTAGGGCCTCCAATGATCAACATAGGTGGCCATCTCCCCCATGACTGAATTGCAAGGGAGAGATCTGAAATAGAGAGCGAGGTTGCCCACTAGTGAAGGTGTGATTTGTACTAGCTATTTTTGGTTCATGGAAAGGTTTTTTTTATTGTACATTAACCAATAACCTTTTATCCAGGCTGTCAGGCTTGTATATCATCATGGCTCCAGTGGGGAAGGTTGTATGAATAATATAGAATCCTTCCCACAATGTTTGAAATTTGTATGCTGTGGTACATGCGTGGGATTCTAGTAAAGGACCTTGTCTCCTGGTTGGTACCTAAACCTTTGAATTCTTAAGTCATGACGTTGTTTACTATGTGCCTTGTGCAATTCATTTAATGATAGTGTAACCAATCTATTCTCATCTAGCATGTTCAGAGTTGCCAACCATTATATTTGTGCTAAGTCGAGGTCTAGGTGAAGGTCGCAAGCCATGGATAGTGTACGGAGATCATTCTGTATAGGGAGCTTTGGTAGTTTCCTGTACACTAACTCATAGGGAGAATAGCCTGTAGGGAGCTTCCAAGTTGAGAGGTACGCCTAGAGAGCGTCGTTCAGTTT
The DNA here is from genome assembly GCA_015680685.1 of Gnetum montanum. Taxonomy (NCBI): domain Eukaryota; kingdom Viridiplantae; phylum Streptophyta; class Gnetopsida; order Gnetales; family Gnetaceae; genus Gnetum; species Gnetum montanum. Next base: position 16,035 of record MNCI01037173.1, on the reverse strand, counting down.
CGTGCTCTAGTCTTGCCTAAATTTGCTAATCATTCTCGTTAATATTCTTGTAATCTCCTAGTTAGTAACCTCATCTTGGCCATTAGCTTGGGGGTGGTAAGGTGTGGTCAATTTATGCTCAACCCCTAAGCGTTGCATCAATTTGTGAAAGGTTGCACCCATAAAATGTGTTCCATTATCAGAGATGAGTGCACATGGCACACCAAACCTGTTTATGATTTTTTTTGTACAAATCGTGCAACTGTAGATGATGTGTAGTCTATTACTACGACTGCTTCACCCCATTTGGTTAAATAATCAATAGTAATGATGATATATTATTTTCTGTTGGACATCGGTGTAATAGGCCCCATAAAATCTATTCCCCAGATATTGAAGGGTTCCAAAGGTTGAATCCATTGTTGCAGACCCTCCATTCTAGCAGTCATTCCACCATCACGTTGGCAGCATTCACAGGATTGGGCAAAATGATGGGCATCCCAAAATAGTGTTGGCCAATAATATCCTACAAGCAGGACCTTGGTAGCCATTCATCTCCTAGCATAGTGACCCCCACAAGGGCCCTCATGAGCATCCTGGAGAACTTTTAATTGATCCTTATCGGGCACATACCATCGAACCAAGCTATCATGATAGACTTTATAGAGTTGTCCCTTGATTTTCATGAAGTACTTTGTTTTGTGAAGAAACTGTTGTTTCTTCCTAAATTCCAACCCCTGTGGTGTTTGTTGGGAAATGAGATAAGTAAGAATGCTACTATACCAATTTATTTCTGTGGGTTGATTATTCACTACACCGGCAAAGAAGGTTTCATTAGGAAAATGATCAGATATGGCATATTCATCCTCTTTGTTGTGCCAATGCAACCGAGATAAGTGATCTACGACTACATTTTTGGTGCCTTTGCGATCTACTATTGTTAAATCGAACTCTTGAAGAATTACCAACCAATGTATGATACGTGGGATAACTGTTGGCTTGTTCATAAGGAACCTAATTACACTATGATTTGTATGGATGTATACTTTGTGGCCCAATACATAGTGCCTAAATTTGTCTAGTGCAAACACTACAACCATTAATTCCTTTTCTGTAGTTGTGTAGTTGAGTTGTGCACCGTAATATGCTTACTGGAACAATGGATGTAATAAGGTTGTTTTTGTTCATCTAATTGTGTCAGTACGGCTCCTAAGGCGTAATTAGATGTGTTGGTCATGATATGGAATGACCTAGACTAGTCAGGGGCTTGTAGAATGGGAGTTTACAAAAGCCTCTATTCGAGAGTTTGGAATGCACATTCACGATTACAAGAGGACTAACCCATTCGCTATTAGCAATGGGGTAAATGAACCCAGCCTTGAGAAGTTGCTCTATCTCCTCTTTCACTATTTGTTTTAACTTCGGGTTCAATAGCTTGTGCGGTTGTTTGCGAGGCTTCATTGAGGGGTCCGTGTAAATCCTATGCTGGCATATCCTAGGATCTATTCTGGTTAGTTCAGGGTATGACTAGGCAAAGGTTGTTGACCACTTATTTATCACCTTCAACAAACTCTCTTTCTTCTTGTGGGCAAGCTTTGTGTTGATGATTACCGGTTTTCCGTTTTTAAGGGTCATGTATTCCAAACTGGTGGGCAATGGTTTTAAATCTAGGGGCTCTTGTTTAAACTTCTCAGGAATCTCCAACTTCCCCCAGTTAATGTTTTCAGGGTTAAGGCTAGAAGTTGGCCACAGACTTGCTCAAGTGCATCCATGCTTTCAACGTAAGTACTCGTTATCCCCTTAGTCAGTTTCATGCATGTCATTGAATTGTTCTCTTGGTCAGCCATCAGCCACTAGGTGTTTTCTTGTTGTGTGGCTGTTGCATATAGGCACTTTTGTATGTCGATGTCATGTGCACACCGATTACATGTAGGCAATGTTAAACTCTACATTACCCATGATTTCTGCACGCAATGGCACCCTGTGTCACTATATGCGATACATGGAACTTTCTTCTTCTCAATCTTTCCAAAGGTATTTTTCTTTGATATTTCTAGGGAAAGATTGCGAATTCCTAGGCATGCATCTACTGTGCTTAACCATGCCCTTCCCATTATTATCAGGAAGTCCCCTTTGTCATTATTTATTTGAATCACCAGGAAATCAGCTGGGTATGACCAACCACCTATGGTGGTGACAATGTCCTCAACCTATCCCAAAGGAACAGTGATGGACTGGTCAGCCAGCTCTAAGCGAATATTGCTCTTCTTGAGTGGAGGCAGGTTCCATGTTTTATATAATTCTTGTGAAATTAAGTTGATGTATGGAGCCTAAGTCAAGAAGAGCCTTATGAGGTTCATTCCCAGCGACTTGGAGATAAATTAGGGGGCTTCCCGGATCAGAGAATTTCTTGGGAAGGTGGCCTACCTTAATCCAGTCGGTAATGGTATGTGTTAACATAACCGTGTGCATTGGCCTCAATTTCTGGGTTGAAGGGGGTCTCGAAATCTTATTTGGTATGGAGGTGTTTAGATGTTCAACCGCTTGTGAAGGCGAGGGCTTGGTTGGATTGTTGGTCCTAAAGAAAGGTCTTTTTGGCATATGATTGTTAGAACCAACTGAGAATTGAGGATTGGGAGCCCTCGTGATATCGGGTTGTTGCGGTTGAGTGGGAAATACCCTAGGCCTTGTTGGAGTGGTTGGTGGTGGAGCTACCGGCGTAAGAGGTGCGGATGGATTTGGAGGATAGTATGGACATGGAGTGTCTCTCTGAGGAGGAGTCCTAAAATACTCCTAAACTCAATAGTAACGTGGTGGGGTTATGTGACCCATAGAGCCATTTGGAGAAATCGGCTGTTGCACATAATAGCCGTAAGGATCAGGTTTCAGTTAAGGGTACTGTTGTGTCGGCGATGGCATCCCCCATGATTGTGGGTATTGCCACTGCTGATGCTTTCTGATGGGTTGTGGTGGAGTTCCACTTGGATAGTACGTTAATGATTGGTGGAACTGCCTTGGGGTACCTTGAGGATAAGGTAACCTTCGGGGTGTCTGCTGTTGGTTAAGTCTTGGGTTGAGTGCATACACCCCAGACTCTTCTAAATGTGAGATTATTGGACAACATCCCTTAGGATGGTCATATTGGCAGATCTCACTTCCACTGTTATTGTCTGTGTTCGAATCCACAACCTCATCGAAGATAGTTATTTTCTCCTTACCCTTGTCACGTGCAGGGCCTGAATCTCTCCACTTTTTCTTATCTTTTTCACGACCTCGTTCAGCCTTAGACTCTTCTACGATTTTCAGGATAGTTTCAAGTCTAGAGTCTAAGGAATCCCACAATTGATCCACCTTAGCCGATACTTATGTTAGTTTTTGAATTGGTAAGGTTTTTCTGTTCACCAACTCTTCGAGTGGTGACTCATCCTCTTCATCGCAAAATTTCACTCCCTTCTTTCGAAGAGAGGGATCACGATTATATTCTTCCACACTTTCCCTTTTTCATAGCTCATCTTCTTCTTTGACTACTTGCTCCAACAAGCGATGTATCTCATGGGCTCTAAGTTCTGATAATCTCCTTTGGGCATAAGTCCTAAGGGTTCTCCTAGTCTCATATCTTAGCCCATCTACAATGTGGCGAAGTTGGTCTCGTTGTGCATAACCATGTCCTGGGCAACGATGTAGCAATGCGTAGTAGCGGCCCATGGCATCATCCAAGGGTTCATGAATACCTTGCTTTCATCCTTGGATCTGCTTACGCAAATTAGATACTCTGGAGTATGTTTGATATTTATTGTTGAAGAGTTCTAACATCGCACTCCACCTCCTAATGGTTTCTGGTTCTAAGGACCGGTACCAACTCTCTGCTTCCTTGATGAGTGTCTTGGGAAACAACTTTAGTTTCAGCTGCTCGTTTTCTATGTTTTTCAAGATGCAGGCATCATGGAATGCCTATAAATGATTTTTTGGATCTGTGTTGTATCCCCCTTCGAAGCATGGGATGTTATTCATGTCTAGGCGCTTGATTCGACTATCTTTTAAATGCCTTGTTGGTATTCTCACTACCTTCGTTATATCGAGCATACTTCAGGTGGCAAGTAGGGGTTTGTCATGATCATCTCTTTCATGACGTATATGATGTCTATGTTGTTCCCTACTTTCCCTTCGTTCATGTCTTTGTCCTCTCTCTCGACTCTCTTGTCGAGGTCTCTCATTTCGCCTACTNTCTGATACCCCACCTCCTCACTTTCGTTAAGAGGGGGAAGATATTTCGATAGAGAACCCATTATGAGTGGTTCACCATCTCTAATTTCACTTAGGACGTGCAAGACCTCTTTGTTCTTCAACAGTGTATGTTGGCTCTCCTGCCTTGAGTCCCTCATATGTTGTAAAGCTATGGGATGGTAATCCCTCATGTCAAAATCTACTGCAACATATTTAGCATATAATTCCGTCATGTTTATCTGTGCTAAGGCACAGAGGAGCATGTTGGGGACTACATGATCTGGAGGTAACACTATATTACCTTGTAAGTCTCTCCAGTGCATCTGTTCATCTTGATGGAGGATAAAAGTAAAATTAGGTATATACTCATCGGGATGAGTATATACCACTCTATATTGTTGAGGAACTGGCGGATTTAGGTTATGCATTGTAGATTGCTGACTGTTCTTTGTATGATCCCTAGGTGGTGAGTTGCTCTTATGAGAAGAAGAAGAAGACATGGTGTCTTATCGGTGTGCTATTTAACTGTTATATAATTTTTTTTCGTTTAATTAACCCTAAGGTTCATTTAAGCTCCCAACAATGTGAATGATCTCTTATGTTCTACTTAGCGCACAAACACTTAGTCCTCAGCAACGGTGCCAATGATGAGTGGTGAGGTACCCCTACACTCAACCATATGAATACGAGTGTAACACACGTGATTCGGTCGAACTCTGCAGGCTAAGTGCCTACACGCTACACGCCTCATGGAACACTTAAGGTTAATTATTCGTTGTCTTCCCATACTTACTTGTAGTTGTCACGGTGTATGGTTAAGTAAGTTTGAGGTATATGATTTTTATGTCTTTTTCAGTTTTATCTCCTATGCTAGTGAGGTGAAGGGTTGAAGAGACTAATTACTAACTCTAACTAACGAACTAAGTCTAAATTAACTTAGCGTCAGCATCTGTTCCCACTTACTGTATACACCCTGAACCAATGCAACCATGGTTACCAAACGCTAGTTGTTGCTGCGATCACCACGCGTAACGCACGTGCTCAAAGTGGTTGTACTGAGGCACTTAACTAGGAGAGAAGGGTTGAGAAAGATTTAATTCCTAATAAAGCATGTAAATGATAAACAATAAATAACATTAAATAAATCCTAATTAGCCTATTCCATGCACTGCAAGGTTTATCCACAAAGCTCGTCTTTATTGCCGTACACAAACTTGTGTTCAGGTACAATGTTTGCTTGAATAAAGATCCGTTCACTTTAGGACTCCTACTACGGGCACATGGAAAATATTTCTTCTCTGGAGTGATCAATCTGCCAGAGTTTCACTACGGTCTAATCCTAGGATGAGGAAACAAGGGAGAGCCGCCTCTTATTTATAGATATGACGGTGCACCGCGATATCGTGGGGGACGACGCGATATTGCGAGGGATGCGATATCGCGACAGCTGTGATATCGCGTATGCGATATCGCGGCCCATGAGACCATGCGATATCGCGTCCCATCATCCACCTTCATTTTTCGTACCAACTATTTGTTGAAATGGAAAATATGCAACACATATTGAATCAACACACAAAAGAAAGAGGAAGTTAATCATTGAAAAGAAGCTATTCTTCTCATTAAAGAGGACTCCATATCTACCAATTTCATAACAAATAATGATTACATGATAAAGCATCAAGTCCACCATGGCTTTAGGTAGTGAGTCTTTCACCATTATAATGAGAGAATAGAAGAAGAAAATAAAGATGCATTCTACTCTCATAATCAATTAAGATGTTATCTCAAATATGTTGTAGGAGTTTGATCTTTAGCTAACCAAAAAGGAATATTATAGATACCTTTTTTCTAAGTTAGCATTTAATTTCATCCATATGATTTTTGTTGACTAATGAATTAGTTAGAGTAATCATGCTACTTGGAGCTTTTTTTATTCATGCTTTTACAAATCACCACCTTCGTGTCCTTTTGGCTTGCAAATATTTTCTTTTAGCTATTGTTCTATTTTTGTTGCTTCTTTTGTTGATTCACATCATTGTATATTCTATTATTCCTTCTTACAAAGTATGAACTGGATTCCTAGATACTTTGTAAAAAGATGTGTGTGACTTTTGGTGGAGAATGGCAACCTTTCATAATTACTAATAAATTAAGTTAAGAAACTAATGATTTTATCTTAACTTCAAAAATATACTCTAACAAAGCTTATAAGAAAATTACCCTTCTAAGAAACAAAGGTAAGTCCTCTGCTGTAAGTGATCTTGTTTTACTCCTTCATCAAAGCTTAAATAAAATAAAATAAAATAAACTACCTATCTGTACCTACTCCAGGCCCTATCGTAATGTGAAGATCAGTAAGAAAGCGTAGATTCGTTCGCTAGAAATAGAAACAAATATAAAGTCAAAGCCTGATCAAATTTTGTCCTTACTGAACATAACTTCACTTATAAATCTTGTAACTGGTAATACAGAATTCCATGATCCGAAATATTTGCTCACGAAACGAGTTAGAGGGTTATTTTGAATTGGAATGCTCAAAAAAGAAAAACAAGAACTACCTTACTGGAGTAAATCAAAGTGATCTGTAAATTGAAAATCACGAGTAAATGGGTAATTTTGAATTGGAATGCTCAAAAAAAGAAAAACAAAAACTACCTTGCTGGAGTAAATCAAAGTGAACTGTAAATTGAAAATCTTAACATGTGCATTGAAAATCGCTCAGGAAATCAGTAAAAGGTCGATAAAGAGTAACAGAAGATACTATCAAATTGATGCCACCAACCTTGCTATATATTGTATAAAACAATATGAGAACCTGGTTACAGCATTTTAGTTTCGTATGCGCCATAATCTCAATACTATGCAATAGATCTTTTAACGCATCTTCCATGAAAAATACGAGTCCAGTTTCTAAAATCATGCATACAATAGTCAACAAAAGTGCTAAGATTGTAATTGTAATCAACGCATGTCAACAAGAGTAGACTCTATACAGTCTCACCCTATATTTCACCCAATGCAGGTTAACAAATGTAACATGCACGGTGTAAAAAAGGAAAATGACCAGCAGGATCAAGGCTCCCTGCTATCCTTTTCTCAGATCCATGGAATAATTAATTTCAAAATGTTTTCTTCCATCGTCATCGATAAACTGCAAGACAAGCAAAAATGTTCCGCACTATCAATCAAACATAAGAACAATTGTTATACATAAAAATATGGTCCAAGAAAATCACGATGCAGTACCTTGATTTTAGCCGAATAAAATCCACGTGCAAAAATACCACACGGAGTTAATTCTTCGACGGATTGTGTATATGGTTCTGTTTGTGGAGAAAAGGTACCCAGCATGCAACGCTGACGATGAACTGTAAACGAACAATTTTTTGCTTCAGAAATTATGACCTAAGCTGCAGATAAAGAAACTTCAGAAATTGGGGGATATACCTTGAAATCCTGCCCTCCGTACACTATTCAGATATACTAGTCCAGACAATATATTGTAACGAACGGTAAAGGTAAATTTCAACGTGTATTTGGTTCCTTCCCTCAGAATTAAATTTATATCATTCACTGTACGTGCTTTAGTGTCGGGAAATGTGAATGAGAATTCATTAGTGTCACCGTCAAGAACATCCCAGGTCTGAAACGTGACTTCGGGCTCTATCTTATCTGAAAAGTGCAGAAAGTAAGGATATAAACTCAAACAGATTCGAAAAATAAAAACGTTTTCTGATATTTCTAGCAAGTAAAAACTTTTTTTTTAAAAGAATTATATTATATAGGTACAATGGTTCAGCCATTACCTTCCAAGAAACTCAAGTCAACAGAACCCAGTAATTGCTTCTTCCACCTTGTGAGACTATCGTCATCCTGTATGGTATCACCAAATTTTACACAACTTTTAAAACAATTGTCAGGATTCAAAATGCCATTAAAAAGATTTGGAAATGGTGTTCTTTGAAAACATGCTAAAATATAAGAACACCCATCCAATTTCTAAAAAGAAATGCATTTTCCAAGAACTTGTTGCTTTTTAAATATAGTAATATATGATTTATTCAGTATTACACATACTGAAGAAATCAATCCCATCTTACTTTGAAGAACGAACCTTAGAGTTGAATCGCTTTTAAAATGAATTCGTGAGTGGTGTCTTCTTATTTATGATAACATGGTATTCTACCCTAAGGGTCAAGTAAAGAAAGGGTCACGGGGATCTGAGATGCAAAAATATTTACATGGATTCATGTACCAATGCAAACATGGCAATCTGCAGAGAAGCCAAAGGAAAAAGAAACCTGTAATAAAACAGAACAATAGAGGATTCCTAAGCAAAAGTAGTCCAAGTTTTTTAGTTCGTATAGATTGGAACATGGGGAAGTTTTTATGAACACATTGAAGATGACAACGGAAGGAAAACTTTCAACCCTTGTTTTCAGGCTTCAAAAACTGAAATGAGATAGAAAATTCTTTAAAAATGAACATTCTTGAAACATAAAGAGCAAAGTTTACTCTGGAAATTTGATACCAATAAACATTGTGTCTTATTCACGATTTAAATACTTGGCGTATAAAAGTAGAATTTTAATAATTTAATTACTTGAAACATGCAATGGTTCATGCTTGTCATCTTGGTTGCCAAGTTCACTACTAATTACTAATTACATATTCCAGAATTTGCAGAATTGAGACCACAGAAAAAGAGTGTTATTGAATAAAATAAAAAATTGGCCCAGGACATTTCTTTTTGAAGCACTTCATAAAGAGAGAGAGAGAGATTCCTAAATTATGGTCTCTTACAATATGAGCTATTACCAAACTTATATGGAAGCAATTGTTCAGTAAAATCATTCAAACTATCTTGACGGCAAACTACATCCAGAGTGCTTGCATTTTGAATTGACAATGAACAAATTACCATTGCATTATTTTAAAAAGGCATGGTTAATCTGATGCGCCACACACAACATCCGTTTGATTTCAAGAATACAGAGGATGAGAGATACCTTATGTAAATTTTAAACAAATAGAAGAAATTCATCGAAGGAAAATAATCAGTGCCCGAAGTTTTACTAAAGCTGTTTAACCAACTAAAAATCGTAAGTAAACAACAGATGTGAAGGAGAAAAAGGACAATAAACAGAAAGGAAACAGAGAAAAACTGCAGCTAGAGAAGCATCTTCTTAAAAAAGGGCAAAGGACAATTTTAAGAGCTGAAAGGATTATGAAGTTTTAAGGCATCAACCCAAAACTTTTCAACAGAGTGAACCACTGAATCAAATTTTTTGACAAAAATTTTCAATGTTAACTGTGAGCCTTGTCACACAATAATTCTGACAGCTCCAATCAGGGACAGAGTCAACAAGTTAAGAACGAATCGGCTTCATCTAAAAAGAAACAATAAAAGGAGTATTTTCTCCATAAAAATAATAAAATATATGAACTGCTACGGCTACGAGAGATAGCATTGTTGATTGTGCTAGACTCGCCAGAACTATGGGGTACAATGGCTCACTAGGGATTTGGAACTATTGTCTAAAGTATAAACTAATGTCAAGAGTTGTTGATTCTAGATTTTTGGGAGATAGATAAATGCACTCATCTAAACTTATATTCTCTAAGGAAAAACAACAGAATTAGAGTTCACCGAAGTGGGCAAGCAAGAACACATGTAGAACATAAGAGCGTATAATCCTCTTTACAAATGAATAATTTAAAACTTCTCTTTTGAATCCAAGGATAGTTTTGGAATAAGTCTAACAAGAAAATTCTCATTTCAGCAAAGTAACATGAGGTTACATTATCTTCCTCTCCGTTTTTCAAATAAAGCACAACAGAAATCACTTCCACAATTTGCTGATGCTCTACAAGATAGAAGTCCTCGATTACAAAGCTTTTTCATTAATCTTTTATTTATGAATTATGAGATAATGAGAAGATTGTTGTAAGTTTTTCAAGAAGGATTAAAATCATTGACAAGGGGGACTACCGTTAATCAACTTTTGTGGAAGCCAGTAGATCATGCAACAATATGTTGCAAATACAAGAAATCTAGCTACTAATTCCTTGATCAATCACTGTACCAATTTTAATAGTGTAGGAAATGCATCACATGCACACTGAACCATTAATTTAGACAGAAGAAACCTTTCGCAAGGAGTTTTAGAAAACAAACCAGTTAGAAGAAAATCCACAAGATATGGCAAAAAAAGGCATAATGCAAAACCATAGTTTGAGAAATCTACGATTAAACGTGAGATCTGCATATATCCCAGTGCAACGTTGAACCTGATTCAAAATCGGATCAGATATTTAATCTAATAAATAATGTTATAATTTTATTGATTTTTAAGTTTACTATATTGTTTATATTACTAATTCTGATGGCAACCAAAAACTAAAATTTCTATATTTGATTTTCCATTCTAATTGAGGTCTTAGATGAAAAAATTAGAAAATGCAACTACCAGCATGGATGGATATAACTGATATAATTGTTTTATTTTGCTAATATTGAAGATCAAACTGTGATTTTTCCGATGCCAATTTGCTGATCGGATCTGATTTTTCGATCTACGTGGAAAACTATGTCAAGCACATTGACATACTTCTACCGAAAAATAAAATAAAACACGTAAAAAGCACCAAAAAATAATGTCAAGTACGGTAAGACGTTTAACATCTAGTAGAGAAAAACACCGACATAAAAACAAAATGCAGCAGGACACCTTATCCCGTTCGAGATGATCCCTAAGAGTCACAGGAGGACCCGGGGCATAAGCTGGTCGGTGACTGGAGCCGTCGTCGTCTTCCTCAGGCCCGCCAACAGTAATATCTGATGTCACGCTCGTAGTCCTGGATCCCGATGATCCCGCAGCATTGGCATCTCCGGCGTACCAGTTCTCACAAATAGAACCGCCGAATGAGGCATTCGTAGTTCTGGATCCAGAGGTCCTTTCCGCATCTTCGGGCTGCTGGTTCATATCCAAGAAACTGCACAAAGCTCAAACAAATCTCTAGAATCTTCTCAAAAACAGCCAAGGCTGCGGCAAACGGCGTGCATTTCACGATCAATCTCCGCTCTCTGCATCCAACGATACCTATGCAAGCAAGATAGCTCAAATAAATTACTTAAATTTACATAATCCTGACTTTTCTGAAACAATTCGGAAGAAAAACATTCGATTACACGACATTCTCTAAGAATGCTAGTAGATTTGAGATAAAACTGCTCTATCAGTCGGAAATTCAACAACGGCTTCGAGCTTCTTACTCTAGCGACTGAAATATCCGTCCGTTTCACGTAGTAGCTAGGATTTAAAACAGCAATCCGTCGTCGCCGAAAGCAGAGTGATTTTCTGCTGCACCTGATAAATTGCAGAGTGAAAATGAGCAAAGATTTACCAGTCACCAGTAAAGCATAGCGCAGAAGCTAGCAGACGCAATAACCAAAGCCTAACTAATTGCAAAGAAACTCTGAGCAGGAGCAGCAGTACCAGCATGCGTGGAAGCTGAAATGAGATCTGCTAATCTGAACGCTGCGGTGCTTCCTTATTTTGTGAGTTCTGGCTCTGCTTCTACCGCCACACTTTGCAGCACGTGATTGAAGGCGAAATGTTCTGCGAACAGGCGTTGCATTAATGCATCTGTTAATATACGAATCTCTGAATATTTCCCAACGCTTCATGACACGGCCATTTGCCTTGCGCTGCGTAGATGATCGCGTAAACTGAAGAACATCTGGCGCCAAGCAAGTTAGTTAAGATATGAACCGTCTGAAAAAAAATTCATGCAAAAACGAGCTTTCTGCTCTTGGACCGAGACCGAATCATTTCTATCGCTAAAACGAATTTTTGTAAATCTAGTTGTTGTCGTTGTTGCGCATGAGGTGGCTGGTGTTTTCTTTCACTGATATCTGTCCTCGTCAGTGGGCGGATTTCCTGGTAACGATCTTACTAAGAGAGTTCCAGCGAACTCGAACTTCTGCTTGCAGATATTTTACAATTGTTTTGTTTACTTTACAATTATGCACATTTCAGAGATCAGGAGAAACCAGATGAAAGGTTATTCCGAAGGCAGGTCAAGTGAAAATGACGGCTTTGGCTATTTGTATTGAATATAATTTAGAGCCTAAAGTGCAAGGACCGTAAACAACAGTGAATATTTAAATTTAAATTAAAAGGGGGGAAGTGATAGTATGCTAAAGCAAACCATTATTATTATTATTATTAACAAATTGACATAGGGTTTTTACTAAACAATAATGTCCTTTCACAAGGCTATTCTACATTTGGCACATAACCAACAATTTCCTAATTAAGAGATATCTTGACTAGTCCACTACACCCATGGGTGCACAAGCAAGTCTATGACCACTATGCACTTGCACAATACTTCTTCAAGCTTGCTTGACATGTTTTGAGCCATCAAAGTTCTCATGAATAAAGGAAACCAAGGTAAACTCCAACCTAATTTTTTACCATAATTGTATCATTATGGTAAGTGTAATGTTAAATTAAAACTTGATAACTTCACATTGACCACCCATAACTTAGAGTTAGCAAATCAAAAGTCTTAGGCTAACACATCATTATTAAGGGTAGCTAATGAGGTTCTAGTTCAATAATTATAAGATTAGTCATGGTTTGGGTTAATATGGTTAAGTAATTGGTAGGTATCCGTAGAAAAAGTATTTAAAATATGTATAATATTATAAGCATTTATATAACTCTTTGTAAATGTATTATCTTATACTAACATAAATTAGTTAGATTTTACAAGATCTAGCTATACTATTCATAACATTGTTTCTTGTATGGTTGATTATAGTATGTGTGTATGTGAATTGCATTTGTTTATTGTTGTGAAAGAGAATTTATCTAGTTGATTTGAAATGAATCCCAAATTGAATGGGAAATTAGTGGTATTTCCAATGTAAAGAATGAAATAAATAAGTACTCATACACAACATAAACAGACACTAACTGTAGAATCTATAAAATCAAATTTTAATATATGTAAATAAAGTAAGGCAAAAGAAAAGAAAAGGGAAAAAATTTCAAATGCTTCATCAAAATATAACACAAAAAGTACTAATGCAAAACAAATTAGTAGAATACAATTAGAATGTGTGTGTGCATCTACTCAAACTATATAATGAAAAAGAAGGGAGAAGAGTACACTCTTATAGAATGAGTTGTATATGGAAGGGAGTTAAAATTGTTGCAAAGGAGATGATGAGGGGAGAATGATGTTGCTACCTTTACTATGGCTATTACAAGTTAATGGGGTTGTATGATCTTCTAAAGAGCTCTTATGTTAATTTCTAGAGATTAAAAAGCTGATATAAAGTTTAGAATTGACATTAAGTCTAGAAATTAAGGTGGGAAACTCATGTTTAAAACTAAAGTCAGAAATGAACATGGTTAGCAATGATGAATTAAAATTTTTTAGATCTTCGATCACAACGATATGACGCTAAAGAACTTAAGAGGTTTATTACTGCTATGAAATTAATAAAGTTCTTCAAATCATTGTTGAAAATAAGATGAAGTGCTCAAAGTGAGGTGTCAAACTACTCAAATTAAATACTCTGGTATGTTGATTTTGGGTTTGTGACATAAAAATAAGGCATGATGTCTCTATTTATAGCCACAGGATACATCAATTAGGTTGCATAGGAATCTTGACATCATTTTCAATGCTAGGTTAAAAAAAGCATTATTATACGAAAAAGTGTAACTATTAGGTAGCACTAAAAGAATAAGTAACAATGTTACCAAGTCAAATGCTAATAAGCATTACATACCCATAAGTAAAAAATCCTCAGTTTTGAAAATATTTTAGAATGTTGAGACAATTCTTCACATTAGTCAAACCACAAAGTCCTTTAGCTTCATCTAAAATGATAAGAAGGGAGTCAGTCTAACATGATCGAGTAGTGCAGTGTTATAAGAAATCCTCGTTTAACTTAGACTAAGGAACCATGGATCAAGAACTAAGTTAGCATGGGTGCTCATTCAATATAACAAGTTAGTAATAATTGCAAACAAAGATGATGTAACAAGTTCAATTAACAAGCTAATAGCATAGGCTTGACTTTCATAAACAAGTACTCACGAACCATGAGTGCAAACTAATTGTGTATTATCATGAGTTTTGGATGCCTTAAATTTAGATTGAACTCTATTGCTACCAATTAGATATAAGTGCACACCAATCCTAGTGCATGTCTAGTATGACCTAATCTTCTACTTTAATAATGAGCACAAGTACTTCATGAGGGCATTGCAAGTCATGTTCTTGCAAAAGATTGGTGCACATGAGGATCATGAGTTAGTTGGAAGCCAACAAACTTAGTCAGATTCTCAAAGATATCACTTTTCAACTACAACTTCAAGAAAAAAAAGCTCCTAGTGAAAGCTGAACATTTAATTTATTTTATACATTATTAAGTTCTTTTTTTTTTAGAGGCTCAAGGATGAAAAGATTTTAGCTTTTGTTAGTGATGAGTCATCATTGTATCAACCTTGATATCATATACTTGATATTGGAGCCCAAGAAACGATATTGGATATCTGATATCACCTCTCCTGTGCTAGCCTATAAATACAACACTTGGGTGCATAGTTGAGATATAGAGAAAATAGTTTAGCTTTAGTTTTTAGTTAGCTTCTTTGTAGATCATTAATTTTTAATCCTATTATTTCCTAGTGCATGCCCACAGTGTGATGTTGTTATTGTATGACATCTTTGTTCGAGTGTGACATACTTGGATACTAATGAGACGCGATTGACATGGGCTGCAATATCACGTACGCGATATCACGTCTTCCCTACAATATCGCATACGCGATATCACAGTCC
>MNCI01037168.1:28085-68687 GCA_015680685.1 Gnetum montanum | reverse complement strand
AACTACAAGAGCTTTGCTATGACTTGAACAAAAGGTGCCATAAATACAGTGGATGCATGCATATTTATAGTAGAAAATGGACTCTACATTAACGAGGCCACGTCAACGCTTGGAAGATGCGTCGACATGGTCACGTTGATGTGACCATGTTAACGAGGCTTCATCGATGTGGCCCAGTCAACGTAGTGGACTAGATGCTTCATCATACCCCCATGGCTGAGTGAAAACTCGTCATCGAGTTTGTTACAATTTGGAAGGTAT
Source organism: Gnetum montanum (assembly GCA_015680685.1). NCBI lineage: Eukaryota > Viridiplantae > Streptophyta > Gnetopsida > Gnetales > Gnetaceae > Gnetum > Gnetum montanum. The sequence goes on along the minus strand of MNCI01037168.1, from coordinate 68,426 downwards.
GAGGTTACTAGCGACACACATCAGAAAACATATTAATACATACACTAATGCTAGCAACACACCAAGTGCTCGAGTGTATAGAAGGAAATTACAAAACTGTGGTATTTGTGGACAACAAAATTGAACACCTTGACAATAATGGACTCACAACCTTGTCGAGATGTTGAAGTTGCTAAAGAGGATCATACAGTTCCTAGTGGTGATGGTTTTTATGGGCCCTCACCAACTTTAGGTGCATGTGGTGGTTGAGGTGATGGTTGTGGTTGTCCTGCCATTATTGCAACTTCCGGAGGCAATTAGAAAGCCTCCAATACAGCCTACATTTTATCTTCTTTACTTCTGGGGTCATTCACAATCCAAGCGGTGTCACCAATATGTGCCGAAACAGGAACTTTCCAAGGACATGGAAGTGCAGGGAATAGCTCCTTTAAATTCACGAACCAAGTAGCAAACTGTTTTCATTCGAGATCGAACGCTCATACTAATGCTTGCAACCATTGGTAGTCATCCATCCATCAAGCTAGGTTCTCCACAATAGAGCATTTCCCTTCAAAATGAGTGTTAAGAACTTCTAGTTTTGCATTTGATGTTTCCAGCTTTTTCTTTGTCTCTTTATGTGCCTTGAGCTAGCCCTTATATAAAGAATATGAGGTGGCCACTTGCTTCTCAAGGTCTGACTGTGGCCTCCCTACTGTAAGTGTGGCTAGGTTTGCATAATGAAGATTAGCTAGTTTCATATATTTTATCATTTCTTCAATCTATAACTCCTTGAGAAAAATCTCAGTATTGTTGTAGGTGTTTCATCCATCAAAGATGGGTTGCCATACCTCGCCTCCTAACTTGAGCTATTGGAGGGCTTGATTCATCTTAGCCTTTGCAACTTGGATTTCTTTTTCATTAATTTCTTTTTACAATCCCACTTGGTCCCTGTAGTGATTTTTCACTTGTTCAAACTTGAGGGCCTCATTCTTCCAAGCGGTGATTTCAATGGCTGTCTTCTGTCGCAAGGTTGGACTTCCTTCATCAACATATTGTGATTTTTGGTAGCAAATCTTCTCACATCAATGTTTACCCTAGCCAGCTCCTCTTAATGTTAGTGGATAAAATCTTTCATTTGTTGATTTTTGAGAACCATATTGCATAAGCAATGAAATTTTGCAGTCAACCCAACATTCTCTTAACGGACCTCTATCAAGTCCTTGTTTAGATAATAAGAATAAGCTTCCACTAAGGACTTGTCGAAGATCATTGACTCTCACTCATACTTGACCTTTTAAAGCTTGGTTTGAAACTATTAAAAAGCTTCATCTTTGGTGAATTCATGGCTGAGTATAGTTGGATTGGCAAGTTGGGCCCTCAGTTAGGCAACTTCCATAGCTAAGTGTTGATTATCTGCTTGAGCTACTTCCTGTTGCCCCTCTAGGATAAGGCACTTGCTCTTTGCTGAGAGCAACTCCGACTGGGTTGCAGTGATGTTGTCCAAAAGGTCAAAGACATCTAGAAGTGGTTGCTCGGTTCCCACCAATCGGTCCAATGATTCTTCATGTTGTGCTACATTAAGTCTGCCACTCTAGGTACCTACAGACGTCTGCACAACTCTAAGCCCATGTACAACTAGTACAGGCACCGTAGGTGCATTGATAGCTATGGCGATCGTGTCAACCACCACTTCTACCATGACTTCCTATCCTTGGTGCTACATTACCAGGATCGTTGCCCCTTCACCTTCCTCCAAGCACACCAAGAAAGTAGCAACATTTTCTAAAATTCTAGATATAAGTGTTGGGTCATTGACACTGTTACTTCTCGAGTGCTAGGGTCTATTCTTGCAGACACTTATGTTCACATGGCTGAAAGCATCAACCCTACCCTCTCTAGCAAGCTCATAGATCAAGCCACTTATTCCAGATGGCTCAAGGTATGGCGATACAAAAAAGGGTCTCCACCACTACTGGTTCCTGCTTGTTGCTCTTGTTAGCACAGGAGCGACTTTCAAATCTCACATATGTGCTCTACGACTGTGCACAAGTCTAACCCTATTACTTGTGTAGGCGGTGGAGGTGGTTGTTGCTCTTCCTTCATTCTTGTTATTGCATGTGTTTTATCTTTCATCATTTCATGCCACGAGGTAATTGGGGTGTGATGAAGGGTGTCATTAGCATATCGTGTTATCCTTGTCCATTTGTCCAATTTTCTAATCAGGCAGGGAAAGGGTAAAGCTTTCCTTCCACATTCATTTTCCGTGAACCATTTCTCAATCTCCAAGAAGAGTAACTATGGAAGGTTAATAGGAAATTCCCTACTTAAAGAGACACATGCACAAGCAGATAAGGCAATGATTTTGTTAGGTCTTACCATTGGATTTAAGTGGTAAGATGAAATTTTGGAGAAAACTCTTTCTGTGGTGGTTAATGTGCCAAACTCCTTATGGTCTACCCCATAGCATCACCTAGTCTACTCTACTTTCACCTTAGGATCTGCTTATTTTGAAATTTCTGCCACATCATCCCTAGTCTCAGGCAACCCAAGAGCTTACATGATTGCCTCTACAAAGTAAAACACATTGATGTCTTTGATTCTTACTCACGACCCCAGCTGCCGATTTGTCCAAAAGAAATAGGTTACCCCTAGATACCACTCACTACTAAACGTGATGATTGGCCACATGGGAAAATTTTTCAATTGGGTTCTAACTTCTTTTGGTGCACTTTCTAGGAACAGTCCAAAGTTTAATTCTTGGAGGACTATTCGTTGCAACTCTTTAAACTTGATAACATCAAGGCAGGCCCTGGTCAAGGTGACCTCAAGCTATGGCACTCTTGCTGGTGTCTCATCCCCATGTGATTGTTCTGTGGAAACCTCTTCTTCATGAATCTGATGAATAGATTCCACGTCGGGTTCCTCGTGGAGAGGGCCAGTCGCATGTGAGTCCTTTACATGCTCCTAAGATCACATGCCTCATTCCCTTCCAATTCTAGGTTGCTTCTCCTGAGGTTGTGATGGTCCTTCCTCCCTTGGCTGCCTTGGTTTTGGTGCCATCTGCAATCACAACATAACCATGAATTAAAATGTGTGCATGTTGTCCAACATGATAATAATATACCTTCTCATGATGGCCTGGCTATGATAGTGATACATGCATTCTATTTGATCTAAGGTGGTGTATGTAAACCATTACACATGGTGTCCCAGAGTGTAGCTACAAGGTTATGAGTTAAAGCTAATTCTTTGATTAACCCTAAGAGACATTTTGATTAATCATATTAAGTCTTCGATGATTAACCCTAAGAGATGTTTTGAATAACCCTAGGAGGTGTTAAAGCTAATTCTTTGATTAACCCTAAGAGACATTTTGATTAACCCTAGGATGCGTTAAGTCTTCGATGTGTTAAGTTGCATTAAGTCTTCGATGTGTTAAGTCTTGGGTTAGCCATATTGTCACAATATACAAAATCATGGGCCCCCACAATGTAGAGTATACCTCCAGTAGCAAAAGGGTGAAAGAATGAGTAGATGTGGACAAGCGATAGGAAGGTGATGTGCTCAAGAAGGAGATTGGACATGGAAAACTTGAAAAACTCCCCGAGCATTATGAGCAAATGGACAAATTTCCAAAGCATGATGTGCATATATATTGCAGTTTGGGTTCTGCATCGACAAGGTCGCGTAAATGAGGCTGCGTAAACATAGGTGGTTGTGTATATGGGGCCACATCAACATAGCTATTCAGCTATGTTGACCATCATTGACTGATGAATTAAAGGCCTGAATCTGTGAGTTTTAGCATAAAACTGGAGTCATTCGAGAGCTCAAAGACCTGAAAATAGCATAAAACAAAGAGGAAGGAAGGTCAGTTGCAAAAGAAGAGTCAAATTTAGGAGAACATCATACTATGGAGCGTGGGTGATGGCAAGCCTCATGATGGACAATATAAAAATAGTTGTCATATTATATCAAAGGAGCAGGAGATTAACAAACGGAACCAAAGGATATGTAAGTGGATCCTCCCCATAGTAGGCTCTGGCCTTGTTTGCCCTTGCACTTCTTCAACCTAGGGGTCCGTGGACCCCATAGTTAGTTAATGGTCATCGAGGGTTAATACTTGTATCTCTAAGAACTAACCAAAGGATTTACAAGTACCAGTAAACCAAGATACATGATTGAAACATGAAACCGGTAGTAAGGTGAGGAATGGAGAGCAACAGATGAGGGGGAGAGCATGTGGAATGGATTTCCAAGGTCAAGATTGATATAGTCCCTTTGTGAAGTATGTGGTTAAGTGACTCGATAAGAATCCGTTCCAGGTCTAGACTAAGACCGACCATGGCCAGTGACATCGCAATGATGAACTAATACCAACCCACCCACTCAAGACATACACATGCCCTCAAAGACCAAATCCCATTCCTTATAGAGAAGGAAAGGGAAGTAGGAAGGAAGAGCCTTAGTTAGAGGGGACCGTCAGGCCTAGGTAACATGGCTTTTGAGTCCCAGAACCAATGCTTATAGCCTATTATTTGATCTAAGGGGTGTGCTTTGAATTCCTGTTATTGTTTTTTTTTTCTTTTTCTTTTTTGAATGGGAACCACACCATGCAAGGATATATTGGTTGGTCCAAGGGGTGTGCTTTGAATTCCCATTATTGTTTTTCTCTTTTTTTCGCTTTTCTTTCTTCTTTCTTTTTTTTTTTTTTTTACTTTTCTTTTCTTTTTTCTTTTTTTCAAATGGAAACCACACCATGCAAGGACATGTTAGCTTCCTGTTATGCATCATCATGGAATGGAAAGGAATCCCTAAGGACAGTAATGCACAAGAGATCATAGGAGGATACATAGTCCACCACATCCCCTTTAAGTCACATCCTATTCCTTACCACTCAAATCCTTCCCAAGTTTGAAATCCACCAAGGTCAAAGATTTATTGGAGTTGATTAATGGAAAAGGGACTGTACTTCTCTTAATCCTGGGACACCATAGAAAAGTGTGAGTCGTCGGATGTCATCAACTCACTACTTGTTGCATGAAAGAAGGTATAACTTAGTTTTCTAAGACCCAAAATGCTAAGGTAAGAACTAGATATAATAGGCAACCCATAATATGCAAACCCCCGTTAGGAGCAACTACCACACCATTGCATCCTGTGGCAATAAAATGACTTTATTAGAAAAAATAAATAGAGGAAAATAAACTAAAATAAAATAGAACAAAACAACTAAAGGTGAAATATATTTATATAAAAAAAATAGAAATAGTAGGTAAGAAATGTTAAACGTACGAACGATGGTGTAAAACAAAAATATAGAAAAGACCTAAGAATCCAGAATAATTGTTTTAGTATGGATAGCAATCTCCCCCATGACTAAGCTTGGAGGAGGAGATTTGAAAGATGGAATGTGGTCGACCACTTGGCAAAGTGGTAGTGACACTGATTTGGTATAGTTCATGGAAGGGTTTTAACTATTCCATGTTGACCAACTACATTTTTCTTGGGTCTTCAAGTTTGTTTATGGGTATAGCCCCAGATGGAAAGGTCTTGGAAATAATATAAGGTCCCTCCCACAGTGTTTGAAACTTGGTCTGTTGTGGCACATGTGTGGAGTTCCAATAGAGAAACGTATCTCCACATTGAAATGTTACCTTTCGAATCCTAAGGTCATGATGTTGTTTGTTATATGCCTTATACACCTCATTTGATGATAGGGCTACTAATCAATTCTCATCTAGCACATTTAAGTTGATGATTTGTTCTCATTGTGCTAGGGGTAAGTCAAGACTTAAGTCACTTATAGTGGATAGTGCTTAGAGTTTTGCGTAAATCGGGAGTGTTGGTAGTTTCTTGTACACCAACTTGTAAGGGGAGTAGCCTATAGGAATTTTCTAGGTTGAGCGATACGCCCAAAGGACGTTGTTAAGTTTTGTGCTCTAATCCCTCCTATATTTTTTAATCATCCTAGTTAGGATCTTTGTAATCTCCCGATTTGTGACTTCGGCTTGCCCATTGGCTTGGGGGTGATAGGGTGTTATTAGTCTATGTTCTACTCCCAGATTCTGCATGAGTTTATGAAAATTAGCACTCATGAAGTGAGTGGGATTATCTGAAATGAGTGCACGTAGCACCCCAAACCTGTTCACAATTTGTTGTTGAACAGATCGCATGGCCATGGTTAAGGAACAGTCAGTGATGACTACCGCCTCTGCCCACTTTGTACAGTAGTCCACCACAACAATAATGTATGCCTTCCCATTTGACATGGGTGTGATGGGGCCCATGAAGTCAATGCCCCAAATGTCGAAAGGCTCTATTCGCTGAATCCACTGTTGAGGTCCCTCCATTCTTGCCATCATCCCACCATCTCTTTGACATCGATCATAAGAGTGAGTGAACCATTAAGCATCTCTAAAAAGTGTAGGCCAGTAGTAACCTACAAGTAGGGTTATAATGGTTGTGCATCTTCCTACATAATGGCCCCCACAAGGGCCCTCATGAGCATCTTGGAGGATGTGTAGTTGGTCTACATCAAGGATGCACCATCAAACCAAGCCATCCACACACACCTTATAAAGGTTTCCATTGCTTTCCATGAAGTGCTTGACTTTGTGAAGAAACTATTGTTTCTTCTAATGATCCAACTCCTTTGTTAGCTCTTGTATAAGAAGATAGGTAAGGGTGTTGCTAAACCAATTAAATCCTGTGGCCGCCTCCTTCACAATTGCTCTAACAAAGAGGAGTTCATCTGGAAACTAGTCAGAGAGTGGGCTCTCCTCCTCGGTGTTATCCCATCGTAACCAAGACAAGTGATTGGCAACCACATTCTCAATTCCCTTTTTTTACCATAGTAAGATCGAATTCTTGAAGGATCACAAGCCACTGTATGACACGGGGGCTCACCGTTGGTTTGTTCATAAGGAACCAAGTGGCACTATGGTCCATATGCACAAAAACCTTGTATCCAAGCACATAGTGTCAGAACTTTTCCAAAGCGAACACCATTGCCATTAATTCCTTTTTAAGTGGTGGTCTAATTTAGCTGAGCACCCACAATACTTCGGCTTGCATAGTGGATGTAATATGGACACTTCTGGTCATCCAACTACATGAGCACAACCCCAAATGCATAATTAGATGCATTCATCATGATGTGAAATGGTCTGGACCAATTGGGGGCTCATAGAATTAGAGTCTCTACGAGTTTTACTTTAGCATTTGGAATGTAGATTCACATTCCCTAGTCCAGATAAACAGAGCATCTTTCTTTGTCAACTCCACCAATGGCTTAGCGATCTTTAAGAAAGTCTCGATGAAACACCAATAGTAGCTAATGTGTCCAAGGAAGGACCAAACGTCCCTTACAATTCCTGGTTGACTAGTAATTCCTTGGATAACCTTGATTTTCTCAGGATCCACTCCGATCCCTTCTTGTGAAATTCGATGCCCCAAAACAATGCCTTCTTTGACCATTAGGTGGCTCTTTTGCCAGTTGAGTCATAAGTTAGTTTCTGCACATCGCTTCAAAATCTTCTCAAGGTTGTCCAAGGCTTGCTTGAATGTTGCTCCATAGGTGAATAAGTCATCCATAAAAACTCCTACACCTTTGCTAATTTGTTGCTGCAAGATGTTAAGGACAAGGCATTGGAAGGTTGTGAGCACATTACACAAGCCAAAGGACATCTTCTTGTATGCAAAAGTCCCTCAAGGACTCGTAAACATTGTCTTGGGCTAGTCCTCTAGCACAATTTGGATTTGGTTATAGCCACTGTAACCATCTAGGAAGCTATAGTAACAATGCCCTGAAATGGTATCCAACACCTAATCCACAAATGGAAGTGGAAAATGATCCTTAAAGGTTGTCATATTTAGTAATCAAAAATCAATACAGACTCTCCATTTGTCATCCTTTTTTGGCATAATAATGAGTGAGCTAACCCACTCACTATCCACAATGGGGTAGATGAATCCCACCTTTAGAAATTGCTCAATTTTATTCTTGATGATCTATTTAAGTTTGGAATTCAATCATCTTTGTGGTTGTCATTGTGGCTTCATGGAAGGGTCGATATAGATTCGATGTTCGCATACCCTAGGATCAATCCCTGTTAACTCAGGATACGACCATGCGAAGGTAGTCAACCACTTGTTCACCATCCTTAGCAACTTATTTTTTTGCTCTGGAACAAGAGTGGCATTGATTATTACTAGCTTACTGTTCTGTAAGAATGCATATTCTAGATTGACTGGTAAGGGTTTTAATTCTAGGGGCTCATGTTTAAAGCTTTCAGGGATCTGTAGCTTTCCCCAATCAGTAGCATCATTAGTAGTCAAAATTTCTTGATGGACCTGTTCCAGTTTGTCTATGCTCCTCATATAGGTACATACAAGGCTTTTAGAGGATTCCATGCATAGGGTGCTACTATCAGAGTCAGCGGTCAACCACTAGGTCCCTTCTTGGTTAGTGGCTACTTCGTACAAGCATCATTGAATTTGTGATTAGGTGGCACACCAACTACATGCTTGAATGGATGTCTGCTTAACGGACCAGAGTTGCTATGCACAGTTACACCTGGAGTCACTGTATGTGATGCATGGAACATACTTCTTCTTGATCTTCCTAAAAGGATTTTTCTTGGAAATTTCAAGGGAGAGATCTCGGAGTCCTAAACGTGCATCCACTGTGCTGAGCCATGCTCTTCCCATTATAATCAGGAAGTTCTCCTTGTAATTATTAACAAGGATCACCAGGAAATCAACAGGGTAGGACCACCCACAAAAAGTGATCACAATATCTTCTACCAATTCCAAGGAAACAATAATGGACTGGTCTACCAACTTAAGCCAAATTTTGCTTTTCTTCAATAGTGGCAGGTTCCAAGTCTTGTACATATAATGTGAAATTAGGTTGACACCTAACCCCAAATCTAGAAGAGCTTTGCATGGCTTGTTGCCTGCCACCTGAAGGTATATGAGGGGGCTTCCTAGATTAGCCGATTTTCAAGGAAGATAAGCCGCCTTGATCCAGTCTATCACAGCATGTGTTAACATGATAGTTTGCACTTTGGAAGACATTTGGTTTGAAGGTCGCTCAAAGGATTGAGCATTAGAGGAAGTTGGAGATATAGGGGCACTGGCCACAAGTGAGTGTGAGGGTGTGTTTAGGTTATTAAGCCAAAAAAAGAAATGTTTCTGTGGTTTTGATTCTGACCCGCTCAATTGAGAAGCTGGTTGTAAATTGATGGCCCTTGTGGCATTACACTGTTATGGCTGTGGAGGTATTTCTCCCTACATGGGTGGAGAAAGAGGTAGCTGAGTTGAGGGTTGATGGATAGGTATGGCAAAAGTATGTGGTGGAGGATAGTGCAGGTGTGGGTTTTCCCCCTTAGGTGATGGAGATTGAGCTTGAATGTATTCTGGGGGATAGTCATGATTTGGAAGGTCGCATGACTAGAAGAGTCACGTAGGGAGATTGGTTGCTGAATGTAGTACCCATAAGGATTTGACTACTGGTAAGGGTACTGCTGCCTTCAGGGTGGCATCCCCCATGACTGTGGGTGCTACCATTACTAGTAGTGCTCATACAGTTGTACTGGAGCTCCACTTGGATAATATCCTTGTTGTTGGTGGAACTACCTGGAATTGTCTTGAGGATAAGGTAATCTCCAGGGTGTTTGCCTTTTTTCTAAGAAAGGATTTAGAGTGTACACCCCAGACTCTTGCAAATGTGACACCATGGGGCAACATCCCTTAGGATGTTCATACCAACATATGTCACATCCATCGTCTTCCTCAGTGTCAGAGTCTACAACTTGTTCTACAGCAGCAACTTTGCCCTTACCTTTGTGGTAGGCACGTTTAGCCTCTTTTCTCCTTTGTCGATCTTGATCATTACTCTGTTCTTTAGATTCTTCTGCGATTTTTAGAACACTTTGGAATTTTTCATCCAAGGAATCCCACATCTTGTCCACCTTGGTCGAAATTTCAAAAGCAAATTTTTGCATGGGCAAGGTCTTCCTATTTACCACTGCATCAAGTGGTGACTCCTCCTCATCTTCACATAATCAAACTTCCCTCTTTCGAATGGAAGGGTCCTGATTATATTCTTCTACACTTTCCCATTTCTGGAGTTCTCCCTCTTCCTTGGCTACCTGCTCAATTAATTGCTGAAGTTGATGAGCTCATAACTCAGATAGCCATCCTTGAGAGTAAACACCAAGGGTCTTTCTTGTTTTGAAACAGAGCCCATCTATGATATGGCGGAGCTATTCCCATTTGGAGTAGCCATGACCAGGGCATCAGTGCAACAAGGAGTAATATCTACCCATGGCTGCATCCAAGGGTGTGTGGCTATCTTGTTTCCACCCCTAAATCTGTCACCTCAAATTAGACACTTTGGAGTAAGTTTAGTATTTTTCATTGAAGAGCTCTAGCATCGTACTCCATTAGTTAATTGATTTTGGCTCCAAAGATTGATACCAACTTTCTGCTTCCTTGATGAGTGTTCGAGGGAACAGCTTGAGTTTCTGCCATTTATTTTTAATATTCTGTAGGGTGCTGGCATCATGAAATGCTTGTAGGTGAGTTTATGGATCATAATTATATCCTCCTTCAAATCTAGGGATGTTGTTCATATCAAGGCACTTGATCCGACTATCTCTCAAGTGCCTAGTAGGTAATCAAACTACCTCTACTATGTTGAGCATGCTTTAAGTGGTAAGCAGTGGTTCATCAAAGTCATGGTCTTGATGATGGCCATGGCATCTATGATGGTCTCTGCTACGTCTCCTTTCGTGATGGTGAGCCTCCCGTGACCGTCCATGCCCTTGGTCACGACATTCCCATTGGCGTCCTTGATCATGTCGGTCTCTATGATCACCATCATCACGATCCCTCCTACAATGGTTGTGGTCAGATTCAGAACCTGATAAAGCTAAGGTGGAGAGAGGGGAATGAGAAGAGGGGGAAGGACTACCATCCCCACTATGTCAATCACCTCCTCTTCCATGACAATGGCCTTAACCTTCACATCCATCTTCACCTTCATCATGATCTCCTCCGAGAGATCCATTAGCATCCTAGAACTCTCAGTCGCTTGAACCTTTGCTCTGTATGATGGATCAGATGTTCTGACGTGGGGGCGAAGATGCAAAAGAACGGGGACTATGAGGAACAGGTTCCTCATCATTATGTTGGGCCTATGGGGACAAAGGGTTATTGGACCATTTTCCCTTTGCTTGTTCATGGCATTGTGCCTACTGCAGGTACAATTTACACTATGCCTCATTTCGACGATAGGCCCGATAATCATGATCCTCCATAATGTACTCCTCAACTCAATCTTGAATGCCCAATCTAGTGAGAGTTTGGAGCAGCATTCTAGGAACCAATCAATCAGTGGGCAATACAATGTTGCCCTCCATGCCTCACCATCACATCTACTCATCCTGATGTAGGATGAAGGTGAAGTTGGGTATATACTCATTTGGATGCATATACACCACCTGACATTCCTGGGGCACTTGCGAGTTAGATTCATCTTGCCTGTGAGAAGAAGACATACTAGTGTTAAACAACAAATAACCTAGTGTGCCTTACTCTTACCTAGGTTTCCTAGCGTGAGTAGATTTTGACGTAAGTGAGTGACAATCTTGCTTAGGCCAAATAGCGCATGTGAGATTAACAGTCCCTAGCAATGATGCCAATGATGAGCGTTGAGATACCCCTACGCCCAACCATATGAATCATGAGCGTTCATGTATGATCCGGTCAAATGCTGAAGACTATGAGCACTTACACACAGTATCCTAGCCATAAAAATCCTAGTTAGAATGGTCATTGTCCTCTCAACCTCACTCGTGACATTCTAGAACGATGGTTAAGTGAGACTAAGGCATATGATTTTTGTATGTTTTCCTTTATCTATAATATCTAATTCTTCTAATATAGGGAATAAAAGGCTAGATAATGTAAGATTTCACTACGCTATTGCTCGACTATCCCTAGCATAAGCAGCCAGTCCCACCCTCCGTGCACATCCTAAGCATGTCCCAATCACTACTGGGTTGCTAGATGTTAAGCGTCACTGGGTTGCCAAGTGTCAGACATATGTTCAAGGTGGTCATGCTTATGTGTTCTCATGGACTACTAAAACGTACTATAACTATAAAGTGATAACAAAAGCATTAAAATTATTAAAGTATTAAACTATTAATGCTTAAGTAATCTAATTCAAATGCTACAAGGAATGTTTAAAAAGCTCGTCTTTATTGCCATTCACACCAATGGGCTCAGGTACATTAACGCTCGAATAAAGAGTCGTACACTCTTCAAACTATGTTTGCAGGCACTTGAAAAATAATCTAACTCTTGTGGAAACAAACTACAAGAGCTTCACTACGACTTGAAAAAAAGGTGTCATAAATGCGGTGGGTGCACGCATATTTATAGCAAACAATGGACTCTACGTTGATGAGGCCACATCAATGCCTGGAAAGATGCATCAATGGGGTCACGTTGACGCAATCGCGTTAACAAGGCTTCGTTGACGCGGCCCAGTCAATGCTGTGAACTGGATGCTTCATCAATGTGACCTCATCAACATAGTATCTTGTCTTACCTGTAAATACACACTCACTAGCCACATTTATAGCATCCATTGTTTAATATCCTAGTGAAGCTCTTGCATTTTGTTCATTTGAAAGTTAGAATATTTTCTAAGTGCCGACAGTAGGAGTGAGAAGTGTATAGATCTCTATTTGAGCATTGATGTACCTAAGCACCTCAATGTGAATGACAATAAAGACGAGCTTTCTTCATAAACCTTGCAACACTTAAAATTAGTTTAATGTTTACTTAATGGATTTATTATTTAAGCAATTTACCTTAATGCATATGATTGATTAATTAATTAGAAATTAATTAATACACTTAAGTACCACCGTTTCGAGCAAATGTTAACATTTGGTAATCCTAATAGCACTTAACATGTGGTAACCCAGTAATATTGCAACCTGGTTCAGGATGTGTATGGTAAATGGGAACAGATGCTTATGTTAGGACTAGTTAAGATATTAGTTAGTTATTAGATTAATTAAACATTTAATTACATTATTTTTAGAACTTAGGTGATTTAAATAATAAATATAAAATGATAAAAATCATATGCCTCAGTTACACTTAACCATACACTTGTACTTCACAAGTGAAACTAAGAAGACAACAATCATGTCTGTTAAATTCACTACCTAGGCAAAGTGTACTTAGAGAGCTAAAGTCTACAGAATTTGACCAAATCACTTAGTGAATGCTAGTAATTTGTATGGTTGGGCACAAGGATTGCTTGCTACTCATCAATTGTATTTAAAAGCTTACAAACTTCTATACAAACTATGGTTCCTTCCCATTTAAACAGCTCTTCATACAAGCCTAAGGTATCTTAGCTTCAAATAGATATTCTTGGTAAGATTGTATTTCTTAGAGGGTTTCAAGAAATATGCATGCTCTATATTCAGCTTGTAGTAAATGAGCACAAGAACAAATTTGGGCATGGAATGTTTGCATGCAAATATACAATCAACTTGTTTAGCAAGTTCTATTATACAATTGTCAAACTTGGGGACCTAATTTACTTGCAGTGCAATGAAAATGTTTGAACTATGTCCAAAAACAACTGCTGTTGTAGAAACTTTATGTAAAGGCTTAAACTCCATATGATATTTTATTAGCGAAAACAGATATGCTACCTATAGAAATTGTAGTTCTTTAAAAATTTCTATAGTTTTATAAAAAGATGCTTGCTAGGCCTTGTGTTCACCTACCCACAGAAATTTATGAGGTTACTTAGGAAAAAGGATGGCTTAATGATATGAAAAAATGGCTTTAAAAATGGAATATTAAAGATCCAGATTTAAATTTGCACTTTAATGATCTAAAAGCAAGGATCAAATAGAAGGCATTGAAAAACATATGGGAACAACCTTGTGGCAAAAAACAATTTTATTTGCAATAGATTTGAGGAGGATCCTTACCAAAAATACCTACTTATGTATTTACTCCTATTTCAAGACAAAGTAAAGTGGCAATTACACATGCTTGTGTGGGATCTCATTATCTACTAATTGAAACAAGGAGATGGATTATTTTTCAAAGAGCACAATGCATTTGTAAATTTTGTATGGATGTAGTACTGGATTATCTATTGATTGAAACAAGGAGATGGATTATTTTTCAAAGAGAACAATGCATTTGTAAATTTTGTATAGATGTAGTAGTGGAAGATGAAGAGCATATCTTTTTGAATTATCTATTCTTTAATGTTCTTAGATTTAAATATAGTATTTAAGAAATAACTTTTGTTTAAAGTGAAAGTGTTAATTTTAGGTCATTTTCTTAATGAAGTGTTCAAGACCCATTATGACCTTGTAATAAGAAATTTATGTCTTATAGACTCTTTATGGTCTTACAAGGACGTTGTTAAGCATTTCCATTTACATTGAATAAAAGATTGGTCAGCCTTTAACGTAACTAATACATGAGTTGAGCAAAAGTTCAAAAGCATATTGGTTACAAACAAACAAGACGTTGGGTACTTTGTATCCCATGATGCCATATTAACTACTAGTATCTTCCTTGCAAATAAAACAAAACAATCCTAAACAATAACCAGAACCTTCTGTGCAAATAAAGCAAAACAATCCTAAACAGTAAGCAGAAGATAAAATTAATAACGTCAAAAAGCTAAAGTTAAGGAACACTGGCTTTACTTTTCTCCATGGACCGAAAAGCCACTGTTGTTTAGCATTAAAGAAACTACGGATGTCTTGGGTTTCAGCTCGCCCAAAAACACACACCCACAACTTCATCACGCTGCCGACCACGAGACACGTATAATGACTAAAGTAACATCATAATCTACAACCGTCAAACATTTTGCATGCGGATTTGCGCAGACAACAATCCATGCGAATTTGAGGTTAACACGTAACATCAACCAGCAGTAACACTTCTTTTGTTTAAAGGTTAAAAGCATAGCACGAACATAAACCTCCACTATCTCTACCGACAGCTGCTGCTTTAAGACACCGTCCACTTTACGCAAAGAAAAGCATCGCAAATTATTTGTCCCCAGCGAACTATAGCAGCTGCTGGAAACGTACGATATATTCCTCCAAAGAACAGGTTACCCAATTTGTCCATTCCTGGCTAACCAGATACAGAAAGTTCCCAAAACGTACACGAACAAACAAACAAGATAAGAGTTAAACAGATACAGAAATGCAGTCAAAGTTCGCTTCTTTGACTACAATTCCAGAAATTTGTCATTCCTAATCACCGAAAACAGCGCTGCACGCGCACTAGTCATCGGGTACAATTATCTTTGATGCCATTATGCACAACTAACGTAGAATATTGAACAGCCCTACCTCCGCGTTCCAATGTCTGGACTTTGCTGACGATGACACCTTCTAAATCGGTTATAAAAATTGTAATCATCCCTGCAAAACCCTTCTTCCTGTGAAATCAAATCAAATGACAGAAAGAAATACAACAGGCATGATACAGCAGAAGTCTAGATTACCGAGAATGCAAAATAGGATGCAGACAAGAGCAGTGCCGTCAATGGCAGAGCTGGTGGAAGCCATGCCTGGTTGCAGTATCAGGCAATGTGAGCGAATTCTTTCGGCCATGGATGACGAGCTCTGCAAAGATCGAAGTGCAGCATTAATGGCGCTGAACCATGCGCTGACGGTGCCGGTACTGATCCAGCACATGTTGGGTATCTCCACGGCGAGCACGGCCATGGCGGTGTCTGTGCTGTGGCGCCTGTGCTGGCATTCGCCGGACGGCATGGTCATGGTTGAAGCGCTGCAACTGGGGGCCTTCCAGAAGCTCTTGATTATTGCCCAGATGGCGCTTCCATACGCTGATACAAAACGCAGGGTTTGTGAGCTGCTCAAGCTTTTCAATCATTTCAGACCTGACTATGAGTGTACAGATTCCAACGATTTTCAGTACCTCAAACGTTCCTTCTGATTTTCCGTAGTATTGTAAGGGCTTCTTCCTCGGAAGATATTATGAGTCATGAATGAGATCGTACTTAGAAGTTAAGAAAAATTATGGTCCAGTGTGAATAAATATGTATTTCTATTTTTGTAGCACTTGGTGGCTGTTGAACATATTTCCATTTTTGTAGCACTTGGTGGCTGTTGCTCTATCTGCCACTGCTAATTAACCTGCTAACTTGCCGTTGCAGGGGATTGCATAGATTGAAAAATTGGATTGGATCAGTAAATGGGCAACTCTTTTTATAAATCAGATGGGGAAAATTGAAACAAATCTGTGTCAAAATCGGATTAAAATCATTAATTTTAACAAAAGAGAGAACTTGTATGCCATCATGTTCCTAGCGGCATTTTTCATTTTTTCAAAGGTAAGAGCTTAGTGAGAGTGGAAAATCAAATATAGAAATTTTAGGTTTTTTTCTGGCATCAGAATGTGCAAGATACAATATATTAAACTAAAAAGATCAATAAAAATAAAGCACTATTCATTGGATCAAATATCCGATTCGATTTTGAATCCGCTTCAATATTGCCTTGCAATTTATCGTATTGCAATTTATCGTAGATCTTTTGATTTATCACAAATTTCTCACTCTATAGAGGATTGTGTTAGCAAATGGCAGATTTCTCTAGGCGATTGTGTTTTAATTTGCATATTACCTCTGGCTAATGAAAATTTCAAAGCTGTCAATGAAATGCTGATATTCACTTACGTTTCTTACCTCCATAAAAAATTTTCCAGGAAGGCTTTCATGGATTTTCCGCAACTTGGTATGTAATGACAACATTCAGGAATTTTGGCTGTCTTGCACAATGCAAAATAAATTAAAGGATTCGTTCCGCTTGCGCTTGCGTTTCCAGCTGTAAAAACGGTGGTTTTGGGTTGTCTTGGTTGCCACTTCTTGCTGGCTATAGGTTATGGCAAACAGTCTTTTCTTTAAAAGAAGAAATTAATTACACTCTTTGGAAAACCACCAGGAAAGGGCATTAAATAATAATAAATAAATAATGCAATGAACTTTTAATTGGCTTGATGCACCATTATGTACATGCGTGACTCCTCAGCCACGTTAGCCTTGCAATGCTAGTATTTGCAGTGAACTATTTTATTATAGAAACTAGAGATGGCTGTAAATGATACCGAAGACCATATACATGTTGTCACTGCGAATATTCAAACTCAAGCTGAGATTTTATTATGTCCAAAACACGTAAAGCAAATAGATAGACATTACATTTGTATAATAAAAAATAAATATTGGTTTAACAAAGTAGTGGATTAGCTCTCAGTTAAAAAAAAAAAGATCATATAGACATTTTGCTGCATGATTATATTTTTGTCTGAATTATTCAATCTGAATGCAACTAAAAAGAATGCTTCTAATGTTTAAATTTTCTTTAACCCAGAGCCTACATGGGATTTCTTCTCTAAGAATTTGGATCGATCTTCCACTTTCTATTTTAAAATGATGTAAACTTAAACCAAGGTTGTACATAAAATTGCTACATCTCATTGTGAGTATACTGCCTTTTACCTTTGATATTAACTTTGTTAGAACTCTTGTTTAACCAGCTTACCAATATGTTTTGGATTACTTTTTATCTCTTCCAATGAAATATCCCAAATCTTAAACCATTGTATCTCTTGAAAATATCATCATGCTCTTCTATATTTTTAAGAACTACTTAAAAAATTTTGACCGGCTTATTTTTTCCTGTTTTTAATTATATGTAATAAACTTACAAATAGCTTATAATTCTACAAGAATATTAAAGTCTAAAATTTCAGCTAATTATTCTAGCTACCATCCCTTTGACTTCTAAGTGCATTTCCCAAGTTCAGCAAATATTCCATGGGGTTTTATATTAACTTTAATAAAAATTGATTTAAATAATCAAACAAATAAAAGGGGGTCCTCATTGCATTAAATTGATTTAAACTTTATGTTAGGAATTTGATGGGACTTGCTAGTCTTGGGTTATGGATGGTATTTCCCATCATAAGGGTCATTGTTGCATTAAATTGATTTAAACTTTCTGTTAGGAATATGATGGGACTTGTTGGTCTTGGGTTGTGGATAGTAACTCCCATCATAAGTGGTATCAAAACAAGTTCTAAGTTCTACACATGCATGCATGGAGGCGTCGGCAAAGTTACATGTCAGCTCTACCACAAGCCAAAAATTAAGGTGAGCCATATGATAGAGGTCCATCTAAGATTGACATGGAGGGCACCAAAGGCAAGTGACAAGGTTTAGGAAGTGTTGAATGCAACAAGCCAAAGGAAAAAATTCTTGCCAATAAAGCAAGTGTTGGAAATGTCCCACATGGAAAAGGAACAGAAGAAGTGAAAATCATAAATTCATCCAATATCCTCATACTCACCTTCTTTCCATAACTAAAATCACAAACCTAGATATTATTGTCACATTCTTATTATGTGTTTATATTTTCACAAATTGTTAATGTGACTTTTATTATTGAAAATGTTAATTTAGCTACTATTAACATTATGTACCTTCTGATTGTGTAAGTTATAGGTTTGATCTCCTCTAAGACAATGTTATATTCTATTTAAGTTCTTGGTCCTTATAATTTAAAAAAAAATATTGGAGAATAATAATAACAGTGTCCTACAACAAAAGTATTCCATGTGATAAGCAAATGAAGGGATAATACCCTCTCCTTGGAGTTTGAGGTTTAGAGATACTAGTTAGAGATGAACATCAATTACTTTTGGTTGAAGCTTATTAATTTCTTTTACTATACAAGTTGAAGAATTATTCATGACTAATCTCTATAGCCCTTATTCTTTAGGGAAGCAAAGGAAACTATGGGAGTAGATGAACTATAAATTTTGATTAGGAATTTCAACTAGATTATGGATCCTTCAAAGAAAATGATTAAAAGACACATCCAAGTGGCTTAAAGGAGCTTGCCAAGATGATGAATAGATGTATATTGGTGGATATTCCTCTTGAGTTTGTTCAGTTCACATGGTCTAATTAGGGGAGATCTATTGCAATCTAGAATTGATAGAGCATTAGTATCCAAAAGCTTGATAAGGGAGATAAGTAGTGCTAGGTTTGACCATCATCCTTTCTTATTAGAGCATACAAATAAGGAGAATTGGCCTTCTTCATTTAGAGTAAAGAACGGATGGTTATGACATTACCTCTTGGTTCCAAAAACTACATGGGCATGGAATTTTTAGTTAATGAATCAAAGACCTAGCAAAATCCTTCTTGGTAAGTTTCCAAAACTCAAATAGAGTTGTTAAATCCTAGAAGTATGGATATAACAACAAATTGGAAAAAAGAAAACAAATCTCTTGGATAGAAGACCTAGCAAAATTCTTCTTGATAAGTTTCAAGATCTCAAAAGAGTCCTTCAAGCATAAAAGTATGGGTATTAAAACATATTGAGAAAAAAAGGGTAAATCTATTGGATAGACTTGTGGAGATCTAAGCACCTAAAGAGGTAGGTTTTATAGAAGAGACTGCAAACTTGGGTACTCTTCATAAGCCACAAATGGTACATTAAGAGAAAGAAGAGTATTAGATATAATTATCAAGGATACAGTAGTTAAGGTTAAGGAATTATAATACTAATTCTTCTTTTAGACTACCTAACTTCATTGGATGGTTAATCTTATCTTAGAGCTACACATGGAAGAGGGTACAATCTTTGATCCACATAAGATTGAAAATGTTTAAATTAAGTTATATTAAGATATATAGAAAAGTCAAGGAATCAAAGAGTGAGATTTTTCCTATGTGATTATCACACCCTTGGTGGAGAAGAAGGACAGAGAAATGGAGATTTTCTCATATTAACAATAGAGGACTACTAAAGCAAGTATTGGTGGAGTAGTTAGAGGTAGCCTTGAAGTTCTTAAAGTTGGATGTAGCATATGGACTAGATGGATGGTCTATTAGGTTCTTTAGGCAATTGGGTAGATCATTAAAATATTTAGTGGTGGCATTTAATAGGGTCCTAAGAATTGGATCCTTTAGAAGCGAATGGTTAACAACTTATTTGATTCCAAACAATGTAGGGATCTCATTATCAATAAAGTTTGGGTTGAAAGTGTTTATAATGTCATTTATAGGTTGTTTTGCTAACATGATGAAAATCATCTTAAACCACTTTTATAGGATGTTACATTGTACATTATTGGAATTATGGATTTGTGAGACATAGATATATTGTTAATTAATCAACACTAAATGTAAGGTAGTTTATTCAATTCAAAATCTAAATTCACAAGCATAATTCTTAAGTTAGATTTTGCAGAAGTCTACAATTTTATTGCATAGATGACATTAGATCAAGTTCTACAATATCATGGTTTTTTAATGGAAGTAATTAGATTATTTTTTTATGCATTCATCAACCAAATTTAGCTTAAACTTAAATGGTTTACACTTGAGATTCTTTTTAATTTCTAAGGGATTAAGACAATCATACCATTTTATCATATTTTTTCATTATTGTTATAGGCTTTATGCAATTGTATCATGATAGACATAGAGTATGAGTGTATGGAATTAAGGCTTTAGGATCCTCTAAGATTATGTGATCATTTATTCCAAAGCTTCTATGCTAGAAGTTAGAAAAGATCAAAGATGTTCTTCAAAAGTTTGCTACTTTAGAAGTCTTAAAATGAATTGAAAGAAATTCAAAATGCATTTATATGATGTTCTTGATGTTAATAGTAGACTTCTTTGCCTCATGGGAATGATAGTGGATGAGTAGGATGTTATTTACCTAGGGTCATCTTTTGATGGTTGACTATGAATTTACTTTTGGAGTAAATTAGTGGAAAAATGTTTTAATAGATGTAAGGCTTGGCCTAATCTTTTGCTTTCTAGTGAGGGTCAAGTTATTTTGACAAATTCTTGTATTGCCTCTCTATTAAGTTGCATATAGATGATAAGGAATTTTTATGGAATGAATTTATGAAGTCTTGTAGAATACACTTAGTTACTTGGACAAAGATAGCAAAGAAAATTTTGATCCAGGGGAATTCAAGCAAAGGATTTAAGGTAGCAATAGAAATATTTGGTAAAATACCAACTTTTGTAGGAGAGTAGGATCCAATAGAAAATGATGGTACATATTGTCCATGGCAATTTACCTTACACTGAGGATACTTTTCATTAGCATTAACCCACTTGTAAGCATAAGTTTTAAGCTTTGAGTTGACAGTATTCTTGTTAGATGATAAACAAATTTTCTTACAAGCTGTCTGAACTGATCAATACTTTATTTAGAAAACAATATTCACATAAGCTTTTATCTTCTTTAGTTTCTTTATTATTATTTGATTAATATATATAGCCAACATGATATATTAAAGGAATTACAGAGGAATATAATGATGCCTCAAGTGCCTGACAAATTTCTTTGAAAATTTCTTTGAATAAAAACCTTTGTTTTCATCCCAATTTAGTTCTATGAAAAACTAGAACCGCTGGTCAATATCGGAAGTAGTCATGCCTCATATGATATCATATCGCACGACTTGAATCCTGAACAGAAAGTTTGAATCAATTTAATGCAACAATGACCAACTTTTCCAAATAACCCATGGAATACATATTACGTTCATGTTATGTTGTCATTACATAACAAGTTGCGTTTTGATCTTTGCAGAGCTCATCCATGGCCGAAAGAATTCTCACATTTCCGGATACTGCAACCAGGTATGGCTTCCAAAAGCTCTGCCAAGGCACTGCTTGTCTGCATCCTATTTTGCCTGCATAGTAACCTAGAGTTCTGCTGCATCATCATGACTGTTTATTTAACTTGGTGGTCTTCTGGTATATTTGATTTCACACCAACACTGGTTTTGCAGGGAGGATTGTAAATGGTTTTTTTTTTTTTAATTAAAAAACGGTTTGTGTTATTGGTGAGTAGCCATGGAAGAAATTTTGAAATTGCAGTCAAGAAGCGAACTTTGACTGAGCTTCGTTTCTATATTTAATTTTAACTTGTTTGTTGGGTTTTCTTTGTTGCTGTTTGGTAACAGAGGTTAGCCTGGATTGGACAAATTCATTGACATGTTTGCTTTTTGGCAGAGTATCTTTTACGTTTGCGGCTTGGCCAGCCGTGGACTGGATGGTATCGTTGGCTGGTTGGTTGGGGACAAATAATTTCTGATGTTTTCCGTAGAAGTGGACGATGTCTCATGAAATTGTCGGTGGTGGAGAGGTTCATTTTTTATTATGTTTTTGTATAAAAGAAGCGAGTTGTTTGTGTTGATGGTTAAAGTAAGGGCGACGCATGGTACTTAGGGTATTGACGTAGTAGTAGTTGTTACTTGCTAACGTATGGATTGGCTTCGCAATTCCACATGCATGCATGTTTGACATACGTGTCTAGTGAGCAGCAGCGTGATAAAGCTGTCTTTGTTTGGATGAGGGGTATGAACGCTGCTTCAAAAGTTGTAACAGAAGAAGACAACCCTAATTTATTTTATGCTAAATAATAGGGGTTTCTCCGTTTACTTAATTTCTTTCTCTTTGGTATTTTTTAAAGCAGATTTGATGTCTCTTGAATTGTCTTATACGGATTCTAAATTATTTTCAAATTCTTTAACTAATGCTAAAATTTTTGTATTTTTTATGAATGTAAAAATTTTTGTTGATTCTTAAAAAAATGTAGATTTTCAATATAGTGTAGATCAAGTAGACAACTTACAACTATACAATTCACCATTTAGGAATATCAGCCACTTACATAAACAAGTCCATGGAATTCGAGTAGATTGCTTGTGATTTATATAGTTGGGCTTAGGGAGTACCCACCACTTATCATTGGTGACGTTATCGAAGACTTAGTTTAGCTAAGTGCCCTAAGTATTGTTAAATAGTGAATCCATATCAAATCGTTGTAAGGAAAATATAACAAGTTATATTTCATCCAAAATAATAATATTATTACTATATCAAGGCACACTTTTTTTATATCACTAAAATGGATTTTCTTGATAAAAATGAATCACCACCCTATGTTGATGACTCCAATCAACAGCAAGATAGGGCTAAAAGAACCACCGGTGAGAAACCTCGGCAGCTTAAGTTGGTCTATGCATATCCAAATCCTTACTATCCGAATCACACCTTCATTCTCTATCAAGATAAACAGTTACGTTGGAGGGATATAGAGGATAACATTATGTTACTTGTTGATTGGTTTGTTCCCACCAATGTCATGACTAGTCTCATAAATTTGGGAATTGAATTATCAGGACCAGAGTATGATGTAACAAACCACACCTCTAGGGATTATCAGCCCCCAGAAGTACAACTCAAAAAGGATCAGTACATAAAGGCCTGTGAGGATTGAGAACTTAGAAGGGGTTTTGAATAAGTTCCCCAAATTTAACAACCGAGACAAGCAAAAACTACAACTAGATGTATGTGGTTCCCCAACTTGGGTACATCCACACTTAAAGGGTAGAATCCTTGCACACCTCAGAACTTTGTTTCTTCAAAAAATGTTATTTCAATGGCACCACAACCTTTACAAGATTTGAGCTCCACAAGGGGTGTTTTCGCACAAAAACACAACCAATCCTACAAGGTCCCAACAAGCTCCAAATGTGATTTCAAGGATCCCACAACTTTTATAATGACTTGAGCTCTGCTCGAAGTACTTTTGGTCAAAAACACACTCAACCCCACAAGGTTGCAACAAGCTCAAGGGATGTCTTCAGAAAAGAAGCACATCAACCCCATAGAGATACAAAGAGAAAACAAAGAAATCAAAGAGAGAATGTTACTACACTTTACAAATTCCTTGCTTTGAGGCTCTCATAATTACACAAA
The DNA here is from genome assembly GCA_015680685.1 of Gnetum montanum. Classification (NCBI taxonomy): domain Eukaryota; kingdom Viridiplantae; phylum Streptophyta; class Gnetopsida; order Gnetales; family Gnetaceae; genus Gnetum; species Gnetum montanum. The sequence continues at coordinate 44,542 of MNCI01037168.1, read as the reverse complement.
ACAATTTACAAATGATGTAGAAATGAAATATACAAATGCTAAACAAAATGCATACAATGATGGTCAAATCGTGTGAACAATGTTGCACTTTCTCAAGCCATTTAGCCTTATTTTATAACTATTGATGGTGCTTTGTGACTGTTGAAGTTCATACAATAACTAGAAATGGCTAGTTGGGATGTCTCACTCGAGCTTGAGACGTCCTTCTGTCATACTGTTGCTTTACAGGTGGGACGTCCCACTAGAAATTGGGATGTTTCATTTAGAATGTCCTAGCTAGGACATCTCAAATGCAATTAAGACATTTGTTGTTTTTGTGGAATGTCTCATATGAGATCTTGGCTTCTTAGCAGGGATGTCTACTGTTCTTCTGGGATATCTTGGCAGATATTAGAACACCTCTTTTTAGCTTCTAAACATATTTTACCTTTGTGTTTTTGGTTGAGACTTTGTCATTCTGAATAGATTACTTTCATCTTGGTCTCAATTTGCTCAAGTCTTGCTCAAGTCTTGATCAGTTAAGCTCATGTCTTGATCTCATCATGATCTTGTCCTGATCTCATCATGCTCTTGTCTTGATCTCCTTGCTCTTATCTTTCTTATGTCTTAATCCTTTCCTAGTCCTACAAGACCACAAGCTCATTTTCTAGTTTCTCCATTTTCCAAGGTTTTTGCATACCAAAAGGTCAATAGCATGTCATGAAGCCTCCAAGGGCAAAAGGATCCTAACATCACTATTCATGCAATCATAGAAAGAGGATCCTAATTTCTTTTCAAGGTTATCTCAATATATGAATTCTCCTCCTTTTGTTAAGGAAGACACCCTTCACCAACAGTTGCAATCAATCTTGGAGAACAACCAAGGTAAGGCGATGACAGCATTCAAGTTCCAAAGAACATCAAAGGATAAATCTCCTAGTTGTTCATCCAAGTGAAAGGAGAAAGAAAAACACGAGAAGAAGGAACAAGCAAAGGACCATAGGAGAAGGACTAGTAGATATTGTTCTCCTAGTCCTCCACCTCCACCATTCTCCTCATCATCAAACTCTAACAGAAGGTGTCGTGACCAAGATAGAAAAATAAGTGATCAGGATCAAGATAGACTTGATACAAAATCTCATCATAATAATGATAACTGGGAGCATAGGCAACCATGAGAGGAAGAGGAGCATTAGAGAGAGAGAAGGCACAACAAGTCTCATCATAGGAGGCATGGCCATGTTAGGGGCCACCGTGAACACAATGACAATGATGAATCATTGTTGGCTATAAGAAATTTGCTTAACATTTTAGATGCAATTTGAATTCCCACCAAGCATCAGAAGGATAGTAGCATTAAAAGGTTGGATATGAACAATAGACCTATGTTTGAAGAGGGATATAATGTTGATCTTCAGCATCATTTACAAGCCTTCCATAATTTCTATGCATTATAAAACATCAAGAACAAGTGGTAGAAGCTAAAACTATTGCCAAGGACACTCATCAAGGAAGTAGAAAGTTGGTACCAGTCCTTGGAACTAGAATCCATTTACACATGGAGTACCATGTTGGAGTTGTTTAATGATAAGTACTAGACATACTCCCGAGAATTTAACTTGAGGAAACAAATCCAAGGATGGAAGTGAGGCAATCATGAATTCTTAAATGCAACCTTGGGCAAGTACTACTTCCTCTTGCATTGATGCCTAGGCCATGGATTTTCTTAAAGAAAGAATCTTCACCACATTATAGATGGGCTCCAAAATAAAACTAGGAAAACTCTTGGGATCTATGCCCAAGGGAGACTTTCAAAGATGATAGCCTATTGAATTCAAACATTGATTGATTAGGTAGCAAAAGGAAGAAGGGGATCTAAAAAGAAGGTAAAGTGTAGAGAAATATAACAAGGATCATTTGCAAAAGGGAGGTGTGTTTTTGTGATTTAGAGGAGGAGGCACCACTACAAGAAGTGGTGCAAAAGAAAACATTCCCTATTTAGAAATCTATTACTAAAATATTAGCTAAGATAAATGAAATGTGGGACTCCTTGAATGAGAATTCCCAAATTGCTCTTAAAATTATGGAGAAGAAGACAAAGCAAGGAAGTAGGTATAGAGATAGAAGAAGATGAAAAGATATAAGCATGGATCACTATCAACAAAAAGGAAAGGCTGTAGTGGTTAATGAAGTTGCAGGTTCAAAAATAGATGATGACGAATGTGAAATTTGCTAATATAAACATCCCAAGGAATGCTTTTCTATAATGTCTTATCTGCAAGAATCTAGGATATATGCGTTGAATCTAAAATTAGCAAGGAAGCAACCGCCTAGGAGATTACCTTACCCACAAGGTAATTACAAGTAGCAGTTCTATTAAGCACAGTATTATCCCAAGTTGATGGGCAGTGAATACCCCTACGCTCAACCATACAAATCACTAAGCATTCACACACGATCCGGTCAAATTTTGTGGACTCTATGTCTTCTGGTACACTAGCCTCTAGGAAATGAACTTGCCCTAATAGTCATTTTTTGTCTTCCCAATTACACTTGTGATATACAAAGGTATGGTTAAGTGTAATCGAGGCATATGATTTTTCTTATTTTTATGTTTTATATTTTGAGTGCTTAAAATAAAGGATGAAGGTAATGAGGTAATTTAATTGCTAATTTAATCTAACTAACTAACTAATTTCTACTTGATCCTAACATAAGCATCCTGTCCAACTTTTCGTATACATCTTGAAGACGTATAACAATGTTGGATTACCAAAAGTTAAGCATTACTGGGATTACCAAGCATCATTCGCATGCTCGAAGTGGTCGTATTTATGTGCTTGATTAATTAATATTTAACCTAGCTAGCTTAATTCCTTAATTAGCTTAAGTACTTAAAAACATCAAATAAAATTGCTGCAAAACATTAAATGCATGAAGAAAATATTTAATCTATCCAAAATGCTACAAGGTTTATCAAAAACATCATCTTTATTGTTGCACACACTGTCATGCTCAAGTACAATAGTGCTCGAATAAAGATCCATACACTCAATGGCTCCTATTGTAGGCACTTTGGGAAAATATTCTAACTCTGAGGAAGAAAAATAGCAAGAGCTTTACTACTCTATGACAAAGGCTACTCCCAAACTGTGCATCCAAGTGCTATATTTATATGTTGGCATACATCCCGTGACATTGAATATCCGATATCACCTCTAAGCCCCCGATATCAAGTATCTGATATCAAGGCTCAAATATTGAATATCTGATATCAAAGCTAGAAAAAATGTACTTCATCACAAGTGAAGAACCACCTCAACCTCAAAAGTAGTATCAACAATGGCAGAAACCACAATCGTGGGGGCTACCACCATCATAGTAGCAATATCCTTATCGATATCCAAATCCTTATGGATATTATGTCTAGCAACCTATATCACCTTGTGGCTCTACCAACCACACTCCCTTCTCTTATGACTACTATCCTCTAGAATATCACAAAACACCCACTCCATGAACTGAGTCTCCATCTACTTATCCTCCTCTATATCCACCAACTTACCCTACATCTTCTAACACTACCCCCTTGCCACCTATACAACCTATGAAAGCGAAAGTTCCAGCATAGACATAGTAACAAAATACCATGAGGATAGTGAACTTACAACCAGATGACCATCTGAGTGGCTCTAAGTATAAGTCTAGAAAAAGGGCTTTCTTCAAGTCAAACAGTTCACCAAAAACCTTGTAAACATCCATGGCTACTAACCCTGCATCAACTCCTTTTGAGTTTATCCTCAAGCCTCCTTCAAATCAACAGTTTTCAAATGTTCATACCATCATGTTGATCCATGTGGTCACAAATTGAACCAATGCAAGACACCTTCCCAAGAAACAATATGATCCTAGCAGTTCTTTAAGCTATTTATAGATTCCAAGAAATGATCCCTGCAAGGCTCTACTAGAATTAGGTTCCAATGTAAACTTCATTTCTTAGGAGATATATAAGACCTAGAACCTACCTCCACTTAAGAAATGCATCATTAGATTAGAGCTTGTAGATCAATCCATCACTATTCCTTTGGAATTAGTGAAGCACACTATGACCACGATCGGTGGTTGATCATATCCAATAGATTTCCTAGTGATCCACATGGATAACTGTAAAGGGAACTTCCCTATTATTATGGAAAGAGCTTGGCTTAGTATAATTGATGCCAATATGGGGATCAGAGATCTTTCCTTGGAAATCTCCAAGGAAAATGAATTTAGGAAGCTTGAGAAGAAGCGAGTTCCATGCATCACATAAAGTGTCACAGGGTGTAATTGCATGCAAATGATATGGGCTATGAAGAATATATCAATCACAACATGTAATAAGTGTGTCGAGGCATCAAATATTCAAAGGTACCTATATGAAGTAGTCACAAAGTAGGAAGATATCCAATGACTAACCACAGATAATAACTTTGAATCCACAATATGCATGGAATTAGCAGAGCTCCTCACAAGTGCTTATATCAATAACATGGCTAAAAGGAAGCAAATCCATCACCAACCCTCCCACAAAAATGTAGAGATGAATTGGGAAAAGTTAGAAATCCCTAATGATTTTAAGTAAAGGCCCCTTGAACTTAAGGCTTTACTGGCAACATTACAATATTCTTTTATTGATAATGAAAAGCCAATAATAATCAAGATCAATCTTTCCCAAGAATAGAAAAATAAGCTACTACAAGTAGTAAAAAATGATCAACAACCTTTGCATAGTCATAGCATGAGTTGATATGAATAGATCCATAAATATGCCAACATCAGATTTATACAGACTCCTCTATTAAGCCAAGGAGGAAGATGCAGAGAAGATTGAATCCAAAGCTTAAACAAGTTGTTAAGGATGAAGTGGAACAACTTCTTACAGTTGAATTCATCTATCCTATAGCAAACATTAAATGGGTAAGCCCACTTATGATTGTGCTAAAGAAGGAAGGCATATGGAGAGTTTGTATAGACTTTAAGTTATTAAACATGGCAACATTTAAAGATCATCTCTCACTGCCATTTGTGGACCAGGTGTTGGATACAATTACAGGGCACAACTACTACACTTTTCTAGATGGTTATAGTGGTTATAACTAAGTTTAGATAGCATTAGAAGGTCAAGCCAAGATGACTTTCATAAGTTCCTAAGGAACTTTTGCATATAAAAAGATGCTCTTTGGCCTTTGCAATGCCTTTGTAACTTTTCAACGCCTAGTACTCAGCATTTTTCAATAGCAAATCAATAGTGCTATGGAAGTCTTCATGGATGACTTCTCTACCTATGGTACCAACTTTGAATAACCGTTGGACCATCTAGAGAAAGTGCTAAAGCACTATGTGAAGATAAACTTACAACTCAATTAGCAAAAAGCCACTTGATGGTCCAAGAAAGCATAGTCTTGGAGAACTGAATTTCAAGAAAAGGGATTAAGGTGGACCTGGAGAAAGTATGAGTCATCCAAGGAATCACCAGGCAACCTCAAACTATAAAATATGTGAGGTCATTCCTTGAACCAAATCACGCTAAGCTTCTAGCAAGTTGTATACTCTTGGAGTTACTCCTCCTTTTTCTTGAGGAACTTCCACAATACTATATGCTTTATCTCTAGGATAGTTATTAAAGGACTCCTTATCCCTCTTTAGCTTAGGAAAAACCACCTTAATATGCCCTGGTTCTTTACAATAAAAACATGCTCTTATCTTACCTTAGCCCTTTAGTTGGCAATAAGTTGAAAAATTCTTACGTAGTTTCTATTGCTTCATTCTTGGGCTCTTGTTCCTCCTCCCATCGATCTTAATTGGAACCTCCCTTTTCTATATCTTCTTGTCTATTCCATCTTGTTCTTTATTCCCTGATTGATCCCTCTCCACTTGTACTACTTACATTTGTGTCTCCTCATACTCTGTTATGATAGGAGTTAACAAATGTTGTTTGATGGATGGTCTTAGGCCCTTCAAAAATATTTTGGCACATGATTCATCATCTTTTAAAACATGAAGAACATACTCAACTAACTCAAAAAACTTACTTTCATAATCATGGACTATTATATCACCTTACATTAATGTATAAAACTCATCTTCTTTCTTTTCAGAATAGGTCTTAATGGCATAATGATCTTCTAACTCCTTCTTGAAGTCATCCCATGCCACATTGTTCGATTTTCATCTTGTAACTTGAAGTAGATTATTCCACCAACATCTACTAGCACCTTAAAGTTAGTAAGCGACCAGCCTTATCTTATCTTTTAGATTGGTGTGCAACTCAAAACACCAAAAGCCTTCTCCATCTCCTTCAACCACTCACAGGCCACCGTTGGATCATTGATTTCTTTAAATGTAGGTGGGAGCAGCTTCCTAAACTCTCTAACTAGCCTTTAATTACGAGGCTCTACACTTGTGACTCCATCTTGGCTATTCCCATTGCTTAACAAGTTCACTAGTATTTAGAGCAATTGTTGTTGCATGTTGCTAGAACTTGCCTCATCACTTTCGCTTCTTCTTGGAGGCATCTATAAAAACTAACAACTCTTATCTATAATCCAAAAATCATGCTCCAATACCAACTCATCATATCCCAAAATTTCGTACCTAGATGATTTGAGTTTAATTATATAAATATTATAACATGGGAATGTGATGTCATAATCCTTATATTCAAAAAAATAATCACGATAAGAATCATAAACCTTAAACAGGAGGCATGATTAAATAATAACACATCAGAGTACTCTAAGCAGCAGTTCCATTATCCATAAACCATGACTACTAAATCTCAAAACATAACATGTTCATAGCCTCAAAATAGAGTTGTAAACATTACATCATCTTGAATACATCATGATCATTAAAATAACATAAACAAAATCTAAAAAAATAAAAAGTCTCTAAAGATCCAGCTTCATCACCATTCAGCACCTAGCTTCTATCACCTAAATCTACATCTATACATGCATGAAGGGTTAGAAACCCTCTAGTAGAGCTAACATCTTTGGTACATCTAGAATAAGCTGATGAATAGGGTAAATGCTACACAAGAAGCCATCTCAAGATCCAAGAGATTATATATCAAAAATCATATCAAAACCATGACATCCACAAAATGTCAAAAGATAGGTAAACTAAGAATGAACTAGAATCTATCATCTACAAGGACTCTTAGTTTGTAAGGGTCTCACCTATCTTAGATGGTAGTGATCCTCCTCAAGGATTAGTTAACCAATCTTACCTCTTTTGGATGAATTGAACCTAGAATCAAAGTTATACAGATTTTTCATCCTTTAGTTTTGCATCATAAAAACCAATCACATGACATTCACAAGCAACGTGAGAAAACACTATTGGCTAGATAGTTCCCCCACAATGCTTACCCAATGTCATAACCTAAGTGCAATCATAGGCGACATGGGTCAAGCAAGGACGTCATCCTTACTTCCCATAATGTCTACTTATTAACACTTAGATCTAGATAACTAGGATACAATCATTAGTGACATGGATCAAGTTCTAGAGGTCATCCTAGACTCCCCACAATGCTTACCCATAAATCCTATAGTAATTCATCTTTAAGACATCAAAGTTCAAGCATATTCCATAGATTATGGGAATTTCACAAAATAGGTAAGATAAATAGGATTCACAAGATGACCATGAAAATGATATGTTTTATCTGGTTCCAAATTCTTTTGGGTGTTTTTCAAAGACTTCAATATGTCATGGGATTAAAGGGAACTCGTTTGAACATGAAATAAAACTTTAGATCTCAGTTTAGACAGATTTTCACACTATCCTTGTAGGTAAGATTTCTTGTCCTACCAGAAGACATTTCCTCTAGACTGGAGATTTCTCTTGTAAGACATCTTCTTGAAGACATTTCTTATGAGACATCGTCCTCTCTGGGAAGATGTCTCTTACCAAACTTCCTAGAGAGACATCTTAGGCAAGATGTCTTCTCTGCCAGAGAGACAACTTCTACAATTCCCAGTACTAAGGAAAGATGTCTCCTTGACATCCAAGATATTTTGTTCATACAGAAAGAGGGGAGAAATGATACAAAATATCACCAAGGATATCAATACATTGGAAACTTCAAAAACATGGAGTATAAAGCTAATGAATGTGAACTAATAACTAGATCATTAAAACAAACAAGGAAAATGAACCTTGGACTAGTTACTCTACCTCAACAAACCAAGCTACAATGGAGATTAGACTACAACACATGTGATAAATGCTAAGGAATCATCACAAGGGAGGAAGACATTACTAATGATAAAGAACAATTAATGTCAAATGGAGATGGGAACTTTTAATTAAATACCATATTACAAACTCCAACCAATAAAGCAATAATGATTTTCAATGTATTATCTCCAAATATCACACACATAATAAATGGAAAATTTCAATAACAATTTGCTATGTCATGGAAAATCCCATATTCTCATAGAAGTCAAGCTTTGTGCAAGTTATCCAAAAGAAGGATATTTTTTCAAAACTTCATGTTCCAGTTCATATCATGTGTCACCTTCCATCAACTTGTTCTTTATTAAGAAACACCAAAAAATCAATGTCATCTAAATTCAAAAGTTGAACAAAGAAATATTATCAAAATATTCTATTAGATACCAAAATAAGAATTTAGAAGAGGAATATTTCAAAATAGAAAGATCATAAAAAAATATAAAGCAAGTTAAATAAATGATAATTTAAATATTTCACAATAGAATAGAGCACAATCATTAATGTTTTAAAGATGATGAGATCAAATCCTTCACAAGACTTAATTCAACAAAGGTTAATGAAAGATAAAATAGGGGGCTAAAAATATGGATTGTTACAACCGCTACATAGGAAGGAGAATAGCTACAAAACTTGTCATGGCAAGATGCTTTTGGCCAGCAATCTTTAGGGATGCTCACCATTTCTCCCATTCATACGAACAATGTCAAAGAGATGGAGAAATGACTATATAAATGGAAGGATCCCAACAGTGGATCTAACCACTAGAGCCTTTCAACCTTTGAGGTATTGACTTCATGGAACCCATTACTCCCATGTCAAATAGGAAGACTTACATCATTATTGTTGTTGACTACAACAGCAACTACAACAATATCAGACTATACATCCACCATTGTAGCTCTGTTTATATAATAATAGGTGGTAAACAAGTTTGATGTACTTAGAGCACTCATTTCTGATAATTGAATCCACTTTATAGGGTCTACTTTTTGAAGACTAATGCAACACTTGGGGTGCAACATACAACCCCTTATTATCCCTAAGCTAATGGTCAAGCTAAGGTTACCAATAGGGAGATTACTAGGAGTCTATCAAGAACAATTAGTAGATATAGGAAGGACTGGAGTACAAAACTCAACGATGTCCTCTAGGCATATCATTCAACCTAGAAGGTTCCTATAGGCTATTCTCCCTATGAGTTAGTATATGAAAATTTGCTAAAACTTCCAATTCAAGCTAAACTCCATACACTTAAAATAACATGTGAGCTTAACTTAGACCTTAATCTAGCACAAAAAGAATGTTTAATGAGAGTTAATGTGCTAGATGAGTACTGACAAATAGTCATGCTAATGAATGAAGTGCACAAGGCATACCATAAACAATGTCATGATGCATGAACAAGAAGAGTTAAATTCCAACTTGGTGATAAGGTTCTTTACTAGATTCCCACGCATGTGCCAAAACACACTAATTTTCAAATGCTATGGGAAGGACCTTACATCATACATGCAAATTTTCCTTCCTCGTCCATGACCATTTAACATCCAGCCAACCCTCAAAAACATATGTTGGTCAACATATGGTAGGTTAAGCCATTTCTAGAACCCAAAGTAACAAACAACACTGATACCTCTACATCAAAATATGCTCATTCCATTTTTTTGGATCTCCTCCTCTCAACATAGTCATGGGGAAGATGGCCATTCATATTAACGACTTGATGAGGTTAACGAATTTTACATATTTTTGTTTTTTCACCTTTTCTTATATGTTTTTTATTTTCTTGAATCTTTTATTAATTATCTTATATATTTTACATTTTTTCCTTTATTAATTTCATCTAGTTTTATTAGAAATCTTTGATTTTGTTATTGCTACTGCAAATCTGGAAAGTTATTCAAAGCAAGCTATCACTATTCTAATTGATTTACCAAATGACTAATTTTTGTCTTTGGATTATTTTCTCTACTAACAATCTATCAATTTTCTAGTAGGATTAAGTAATGGGTTCACAATATCTACCCATGTCATCTCTTCCATGGGAAATTAGTGTCCTGGAAGCACAAGATTCTTTCACATTACAACTTAAACATAATTAATGATCTTGGTACCAACAAACTTGGGAAGGACCAAGTGGGAATGGACAAGGATGTGACCTCAAGAAAATTTAATATGGTTTTTCTCTCAACATCCTTCCTAAGTCTATGATACTCCATTGGTATATCATCGCTCGTGTTAATCATAAAAGGAAGCATGTCTTTCCATGGTGTGGTTCCCATTTAAAAAAACACACACATATGGGAATTCAAAGCACACCCCTTAGACTCAATATGGGCTAAAAGAAAATTTAATATGGTTTTTCTCTCAACATCCTTCTTAAGTCTATGATACGGCATTGGTATCTCACCACTCCTCCTATCAATCATAAAGGGAAGCATGTCTTTCCATGGTATGGTTCCTATGAAAGAAAACACAAATGAGAATTCAAAGCATACCCCTTAGACTCAATATGGGCTACAAGCATTGGTTATGGGGTTGGAAAGACATGTTACCCATGCTCAAAGGCATCCCTCTAACTATGGTTCTTTCCACTTCCTTCTTCTCTTTAATTCCTCTTTTGAAGTGATGGTTGTCCTTTGGAGTTGTTCTAAATTTTCGATCGAAGTAGAGCAACCACATGTTAATGCAAGGTCACTAAAAATGAAATGAACTTGGTCTAGACTAGGAATGAACTAGTATCATCTTATCTTAATCACAATTTTTACCAAGAACCTTATGTGACTAAGATGTTGGTTATCTCTTCCACATTCTCTCTCTACCATTCATTCATCTCATGTTCTACTACCTCACTACTTCATACCCTAGTCACTTATTTAGTTTTTTTTTTCTAAATATCATAACCCTCAAGCAGATCTCATTCATGAGTATGGAATTTAACTTAATTCCATCATTCATCATCCTTGGGATCCATGGATTCCCTACGATGACAACATGCAAGAACATGAGAGACATCTACCTACTTTTGGGAGGACCCACTTACATTCCTTTGATCTAACTTAAGTTAAACTCCCTACCATGAGTCGCTTGCTTGATCCAATCATCTCGATAGCATTTTTAGCATCTAGGTTTGTTTTACTTAGCATTATAACCTCATCCAAATCCAATCGAATTGGTTCTTCTATGATAAACCTATTCGCTTTCATGTTGTTTTCATTATTCTCCATCTTTTTGGCTTCCATTGGACTCTTGTTTCATTCCAAAACTCAATTGAAATTACCCTATTTCTCAATGTGAAATATAGCTACAAAAAGCTGCATCAACGCATCCCCATCAACACAATTATATGAGTCAACATAGTCCCATCGACACAATATAAATAATCTATATATATGCATGACACTTAGCTTATTTTTCATCATTTTTCAAAAATTCTAGAGGATTTTTTGCAATTTTTCACAACCCAAGAACCTTCATAGCAATCTAACATCCAAACCACTTACTTATTTTCACTCATTTTTTTATCCTCAAGCTACCAAAAGTACGCTTTACATCGTGGGGAACACAAATGTTTGGTTTTTTTTATAGAAAATTTTTCTAACTACCCATGGTTAATTCATTAAAATAATTACCATAAAGAGTTAAGACTAACAAACAAACTTTGATAACTAGAAATAAAATAATATTAAAATAATACACCTAGCCTACAATCATAAACAAGCACTTAAACAATAAACCCTTAAGACCTAATAAATTAACATAACTTAATCTAACAAAGAAAGGTAGTTAATAACTAAGTGTTATGAACTAAAAAGCTAATAATGGGTTATGTATGTGATCACAGATGGTACCAAAACAAGAACCACAAGCAGGAGGATCATCACAACCTAGGGAAAAGCAACCTAGAGGAGGAAGGGAACAAAAATAACAATAACTCCATTAATGAGGTGATGTATGGAAACTCATTTTTTATGGACTAAATGCATATAACAAGGCATAAATCTACCTAAAGGAGTTGCAAATTGAGAAGATGATAAAATACATGGAGCTTGCCAACCTCCAATATGCAAACTTAGCAATGTTAACAATAGGAAGGACAAGGTCTGAATTTGAGAAGTAAATCACCAACTCCTACCTCTTTTATGAAGTGGAGTTCAAGCTTCATAAAGAGACAAAATAAAAATTGGAAATAGCCAATGTGAAGCTTGAAGTTCTCAAAAAAAGATTCACTGATCAACAAACTATTGTTGAGTTCCAGGCACAAAAGATGAACAACTACCATGAGCTACAAAACCTTATAAAGATCTTTGATATTGAATGTAAGACATTCACATCTTGGTTTATCAATGTGAAGGAAATGTTTTCTTCGATGTCATGCTTGTGGGATATTCTTGCACCAACCCATATATGTGAAGCAACCTAGACTATGTATGATCCATGGAGCAAAGAGAAGAAGATGAAAGCTCTCCTGGATGTTTTCAAACTTCCGACAGCAACAACAATAACAACATGGCAGCCTCAACCTTCAGTAGCACTAAGTCATGATGAAGGACCAGCCAAGCCATAGGAGCCTCAACCTCCAACCATCATATGAGAATTCATCATGTCTTTCTCCATTCAACAAGTTCCTACTGAAATTTTATCTAAGTGTTTAATTATATTGTAAAAGGACACTCATTTTTGTAAAACTATACAATCTGGCACTTTGAGTTAGTTTGAGCCAGTTAATATTTCTGTCTATCAATAAATTCCATACTTAACCAAATTTTGTAACAAACTCTATCCTAATTTTGTTTACTTGAGAATGAGATTTTAGTCAGTCGTAGAGGCATCATGAACCATCAATAACACAAGCTACATCAATGCATGCTCATTGATGCAACCCTATCGATGTATCCATGTTGATGCATGCAATGATGTGTTGATGTAGGTACGTCAACGCTGATGCAATCATTGCCTATATAAATGCACACACCCCTTGCATTTATGGTACCTTTTAATCGTAACCTTAGTTGAATTCTTGCAATTTTTTTTCATGAAACTTAGAATATCCTTCCTCTGAGTACCTATTGTGTGGATTGAAGAGATTGTATGATATTTTATTTGAGTGCATATGTACCTAGACACATTTGCATGGACAATAATAAAATCGAGATTTCCTCTATCCATTGCAACACTTAGATTAGCATAATTCTACTATTGAGCACTTTACTTTATATACAATTTACATTATTATTCTTAAGTAATTAATATTATGATTCATAAGCATGTGACTATGACCACTTTGAGCATAACATATTAGTGCTTGATAATCCCAGTAGTGGATACTTAGTATGCTCAATAGTAGACACTTGGTAACCCAACAATGTTAATATAGGTTTAGGATGTGTATGGAAAGTGGGAACTAATACTCTATGTTAGGCTAGTTAGATCATGAAGTAGTTAATTAGTTAATTAATTCAATTGTTAAATATTTATTTATTTAACCATTTAGCAATCAAGATATAAAATAATAAAAAATATAAAAATGATCTTATGCCTCAACTACACTTAACTATGCATAGGGATTAACACGATTGTGAATTAGGAAGATAACAACTTACAACTATACAATTCACCATTTAAGAATATCAGCCACTTACATAAATAAGTCCACATAATTCAGTCAGATCATGTGTGAATGCTTGTGATTCATATGGTTGAACATAGGCAGTACCTACTGCTCATCGTTGAAAATAGGAAAAAAAATTGAAGCTGAATAGATGAATAATTAAGATAATGTCAATGATAAAGATGATCAAATGGCAATAAATAAAAAACTTTATATGAATAGTTTCACTTTTACTATAGGAATTATTGATCACCATGGATAGATATTGCATAAGCAAGATTTTTCCTTATGTAAAAAAAATTACTATCTATCTAAAGATGAAATATTTTATTAACAAGAGGAGTTTAGAAGATGTCAAAGAGTGATGAGTGGTGAGGTACCCCTACACTCAACCATACGAAATGAGTGTAGCATGTGTGATCTGGTCAAACTCCGCAGACTAAGTGCCTACACGCCCCATGGAACACTTGGGGTTAATCATTCGTTGTCTTCCCAAACTTACTTGTAGTTGTCACGGTGTATGGTTAAGTAAGTCCGAGGTATATGATTTTTATAGTCTTTTATGTTTTTTCTCCTATGATATTGAGTTGAGGGTTGAGAAACTAATTACTAATTCTAACTAATGACTAAGTCTAAATTACCTAGCATCAGCATCCGTTCCCACTTACATTCCACACCCTAAACCAATGCAACCGTGGTTACCAAACGCTAATCGTTGTTGGGATCATCACGCGTAATGCACGTGCTCGAAGTGGTCAAACTGAGGCACTTAACTAGGAGGAAAGGGTTGAGAGAATCTAATCTAGCATAAGTGCGATGAGCAGCCGATTCCTTGACTATCCGTACACATCCTTAGATGCTCGTAATCAAGTCGTACTCATTCCGCATTACTAAGAGAAAGCAATAAATAACAATGAATAAAATCCTATTCCATGCACTGCAAGGTTTATCCAAGAAGTTCATCTTTATTACCGTACACAACATGTGTTCAGGTACAATGTTGCTTGAATAAATATCCGCTCACTTTAGGACTTCTACTGCAGGCACATGGAAAATATTCTATCTTTGGAGTGATCAAACTACCAGATTTTTTCTACTTCTAGCCCAGGATGAGGAAACAAGGGTGAGCCGCCTCTTATTTATAGACTTGGTGGCAGACCGCGATATCGTGTATGCGTCATCGTAGGGGACGACGCGATATCGCGGCCTATGCTATATCACGTCTTATCATACCCCCATGACTGAATGAAAACTCGTCCTCAAGGTCCTTACAAAATATTGGGAATGTATGGGATTATTGAGGGGAATGGAACTAATGGGATGACATGTGAACGGATCATCATTACAAGACTTGAAAAAACTGGTGTTCATGACAACAAGGGTGAACACCTTATTACAATGATAGCAGGCCTTAGTTGGTAGCTAAGAAAGAAAGAGAGAGAGAGAAATAAGTGTTGCTACTGCCAACTCCAAGATTGAGCCTTTCATTGTCCATTGGTAAGCGCATCATCGATCTTACTCCTTGCATAACTGCTTCCAGTGTTGCTCCATTCCAAGTGTTCCCTCTAGATCCGATCCGTTGTTGCATGATTGCCATCTGCACACACAACACAATCTTATATTAGTAAGGGTAAATGAATCATCATGTAATTGATACCTTGCTGTGGTGAAAGTTCATTGGCTAGGTTGTGGTATGGCTGATATGGATCGGGAGATATATTAATGATGACTACCAAAGGTGTAGGGGTTAGGAAGAAAATCAAAAAATTTGGGGCTAGGAGAAAATCGAAAAAATCGGGCCCCGTACCCCCATGACTAATCACGAACCTCTGGTAGCATTAGAATGGATAAAGGAAAGGGGTAAGAAAGATAGATAAAAAGGGACAACTATAGCATCGAGGAAATGGATGTCAAGATGATAATGAACAAAATAAAATTAATTGCAAAAATGTTAGGGAAAAGAATTTAACGGGTGCACCAAAAAGGAATGTCAGTGGGTCCTCCCCAAAGCAGGCTCATGCCCTTAATGCCCTGACAAACCCACATTCAAAGAGTTCGTAGGCTCTGGGAATGTCATTTGGAACAAGAGTTAAAGTCTTAACCACAAGCGTTTAACAAAAAGAAAACAATGCATCAACCAAAATATATACACTAATGATACAATCAGCAATGAGGTGAAGAATGAAGAGAAGGATGGAGAGAATAGAATGGAATGGAATCCCAAGAACAAGGTAGTGTATAGCCCCTTGTGTGTTGCATGATTAATGTAACTCAGCACATCTCATTCCAACTCCAACCTCAAACAAACCACTTCCAGTGACTTCGCATCAATGCATTCCGCTAAACCATCCTCTTGAAGTAACAAGAATGCCTTCTCCAAGAGACACCACCATTCCGACGAAACAAGTGAGGAGAGAATGGGAAGCGAGAAGGGTCTTAGTTAAAGGGAACATCTTTGGTTCCATAATCAGTGCTTGTAGCCCAAGTTTATTTCGTCTAAGGGGTGTGCTTTGAATTCTAACTTTTTTCTTTTCATCTTCTTCTCTCTCTATCTCTCTCTCTCTCTCTCTCTCTCTCT
>MNCI01037168.1:15593-27973 GCA_015680685.1 Gnetum montanum | reverse complement strand
TAAGAAAACTCAAGAAGAAAAACATCCAAGCACCCAAGAGAACAGACAACACAAATGCATCAAGTTCCCTTGAAGTCATACCCTTTTCAGTCCTTGAGTACTTCCTTAGTTTGAGAAATGCCCAGTCACCGATTCATTAAAGTTCTTATTAGAAGGGGACTGTACATTTCCAAGCCGAGAGAGACCATAGAAACTGCTGGATGGATGGATGAAGTGAACTCATTGTCTACCATATCAAAAGAAACATACCTTAGTATCAACATTTTGACTTAAAGGTAAAAACCAAACATTAGCAATCAATATGAAAACAGTTCATACCATCATTCCAAACACTTATTGGATGACAAACTTACAGGGTGGATACACACACACACACACACACACACAAAATGAAAAAGTATAATGATGTTGTAAAAAAAAACAAGAAAAGTTAAAGAAATTTGTAAAAGAAAAAACAAGAAAAGTTAAAGAAATTTGTAAAACAAAAATAAGAAAAGTTAAAGAAATTTGTAAAACAAAAACATGTAAAACAAAAACTTAAAAGAACTAAGGACCTCCAATGATTAGCATAGGTGGCCATCTCCCCCATGACTGAGTTGCAAGGGAGAGATCTGAAATAATGAGCACCTGTTTGAATTTCTTAGAAGTGTCCAACTTCTCCAAATTGATGTTCTTAGATTAAGGGGTGGAAGTTGGCGACGCTCATACTCTAATGTGTCTATGCCTTCGTTGTTAGCATGAGTTGTACCCCCAATTCGTTCCATGCATATTTGTTGGTTGCTCTTTCAACTAGTTGTCAACCATGGGGTGTCTACTACTTGTTGTGTGGTTGGTACATACAGGCATCTTTGTTTCAAAGTATCAAGGGCACACCTATTGCATGGAGGCATTTCCTCCATGTCATCACCCGATGAATCACTGTATGTGATGCATGGAACTTTCTTCTTCTTGATCTTTCCATAAATGTTTATCTTAGATATCTACAAGGAAAGATCACGGATCCCTAGGTGGTGAGTTGCTCTTGTTAGAAGAAGACATTTTTATCGGTGTGTTATTTCACCGTTATATAAATTCTTGTTTAATTAATTAACCCGAAGGTTCGTGTAGGCTTCCAATGATGTGAGTGATATCCTTTATGTTCTATTCAGTGCACAAACACTTAGTCCCCGACAACGGCGTCAATGATGAGTGGCGAGGTACCCCTACACTCAACCATACGAAACAATGTAGCACGTGCGATCTGGTCGAACTCCGCAGACTAAGTACCTACACGCCCCATGGAACACTTGGGGTTAATCATTCGTTGTCTTCCCAGACTTACTTGTAGTTGTCACGGTGTATGGTTAAGTAAGTCTGAGGTATATGATTTTTATAGTCTTTAATGTTTTTTCTCCTATGCTATTGAGTTGAGGGTTGAGAAACTAATTACTAATTCTAACTAATGATTAAGTCTAAATTACCTAGCGTCAGCATCCGTTCCCACTTACCGTACACACCCTAAACCGATGCAACTGTGGTTACCAAACGCTAATCGTTGCTAGGATCACCACGCATAACGCATGTGCTCGAAGTGGTCGTACTAAGGCACTTAACTAGGAGGAAAGGGTTGAGAGAATCTAATCTAGCCTAAGTGCGATGAGCAGCCAATTCCTTGACTAACCGTACACATCTTTGTGCATGACTACCAATGGGATTACCTAGTGTAGATTCTGAATACGCCACTAGGTTACCAAGTAGTCACACTAGATGCTCGTAATCAAGTCGTATTCATACCGCTTTGCGATGAGCAGCCGATTCCTTGACTATTCGTACACATCCTTAGATGCTCGTAATCAAGTTGTACTCATTCCGCATTACTAAGAGAAAGCAATAAATAACAATGAATAAAATCCTATTCCATGCACTACAAGGTTTATCCAGGAAGTTCGTCTTTATTGTCGTACACAACTTGTGTTCAGGTACAATGTTGCTTGAATAAAGATCCATTCACTTTAGGACTCCTACTGCAGGCACATAGAAAATATTCTATCTTTGGAGTGATCAAACTACCAAAGTTTCCCTACTTCTAGCCCAAGATGAGGAAACAAGGGAGAGCCGCCTCTTATTTATAGACTTGGCGGCGAACCGCGATATCGCATACGCGACATCACAGGGGACGACGCAATATCGCATACGTGATATCGCATGGGATGTGATATCATGGCCTATGTGATATCATGTCTCATCAAAGAGACTCAACTTAAGGTCAATCATGATGGATATTATGTGCTTACATTTACTTTTGAATATTCCTCTCTCATAAAAGTTAGTATTTTGCTAAAGTTTTTTATTGCTACATTGAATCCTTTTGCTATTATAAGTTCAATCATAGGAAATTAAAAATGATGTAAATGCTATTAAAACTAGGATCATCCTTCCTACTAACAATTAATTTTCTTCTTTGATTTTTTTCAAAGCATATATTGTAACATTGTTTACTTAAGTAAACATCCTTAAAATTGGAAAGCTATTCCTTTACATGTTTTGTTTGGGACCTTCTACTCAATGATTAAGCATGTGATGCACTCATTTTTTTCCTTATTATTAATATTTTTTTAAAGTGTTAGACACCAACCCCAACTTTTTAATTTTATTTATTAGTATTTTATGATTTTTTTAAATATTAATTTATTTATTTTTTTGTTCACAAAGAAGACACTAGTAACTAACATGACAAAATAGGATGCAGAGTACCAAACATATTATTTATTTATTTTAACTTTACGAAATTTGCTGTAGTTGTAAGTTCTAACCAATATGGTTATCCAGTTTTTCTTAATTCATGTATTAGTGAAGGATCAAAAAGTCACAATAAAAATAGTCAAATGAAGTCCAATTTTGTTCCAGATCAACATGGTGTAAACAAAAAAGCTTATTCTCAAACTAAGTACAAGTGACAATATCATCTAGATCTATTAACTCTATGGACTTTATTACTTTTATTACTCAAATTTTATTATTTGTTATCATGGGAATAAACATATGGTACAATTCATTGAAATTTTTAATTAAAGAATTATTTTGGAGTTTTAACTAATTCTTTGGAGCATTTATGAAGTCATAAACTTCTATAAATCTTGGGGCATACCTCTATTTCACTTATTTTGGGTTTCAACAACCCACCCCCACCCCCAATATACAAATAGATGAGATTATATTGTTGTCTTTACAAAAGATAGTTTTATGATAAAAATGAATGGTAAAGTTTTATCTTTCTAATCTTTATCTTTCTTTTATCATTTTATTACCTTTTTTTTTATTAAGAGACTATTTGAGTGCTCTCCAAAAGTAGTCATTTTTCAAAGGGTTTCCTCATAATCATGCATTTTTGTATTTCAATTTTACTTGATTTAGTTAATTTTGGATTATAAATTCAATAATTTTTATTACTACTATATTACTTTAATGTAACAGTGCCACCCTTTGAAAACACCATTAAGCACCTTTCAAGAGTCCAAGACAACGACAAGAGAGAGAAAGGACATACTCAAGGTGGACTACACCTCATAGCTTAGAGTACCTATTTCAACGCATAAAACACATCACCCATTAGCCAATGGTTAGAGGCGCCGGTGTTGCCATAAGAATTAATTATGCAACTAGATCTACAAAGTACATACACACTCGACCACAACATAAGACACACTGTTCTTCTAGAAGACCCAAGATACATTCCTATACTAACACATCTAATCCTAAGTCCCACTCCAAAGAAAGGGTGGTGGCCCAAGCATCAAAGCCAAAGCTCCTCCACAAGCCTACATATCCCTATGATAAGGTTCACAAGGAATCAGGCTCCATGTAGTTCTAAAGTGATGGTTAAGAATAACATGAAACCCCAAAAGGATCTTCACACTTATCTAGCCCCTATTCCAAAGAGAAACAACCTTGATCTACCAATAAAACATGTTTTCCTACATTTAATTAAGTTTATTTCTTATAAAAAATATTGAAATTTCCAATTTTAGACTTTTCTCTAAAGCATATAAAGGAAAAATTTGTGTTTTGGAGTTTTTATATTTGTCTAGGGCTTAAGGTAAAAGGTATTTGTGAGAACAATAGCCATCTATGTGAGGAGTTAGATTTTGCAAGCAACTCAAGATCCAAGTGTAGTAAATGTACATAAGCATAAAAGGCATCTATGACCAAAACACAATTGTAGTGTAGGATCTTATAAATGTATATTTGAATTGAGCATGTTCATGATTTTGTTTAAATGAATGAAATGATCATTCCTTCTTAAATAGTCGTAGCTATATAAAAACATACATTTAGAAACTATGATCTCAAGTAGATGACAAGACATCATGGTCATAAAAATATGCATTCAGAAACTATGGTCTCAAGGACATTATTATCAAAATCCTTGGGCTTAAGTTAAAGCTACTTCATTTACAACTAAAGAGAAAGTTATAACAAAAAGATGCAGCCACCCGTCAAACCAAACTTACATAGGAAGGAACCCACCAACTAGAAAAAGTTGGATGCGATCACGTAGTAACGACTAAGAAAGCCAACAAACCCATGAATGAAGGAACAATGTAACCACAAGTCACTACGCACCACCATAAGCACCAGCCTTTTAAGGTGACTAAACCCACACATGCACAAGAGTTTCTTGCTGCGATACATGCCAAGCCACTGCCAAATTATCAAACTCACCGTCCATCCATAAATAAAAAATCAACCGCCATCACCGGCAAAGTTCTCTTTTCTTGACTGTAAAATTTGCAAAATCCAAAAGCGCGGAACAGGTGTGTGTTAATGTGGCTGTCCATTCTACGCTTCTTTAATTAATATCATATGCGCAAGAGGAACCATGTGCGTAAATTGCAATTTCTATGGGTCATAGCACATGCCCATGGATACCGATTCTTATTAACTCTTTCTGTAACGATGGAGATGTGTTCAAATAATTTAAATTCAATTTTACTGTTTTGGGGTAGGTGAGAAACTGTAAAGATGTGATAGATATTCATGAACTGTACTCTTTGATGATAAAAATGTTCTTTGATATAGGAAACTCGGCGTTGGAAGCACTAACACGTACCTAAACCTTAGATGCAAAATAACAAAGTTTTAAAAGCCACCCGCAACAAATTTTCACATCGACCACATAAACATTTTTACAGGTTTCAGGCTGAAACGGTTGTTAAAAAAAATTTACTCCAAGATCTTCCTGAGCTAAGCCAAAGTAATAGAGATTTGACGAGAATCATCTGCCTCCTGGTCGAGGTGTGTGGCCGGCAAGCCACTTCGACTCCCCAAAGGCCTACTCAAGACGGACATCGAAAACCCACCACGAACCATTCTATTATCTATGTAATACAAACTAGAAAAAGCATTCGTACTCTAGAACAGGCTGGCCTAGCAACCCGGCTGGTTTCGGGCCAACAATCACTCACAGGTTTGGGCTTCAACTTTGTTCTCCTTAGACCAGATAGAATACCAAATACTGAAGTACGAATACCAAATAGAGAAGATAGAAACCTCTTTGGCCTAGCAACCTTGTCTCGGGAGCCACCGAGACCACCCATGCATGGCACGAAAGGAGCCCGAGGGGAGCGGGGGACGATGAGCGTTTGGGCCAGGAACGGCTCAGGTTTCACTTGTGGGTTGTAGGCATGGCTGTACGGCATCATATTTTATTTACCCGATACCACGGGGGAACTCGCGTTAGCAAGTTCCCGCTTAGGGGCGAGTTCCCCTTAAGCCGTTATCATTCCGATGAAACAATGATCCAAAGGGCGTTAGATAACACAAAATATAATTTTATAAATAGACAAAAAATAACTTCATAGAAATAAAATACTTTCATTCATCGGTATAAGAATTTGCAAAAGCGAAAACTAAAACGTAATAGTTGGAAAAGAACACTAAAACTATTATGATTTTTATGGATGGTGAAAGAAAGTAACGTAGTGGAATCTTAAAAGCTCTATAAACACAAAATACAGTTGAATAGCCTTTATAGGTTCAACTACGTTCAGACTGAGCTTTATTGAAAATCTTTTTGCTTATTCCTATTGCTGCAACTAAATTGGATTTTATTTGCATTTGATTTGATTCACCTTGATGGCATAGGCAAATCACATTTTATAGGCTAGGCAAAGGACCTCAACAATCTTGAATGGAGTGGCGTTACTGCTTCCCTTCATCACAAAAGCATTAAAGCTCCATAACTAGAGTAGTGTTAAATTGTCATAAAGATAACGATGACTGTTACGAGATAACATATGTTTAATTAACCAGTACCTATGAAAAGTAAGCCATTTATTCTTACATTTTCGCACTTGGCCCACTTTATTAGAATTGTATGTTTACAACAAAATCTTGGCCATGCTTTGCCTCTAGCTACAACTCTAATTCAAATAAATAGCCTTAATATATGAATTATGGTGGTCATATCCAGTATTTCCTTCCATGTATTACAATGCATGACACTCCTTAAGTGAACTCTTTATGAGCTATTTCTTTACCAATGATGTTTAATAAATCAAATCATTCTGGATCCTACTTTAGTTATTCCAATGGATATGGCATAAACTTTATGTGCACTTCAAATATGCCATTTATTATCCAAAACTCCTTTAGTGGTGTATATATAAAAGTAAGAAGCAAACTATATATGGATTAAACAAGTTTCATCTAATCCACATGAATTGTATGTCATTCTTCAGTCATGGATCAAAATAATCATAGTACTAATACATTGAATATCAACCTCATGCTTCTTTATTTCTATCTTTAACAACAAGGTACAATATATTTGTTGTAACTCCCACTTTCACCACTCTTACCATAAGATAAAATTGTAGCTAAGTTACCATAATAATTCCTTATTGGCCTTACTATAGATCCAATGACTTTTAGACCAAAGATAACATTTCTTAACCATCATGCTTGTGAAATAACTTTTATCACATGTATTAAATTCTATCTTTAAGGAATTCCATGGGCATTGCTTTACAAAGATCTTCATCCCCTTTCAAGAGGGCAAGTTATCCTTCATCCTATAGCCTTTTGAGAAAGGAATAAGCCCAAGTCACTAATTGTAAGTATAAGGTCGCTTATGTATAAGATCAAAAAAAGAATTTACTCCCACTGTTCTTAAGGTATCATAATTGATGGGATACGATATCGCATGGACCGCGATATCGTGTACACGATATCACGTTCGTCGCGATATTGCATCCCCCGTGATATCGCGTACGCGATATGGCATCTTCCCTTGTGATATCACATACACAATATCGCAATGCGTCGTCAAATCTTTAAATAAGAAGCAGCTCTCCCTTGTTTCACAATCTAGGCCTAGACCGTAGCGAAACTCTGGCAGTTTTACTTCTCCAAAGATAGAATAATTTCCATGTGCCCGCAGTAGGAGTCCCAAAGTGAACGAATCTTTATTCGAGCAAATATTGTACCTAAACACAAGTTTGTGTACAGAAATAAAGACGAACTTCTTGGATAAACCTTGCAGTGCATAGACTAAGCTAGATAGGACTTTACTTATTGTTATTTATTATTTATCCTTTAAATGCTTTATTAGTTCATTAAATCTTTCTCAACCCTTCTCTCCTAGTTAAGTGCATTCAGTATGACCGCTTCGAACACATGCGTTACGCTTGGTAATCCCAGCAACGAATAGCGTTTGGTAAGCCTAAAGGTTGCCTTGGTTCAGGGTGTGAACGGTAAGTGGGAACGGATACTGATGCTAGGTTAATTAAGACTTAGTTAGTTAAAGTTAGTTAATTAGTCTCTTCACTCTTCACCTCGTTAGCATAGGAGATAAAACAGAAAAGATATAAAAATCACACACCTCAAACTTACTTAACCATACAACCATGACAAATACAAGTAAGTCTGGGAAGACAACGAACGATTAACCTTAAGTGTTCCATAAGGCGTGTAGGCACTTAGTCTGCGGAGTTCGACAAGATCGTGCGTGTAACGCTCGTATTCTTATGGTTAAGTGTAAGGGTACCTCGCCACTCCTCATTGGCGCCGTTGTCGAGGACTGAGTTATTTGTGCGCTAAGTAGAACATAGGAAATCATCCACATCATTGGGAAGCTTAAATGAACACTTAAGGTTAATCAGAAGAAAATTTAAACAACGGTCAATAGCACACCGATAAGATAAACAATGTCTTCTTCTTCTCATAAAAGCACTTCACCACCTAGGGATCACACAAGAGACAGTCGAAGATCTAACACACAACCAAAATCCGCTAGTTCCTTAGGAATTCAGTGTGGTATATATTCATCCCGATGAGTATATACCCAACTTTACTTTTATCCTCCATCAGGACGAACAACTGTGTTGGCGTGATTTGCAAGGTAACATAGTGTTACCCCCAGATCGGGCAGTCCCTAACATGCTCCTTCATGCTCTTGCACAGATAAACATGATGCAGCTATATGTTGAATACATTGTAGAAGATTATAACACAAGGGACTACCATTCCACAGAAGCGCAACATCAACGAGACTTGCAACAGGAGAGTTTCCACACATCGTTGAAGGGCAAAGGCCCCCTTAATGCTTCACCCATCATAAGAGAAGTTAAGGGTGGTGAACCTATCTCAATAGGTTCTCCACAAGATGATGTTCCCCCTCCTAACAATAGTGAGGAGGTGGGGTATCAAAACCTACGCTCCACGATACACAACCCTAGTTCTAATCCCCATGAACACCAACTGTTCAGTGAGGAAACAAAAACACAAGACAAGGACAGGCATTCGAATCGTCATCACGATCGGGGCTAAAGCCACCAAAGAGAAGGTAAGAAACATCGTCATGGCGATGGTTCTCCTTCTTTTTCCCCTTCATCACACCATTCACCCTCTCCTTCCACATCAGGACACAGCCACAAAGAGCACAACGGTGAGGATAAGGGTAAGCAAAATGAGAGACCTCGATAAGAGAGTCAAGAGTGAGGACGAGGGCAGTCTAGAGAGTCTAGGCATGGTAGAAGGGAAAGTAGGGAAACACGTAGGCATCATAGACGTCGTGAGAGAGATGATCATGACGAACCCCTACTTGCCACCTGAAGTATGTTAGATATTACGGAGGCTGTAAGGATACCTACAAGGCATCAAAAAGATAGTCGGATCAAGAGACTAGATATGAATAATATCCCACGCTTCAAAGGGGGATACAACATTGATCCGCAAAATCACTTACAAGCACTCCACGATGCTTGCACCTTGCAGAATATTAAAAACAAGTGGTAAAAGTTAAAGTTCTTTCCTAGGACACTCATAAAAGAAGCAGAGAGTTGGTACCAGTCCTTAGAACCAGAAACCATTAGGAGGTGGAGTACGATGTTAGAATTGTTTAACAATAAATACCAAACGTACTCCAGAGTGTCCAACTTGCGTAAGCAGATCCAAGGATGGAAGCAGGGTAATCACGAACCCTTGGATGCTGCCATGGGCTGATATTATGCATTGTTACATCGTTGCCGGGGCCATGGTTACGCACAACAGGATCAACTACACCACCTCGTAGATGGGTTAAGACATGAAACTAGGAGAACACTTGGGACATATGCCCAAGGGAGATTATTTGAACTTAGATCCCATGAAGTTCATAGATTGTTGGAGCAAGTAGCTAAAGAAGAAGGGGAGCTACGAATAAGAGAAAGCATGGAAGAATATAACCATGATCCCTCCCTTCGGAAGAAGGGAGTAAGATTCTGTGATGAAGAGGATGAGTCACCACTCGAAGAATTGGTGAATAGAAAAACCGTTCCGCTTCAAAAGCTAACAACTGAAGTGTCGGCTAAGGTAGATCAGATGTGAAACTCCTTAGACAATAGATTCGAAACTGTCCTGAAAATCGTAGAGGAGTCTAAGGAGGAACGAAGTAGTGACCATGATAAGAAAAAGCGGAGAGATTTAGGCCATGCATGTGACAAGGGTAAGGGAAAAATGACTATCGTCGATGAGGTTGTGGATTCTGACACGGACAATGATAGTGGATGTAAGATCTACCAATATGACCATCCTAAGGGATGTTGCCCAATAATCTCACATCAACAAGAGTCTGGGGTGTATGCACTCAACCCAAGACTTAACAGATGGTAAGCACCCCGAAGCTTACCTTATCCCCAAGGTAACCCAAAGCAGTTCCACCAACCGTTAACGTATTATCCAAGTGGAACTCTGCCACAACCTATCGAGCAACACCCACAGTCATGGGGGATCCCACCACCTAGACAACAATACCCTTACCGGAAACCAGACCCATATGGCTACTACGTGTAGCAGCCGGTTTCTCCAAGTGACTCTATGGATCATGCAACTCCACAATGTCACTACCAAGTTCAGGAGTATTTTAGGACTCCTTCTCCTTTAAGAAACACACCATATGCATACCATCCTCTGAATCCATCCACCACTCTTACGCCGGTAGTTCCACTACCACCTGCTCCAACAATGCAAAGGGAACTCCCCACTCAACCGCAGTAACATAATGCTATGGGAGTTGTAAACCTTCAACCCGTTGCTGGTTCTGACAACCACAAGAAGAGAAGATCTTTCTTTAGATTCAAAAGCCCAAACAAGCTCTCACAACCACAAGCGGTTAAGTCTGTGTATGCTCCTCCAACAAATAAGGCTTCGGAGCTCCCTTCAAACCAACAACAGAGCTTAACGCACATGGTTATGTTAACACATATCGTTACCGATTGGATCAAGGTAGGCCACCTTCCCAGGAAACTCTCTAACCCTAGAAGTCCTTTAATCTACCTCCAAGTCACAGGGAACGAACCTCATAAGGCTCTTCTTGGCTTAGGTTCTGGAGTCAACTTAATCTCACAAGAAATGTATAACGTGTGGAACCTGCCTCCACTTAAGAAGAGCAATATTCAACTAGAGCTAGTTGACCAGTCCATCACCATTCCCTTGGGATTGGTGGAGGACATCTTTACCACTGTGTGTGGTTGGTCATACCCAACTGATTTCCTGGTGATAGAAGTCAACAGCAACAAAGGGGATTTCCCAATTATAATGGGAAGGACATGGCTAAGTACAATAGACGCATGCCTAAGAATCCGTGATCTTTCCTTGGAAATATCTAAGGTATACATTTATGGAAAGATTGAGAAAAAGAAAGTTCCATGCATCACATACAATGACTCAGAGGGTGATGACATGAAAGAATGCTTAGCATTTCCTGCATGTAACTAGTGTGCACCAAAAGATAACGTACAAAGGTGTCTGTATGTAGCAACCACACAACAAGAGAACACCCAGTGGTTGATAGTTGATCAAGAGAGCAGCCCACCAACATGCATGGAACAAACTGGGGGAACAACTTGCGCCCACAACGAAGGCATAGATACATTGGAGTATGAGTGTCTCCAACTTCCACCCCTTAACTTGAAAACATCAATCGGGAGAAGTTGGATACTTCTAAGAAATTTAAATAGGCATTCATTATTTCGGATCTTGCCCTTTCCATTTAGTAATGGGGGAGATGGCCACCTATGCTAATCATTTGAGGCCCTCAGTTCTTTTTAAGTTTTTGTTTTACACGTTTTTGTTTTGCACATTTTCATTTTACAAATTTCTTTAACTTTTTTTATTTTTGTTTTACAACATCATTTATACCTTTTTCATTTCCTTGTGTGTGTGTTATCCATCTTGTCAAGTTTGTCATTTAATAAGTGTTCTTCATGATGGTATGAACTTTTTTCCTATTGATTGTTAATGTTTGGTTTTTACCTTTAAGTTATGATGTTGATACTAAGGTATGGTTCTTTTGATATAGTAGGCAATGAGTTCACTTCATCCATACATCCAAAAATTTCTATGGTCTCTCTCAGCTTGGAAATGTATAGTCCCTTTTCAAATAAGAACTATCAATGAACCGGTGACTGGGCATTTCTCAAACTAAGGAAGGACTCACGGATTGAAAAGGGTGTGACTTTAAGGGAACTTGATGCAGTTGTGTTGGCCATTCGATTGGGTGCTTGGATGTTTTCTTCTTGAGTTTTCTTACTGTTTCGACATTACTTAATTATCTGGAAGCTGAGCACATAAAAATAACAAAGTCTTTGCATGGTGTGGTTCTCACGCATAAAAACATAAAACAAAAACCAAAAAAAATAGTGAGAATTCAAAGCACACCCCTTAGACGAAATAATCATTTGGGCTACAAGCACTGGTTATGGAACTAAAATAAAAATGTTCCCTCTAACTAAGGCCCTTCTCACTTCCCATTCTCTCCTCCTTCGTTTCATCAGAATGGTGGTGGCTCTTTGGGAAGGCATTCTTGTTACTTCAAGGGGATGGATTGGCCGAATGCATTAATGCGAAGTCACTGGATGTGG
>MNCI01037161.1:267410-283792 GCA_015680685.1 Gnetum montanum | reverse complement strand
TTAAAAAATAATTAAAATAACCAAAAATATTTATTTAAAATGTGTCTTTTCCATATTGTAACATTATTTCAAAATCCAAATAATATAAAATCTAAAAAAAATAAACATAAATAAAATACTAGTAATGTGCCACCACCATTCTTCCTACTTATCCTTCATAAAAGGTACTAAATATTAGTAAGTACTAAGAACTAATAATTAAGAAATCACAAAATAAAAATATTTCTAAAACATGTAATAAGAGAAATGTGTAAGGTACAAACCTTAAGAAAGCATATCATTAAGACATAATAAAACATTTATTCTACTAAGAGATCCACGAATCAAACCTTACCAATACAAAAAGTATTATTCTAAGATATATTATGCACAATCTTATAAGTAAATATATCAT
The DNA here is from genome assembly GCA_015680685.1 of Gnetum montanum. Classification (NCBI taxonomy): domain Eukaryota; kingdom Viridiplantae; phylum Streptophyta; class Gnetopsida; order Gnetales; family Gnetaceae; genus Gnetum; species Gnetum montanum. Next base: position 283,398 of record MNCI01037161.1, on the reverse strand, counting down.
GATATTCCAATTATAAAATAATAATACATGTAAACAAGGAATTAAACATTTGAACCTTAAGATACATAACCATAAGCATAAGCATAAGAGATGTTAGAACACATTAGCATATGTTACTAGTCATAATATAATATAACATTAGATCATACTATAATAAAATACAAGGTTATGCTTAATAACAAAGCATAAGAAAATAAATAACAAATGTAAGATCCTAGGTTTGAAACACCAAGATGTTACATTCATGATGGAGCAAAAGTTTTTGATGCATTAGAATATCCTCAAGCATCTTTAGGTGGTCTTAAGCAATTGGAGTTGTAGCGAGCCTAGACATATACACTATTTAATATAGTAGTATCTTTAACAAGTTAGTTCCATTCTACCAAGTAAAAAGGGCCAAGGATGACTATTCTACTTGCATCCACCATCTTCATGAATAGATTGAGAGAAGGTTTTTTTCTAATTACATGCATCATCTGATGGTGGAACCATCTTTTCTTAGGCATCCTACTAGGGAGTGGATTAATATAATAATCTTGTTAGCATTAGTATGATATGAAATTAGGCATTATAATCCAAAGGAGAAGGCTATGAAGACATCAAAAATCATCATCCATTATTTGTATTTTACAAAGTTAAATTTAAGCTATGTTATTTTTATCTTTTCTGAGAGGAATGAGACAAAATAGAAAATTTAAACATTATTTTTAAAATTTTTTCTATGAATAAAGCTATTGTAAAACCTTTTATCTTCAGAATACGTTTCATCATCAATCTTTTACTATTATCACTTCACCTTTTCATATTCCATCAATTCTCATTAAATTGTCACAACCCTTTGTATATTAACAATACAAAATCTTTGCAAATACTTTCATTATTTGATCAAAACCAACTTCATAATCAATTTGGTATATATTCATTCATTTTATTTTTATGAATTATTCACAACAAGTAGTAAGTTCTTTTTTTCCTACTAGTTCAAAAGTTAAAAATTCATTATTAAGTTTAAGAAATTCTACTACTTCTCTAGACATCATCATTTTAAATTTAAGAGCTCTTCAAGATGAACTTATACATATAAATTTGATTGAAAACTACTTCACCAAAATTCAATTTTTTCACAAAATTAAACTAAACATGACTCATATACATGTCATGGTTTTATAAAAATAGATCACAAGTCAATCACAACTTTTTGTATTGTAGGTATTCATTTCTCCTTAACCATGACTAGTTGCCAACTCATGGCAATAGATACAATCCATGGTTCAGTAATGATTTCTTTTGAATTTTAATCATGAATCATGGTTTCCTCATGGTGAATTATTTAATTGAGTTAAAATCACCACAACTCATGGTTCACTTATGGAAAAGTTTTGAAATTCTTAATTTGAATATTTTCTCTGTTCTCATTCACCATGACTCATGGTAAGCTCATGGAATTTTGACCATAATTCATGCTATAATATCAAAACTCATGGTTTTTAGTAATTTCATAGCCACAACCCATGCTAAACTTATGACATATCAAATTTTGGAGATTGTGAAAGAATTGAAGTCTAAGTCTAAAAAGCACTAATTATTCTTTACATTCATTATCAACAAAATTGGTATCAAATCTCCATGTTACTTGCTTATCAATCAATATGAATTTTGAAGATGTACTAATAATTTTTAACAAAACTCAAGATTTCATCCTTTGGACTAGACTTATGCAAGAACTTCTAGAAACTAATGATTGTTATGAAATAATTCAAATTGAATTCAAGCTCATCCATGATGTTGAAGACTTGACTAGAACATAAGTTAGAGAATATGAAAACAAAAAGAAGTAAAACAACTTGATGTTCATTATCATTCTTAATAGTATATTAGAAATCATATACTCCATACTCACTTGCTATGACAATATCAAAGACATGTGGGACTATCTTCAATTAGAATATATGGGAAATCATGGGAATAAAAAAATGCAAGAATTACTATACAAATAAAAATTTGATTTATCAAAAAATATATCTAGAAGAAGACCTAGAAATTATTTTACTAGGATGTACATTAGTATTAAAATAATAGATGAATATGATTATGAATACTCTAATAGATAAAAGCTACAAAAAGTCATCAAAGCTCTCTCAATAGATCCAAGGTTTGAATATTCTATGAAAAACATTATTCTTTCAAGAGATAGACACATGCTTACAATCAATGAATTGGTAATCCAAATCAAAACCCTACAAACCATGAAAGCAAAAATAACTATATAGATCAAGCTTATGCTACCAATTAAAGAGTCAACGGAAGTAAATATAGAGGAAGAGAAAGATTTAATTAGTTGAATAACAAAATTTTTTAATAAAATGAAGACAATTCTACAAACTAAAATAATTATAAAAAATATCAAATCACTAGAGAAAGATGGAATAATAGCCAAAGATATAATAACAATAACACAGTTGCATATTTTCATAGATTTTACTATAAAAAAAAAAGAAGTCACATCATTAATGTATGCTAAATAAGGATGAAATCTAAAGTTTATCAACTATAATAAAAGAATACAAAAGAAAGAGAAAGGAAAAAAGAAACTACCACCATAAAAGAAAAAGTAGAAGAAGGTAATAATCTAACACTAAACACTATATTAAAAATAAGAAATGACTCTTGGATAATGGATAGTGACTACCCCAATCGCAACACCTCATAGAAACTATCTTTTGAATTACAAAACTAGCCTACTTCGAAATATCAAAATAGTAGAGATTAATTATTTAAACATTGAAAGAATAGATGATTATATCATCAAGCTACCCAATAATAATATCATCTCCATAACTTGAGTGTACTCTCTAATCCACTCCTCTTAGTTGGAAAAATGGCAACTAGAGCCATCAATATATACTTTATTGATGACATGTATATCATAATAAATTCCAACAAGAAAGAACTAATCAAAATTAAAGCATTCACAAATAGAATCTATTTTTTTGGAATGTATTTATTTTGATCTCCAAGGTAAACCAATCATCAACATGAAATCCATAACTACATATGAAATAAAAATCCAAGGAAAAACTTTCAAAATCAAGAAAATTATAAACTCAAGGCACTTAAAGATTTCAAAACTAGAGGAAGAAGTAAAAATATGGCACAAAAGACTAGGATACATCACCTTCTTAAACATTGAAAAATGGAAAAAGTAAAAAAGGAAATTCGGCTGAAGATTAAAGAAATACCTAAAAACAAATGTGAAATATGCATTTAGGACAAAAAAAATGTATTCTCCTCATACAACACCAATGTAAATAAAGAGAAAACCAATTGAAATTCTACATCTTAACCTAGATGGTTCAATGTCTACCATCTTTATTAAAGGTTGCAACTATTTCATAACAATTATAAATAACTACACTAGATATGCATGGACTTATAATTTGAAAATCATAGATGATGCATTTAAAAAATTAATGAAATTATATAATCTGATGCAAAATAACATGAATCATTCCATCAAATCCATAAGATCACACATATGAGAAGAATTTATAAACAAAGATTTAAGAAATTTTTACATCAAAAAATAAACATTTCATCAAACCATGCATGGTTGTAGCCCTCAATCTAATGGAATTGCTAAAAGGAAAAATAAGACTCTCCAAGACATGATGAGATGTATTCTAAAAAATGTCTCCCTTCCAAATGGACATTGGGGTATGATCATAACCATGGCTACATGCATCACCAATTGAATTAGTAATGGTAGAATAAAAAAGATAGATTATCATATGAATTACTATTTAACAAAATTCCTAATATTTTTCATATGAAGATGTTTGATTACCATTGTTGTGTTAAGACCCTAAAGTATCTTATAGATATATTAGACGATAGAAAAATAAAGTGCATATTCCTAGGCTATGACTCAAAAGCCTCAACACATAGATGCTAAGATCCAAAAGAGCATAAGTAGTATTCATCAAAAGATATCATCTTTCTTGTAGAAAAATTTGAAACAACTAATTTTAAGTAAGATAATCAAAAAAATAAAAACCAACTTAGCTCAAAATCATGAATCAAAAGATACCATCCTCAAACACCAATGCTAGATATAAATTTTGAAAGGGCAATGTAACATCTTCCTTTCTAAATCTTAGGTTGGAGAGTATTACATTAGGTAAAACCCATAATGAAAAAGCTACACAAAAGAAATCAAGAGAAACTTAGCAAGAAGCCATGACCCAAGAACAAGAGGAGAAAACTATAGAAGAAAATAATACATAAATATAAAATTATGATAAACATATATGCTAAAATTAAATCATCTAACTAGAAAGAAATAATATAAATGTCTACTGAAAATTAAATAAAAAATAATAGAATTAAATAAATTGCAAATTTGAATCTTGACAAATATATAATCCACATGATATCAAAGGTCTAAATCATACAGAATCCATAAATCCAAAAAATGAAAGTGGAAAGGATAAATAATATCTAACATGAAGGCTGAAATATCTAATATAGAAATAGCTAATCTTAAATCTAAAAGGGTAATATCAAAAGCCATACTAGAAACAAATTAGCAATCTATCAAAGATCTCCACTTTTAACCCAATGCAATCAACCTATAATACAAATGGGTTATTAATATAAACTAAGTGCAAAGCATTGGCACCATCTTGAATTGAAGAATAGGAACATCTCATGAAAGTTAGGTGGAGCATGGCTATCCTGCAAACCATGTTAGCTCAAGAACATCTAGATAATCAAGCAAACATATAGCTAAACATCTATTTACCAAACTATATCAAAACCAAGAATTTCCAACTCCAATTGTTATCACAAATAAGGAGGCTAGCATCCATTGCACTCAGTATCAAATGTGTGTTAATTTGTTATTTGTAGTTGTCAAATTCAAAAACTAAAATGTATCCAAATCAAATATCAAAGTACCATGAATACAGATTTATTATTAGTGTCAGCTAAATAAGAAGCATTATTAGGATTCACTTCATTGGTTCCCAACATACCAATGCTAGAAGCATCTAATAGGACTCACCTCTAACATTTGTAAGGCATTAAAAAACAAGAAGAAATGAGCCATGAAATCATCCTCTTATGTAGGATGGGACCTACAATGGAAGTCACATAGATGCATCACAATGAGGGTCAATTACCAACATTTCAAAGGAACCCATTTCCAATTAGCCACATAAGCTTGATGTTATCTCTAACATCTAATCATCCAATAAACATACAAACATGGTAAACCAAACTAATGATGGAAGGTAACAATATAACCAAAAGAATCCAACTTTTCAAATAAATCCAAGAAACCAAGGGATCCTTTGAAAAGGCATCAATCTAAAGAATGCTATAGCATCATTAAGATCAAATAAATTACATGGAACTTTAGCATTGATAAGGAACTAATCCCATTATCTAAATAGATCTTATGTATCTAAAACAATATCCTAATGACACCATCTAAAAAAAAGGAGTAATAATTTGATAGCTTTCAAACAAAGTTATTAAGTAAAAGCAACCAAAAGGCTAGAATCTCTAACAACCAAGAATCGTATGAGGATCAAAGTTCAAACCATGTAATGACCACTTATGCAAGCAAAGCAAAGGGAACCAAACTTGAAACCCCACTAAGAAGATTAACAAATTCAAGACATGGAAAAATGAAAATAACAAGAACCTAAGAGGTCAACAAGGTAAGATAGAGATCCAAAAATAATTGATAAGGAAAACCATCAATTGACCAAGGTTTAGTCCAAGTAACACATACTTATGTAAAGGAAAAATATCCAAAATTTGAAGACCCAAAGGTGAACACAATGAATTCAATAATGGTTGAAGTTTTGACAAGGTTTTACAAAGATTTGAAGCCTAAAAAACCAAGTTCTAAGCTAAAATGGAGGACCAAACTTCACAAAAATCAAGTTTATGGTAGAGCTAAGCTTGTAGGGAAGACATCTCTAGAAACAAGAGATGTCTAAGAGGAAACATCTATGAGCTAGAAAAGACATCTACATAAGGGAAACGATGTCTTGGGTTAAGGAAAGATATCTTTGAGGAGACATATTTATGTAGTAGGAGATGTCTTGAATCAAGTAGAGCTATCTCTAAGAAGATATCTTTAGGTAGGAGGAGACGTCTTTGTCAATATACATATGTCTCTAAGGGGACATCTCTAGGATCAGGGGCATGTCTACACTTGGCATGAGACATCTAGTACAAGGATGAGATGTCCTTTTAGATGGCTTGGCTTGTAGAAGAGACATTTTTTCAAGACCAAAGATGTCTAGAATAAGTAGGGGAAAAATTGAAATTCAACTAGGATGGAATCAAATCAATGGAAAATGATAGAGAAATTGTAGGTAAGCATTCAAAATCTAAAAATAAGAGCTAATGAAGAGCAAGAATAAACCATTAGCAAAACTAGTGGATAAAAATTAGATTGAAAAAAAAAACAAAGATATGTAACATCTCAAAATATAACAAATTGCATCCACACAACTGAGAGCAATATCATTGATGAAATAAGGATTTGATTAAACTAATACAAAATTAGATGAATTGAGATATGCATTAGAAGGAGCTTATGATTGATAAAGAAGAAAAATAAATCTAAGAAAGATATCAAATTGAATAAAAATTCAAATATTCCAAAGTTTCCACCAACTAAAACCAACCCACATCCTCTATAGAACCAAGATAAAGTCAAACAAAAAATAATATAGCTCTAATCATTCTACTACAACCAATAAATGCATGTTGAATAGCAAAACCCAGTTCCACAAAATTGTTGGTAGAATGCTCACAAAATCCATGCTCACAATCAATGAATATAGTAATTTCATAAATCGTAAATTGCATACACACCAATCATTTAGTCCAACATTTCAAGGTGATCAAAGCAATATCCATCATCTCACAAATAACATCATAATATAATAAAATTTAATATTATTAAACTCATCCCATGAGTATGTACAAACCTACATATGTAAATGCAAAAGAAGTTAGGATTAATCACCTCTAAATCTACATGAAAAAAATTCATAAAAGAAGAGAGCAATATAGTAAAGATCCAATTAATAGCACAACTAATCTAAAATCGATCAGTGCCTCTGCTAGTTTTAATCTCCCACAACACTTGTCCTGAATCATCAAAGTGTGTGGAATGAAATAAAAATCAAAATTTTAATGGATATTAATAAAAACCATGGAGTGGAAAAAAATAGCTAATTGCCATAACAAGCATTAAACTAAAATATTTCCATCAAGCCTTCTCACCACACAAGTAACTTTCTTAAATCTCACATAACATCCACACATACTAAAATCATCAATAATGTAAATGCAAATAAAAAACTATCCCAAAAATATCCTAATAATTCTCTTAGAATAAAATTAAAACTAATTAAATTAAATATAATAGAAATAGTCACCAAAACCTTATACTAAACAAGGTTATAAAATATACTCTAGGAATAACAATCAAATCATAGATAATCAGCCATGCCATCCTCCTAACCAAACCTCTCATGAATTCCTACTACACTTAACAATAAGATCAATGCACATCTACTAAACAGTAATAAATATATGTATGCCAAAAATACATAATAACATTAATACATGCATGCATCTCAAAGTTCCTCATCATGAAACATCAAATGCAAAGCCATAAAAATAGATGAAACTAATAACATCCATGACACACCCCTAGGCACAAATAACACAATCTCAATAAAGATCACACGTACCAAGGATAACAAAAACAAAGGTTGTTATAGATAACTAAATCAAGTGCAATCACTAACATGTCATACTCAGCCCTTATATAAGAACTAAAGAATCTTGAAAAATCCTTATAGATAAAAGCTTAAAAAGATGTCATAGATAGTGAATATGAAGGCATTATGAAAAACAAGACCTGGGAATTAGTAGATATAATAGAAGAGAAAAAGATGAAATAATCAAATACAAGGCAAGAATTATTGCAAGAGGATTCAAATGAAAGAAACATATTAACTATGAGGAAATCTTTGTAGTATTAATAAAATTTTAAATAATTAAACTTATTATTTCTATTATTGCTTATCATGATCTTAAACTCCATAAAATGAGTGTAAATTTAGCATTTCTTACTAGTAACATGAATGAAGAAATCTATGTCTATAAACTAAACAGATACATCCTAGGAGGACCCAACTTCCATAATCCAAAATTGAAACAAAAACCCTTTAAATTTGCATACATATTTGGAGACAAGAAAAAATATCTCTTTATTCTTGCTAGAAAATGAAAAAGAAATAGAAAATGCTAGAAACAAATATCTAAGATAGACAAGTTCTTAAGATCCAATACAACACATACACATACAAAATGGGTATGGAGCCTTATAACAATGCATGCTTAAATGGAGCTCAACCTCACTTGCTTCTCAATTCTCTTCCTCTTATTCAAATGGATGTCCCAGTGGTCCATTTATACTTTTTCCTCATTATCTTACCTTACCTTAACATTTAAAATTAAATTTTAGGTTTGTTAAAATCCATATAATAGAATCTCATGGTTGGAAAAGACTTCTTTGAGCAAGAGGAGATGTCCCACCTAAGAGCAACTAGTTTACAAAGGAGGTGTCTTAAAGCTACGACGAACATCTTGGGTTCAGAGGAGACATCTTGTAAGTGGTGTAGACACCTTTCCAAAGTTGTAAACTTATACAAGAGACGTATATATTGTATGATAGATGTATATACTCTAGACAAGATGTCTTATCATGGGAGGAGACATCTATTCTAGAAGAAATGTTCAAATACCTTCAAATATTTTTCCATTGATCTTAAAACCTCCTAAACTCACAATAGTCGTAACACATCCCCAGATATGCCAAAACATTCAAAAACATAGAGATACTACAAATGAACATGAAACAATCATAAACAACAAAAAACACAAAAAGAAATTCCATTGAAAATAACACATGCGTTGGATTTTGTCCCATCATCTCTCCCACCCCTAAAATTGAAACTTTTTTTCAAGTTAGTTATACACTTGGGATAGCATTAAGCCCTCACAAAGCTAAGTATTTATCATAAACTTAAATTTCATTTTCATATCTCTCATTAGTCCAATGCTTTAAGTACTCATGCATCTTTTGACTCCTTGTGCTTATAGCTTTTCTTGTTTTTAGCACAATTGGTTTCCTTGATGGATTGGATGACTTTTGATCTTCAAGTACATCTTTGAGGATCTCAAAACTATCCTCCAAGTTAAATTAAGCATCTTTCCATGGAAATGACTCAAATCAAAAATAATGAACATGTGAGAAAATTAAAAATGATTAGGAAGATCAAGCTCATAAGCATTGTCATTCAATTTGGCTCTTATTTAAAATGGACCAATCTTCTTCAACTTGAGCTTGGAGAAGTTTACAATCTTCAGCCTTTCCTTTCCCAAATGCAACCATACATAATCATTAAATTAAATATCACCTTTACCTTTCCCAAGTTCTTGGTAGAAACCACTTCTTTTACCTTGGCTTCCAGTTTTTCCTTTACTTTCTTATGCAAGTCTTGCATGCCTTTTACAAAATTTAAACTAACATGGATACAATCATGAAATTTCCTCAAGTCATCTATCATCCTAGGAGCATAATCATAGTTTGCCTCAAATGGAATTTTTCCAATGCTAGAATGAAAAGAAGTATTATAACTAAACTCATCATGTGACAAAAGATTTTCCCATCTATTGGACTAATCCTCCTAAAGATATCTCAAAATTTTGAGCAAGGATTTATTTACAACCTCAATTTGGCCATCAATTTGTAGATGATACGAACTAGAAAAGAACAATTTTTATCCAAAAATTTTCACAATGACCTCCAAAAATGGCTTCTAAATTTAACATATATATCATGTACAATATTCAATAGAAGACCATATAATCTTACAACATTTTGAAAAAAACAAGGGACAAACATGAAATGCATCATTGCTTCTCTTACAAGGAATAAAATGAATCATGTTAGTGAATCTATCAAAAAAAAAAAAAAACAATAGAATCATGATCAACTTGTGTCATGAGAATATCATAAATAAAACCCATAGAAATACTTTCCCATGAAGCATTAAAAATTGACCAAGTTAAATAATATCCAATAATACCCTTATCTCCCTTGAATTTTTGGAAACCAAGACACTCTCTAATAAATTTATTTATATCATTTCTCATACCTAGCCAATAGTAGCTCTTTCCCAAAAGCTCATAGATCTTTACGTTCATGATTATTTGGGACTACCATTGACTTCCTTTGGTCTCTTGATTGGTATCACAGGAAATGAAGGTGTTCCTTCAAACCTGAGTTTAGGTTCTTGTTGATCTCTAGCAACACCAAGGCCCAGATACCTCCAAATAAACTTAGTGGTTATAGAGCAAACTAAACATAAATGTGTGTTTACTATTATGAATGTTGAAATGGTTGGGTTTGTGTATGAAACTGGCCATTATAAATGAAACTCAACTAGCTTTGTTGAATGTTATGAGTTATTAAAAATTCCTATTTTGTCAAGTCACTTAGTCTATATAGTTCCTATAATACATTGCTTGAAACAAATAAGATTTCACTAAAATTCTTACGTACAAGTCTACATAAATCCACTCCTAATTTCCTTAGAGAGAAATATCCACATGAAAACTAGAAATAGAACGAGATTCAATGAATTTTAGAAAGAGAAAAGAAACGAAAGCAAATTTGTGTGAAATCTCAAACATAAGGCAATAAACTTTTAAAAAATAAAAGTATTTCAAGTCATCTCAAAGTATCAAAGATTTTTCTAGACCCTCTAAACTCAAATAGGCAATTTTATAAAAACATTACTATTAAATTGCTGAAAATGTTTTTCAAAGATAACACAAGCTCTTATATGGCAACCAAATAGAAGTCTAGAATTATGTAAAAATAAGGCTATAAGAGTAATTGGAAAATCCAAAAATTAAATGCCAATCATGATGCTATCTAAATCATTAGCTAAACAACTAAGACAAAATGGGAAGAAAAGAACTTATAGGATATAAACAAGTAGCTAAATTGATGCAATTAGCAAGTTATGCTTTACAAGAAATCTTCAATAATTCTTCCAAAAAATCCCCCTCAAAATTCTACCCTTGAAGCCCTTTCTATAGTAGCTTTTGCGTAGTTACAAACATCATGAAAAAGTAAGATGAGTTACAAACGTTATAAGTTTGGTTATAATTGGTTATAATGACCACAGGAAGTTACAACTTCCATGGGAAGTTTCAAATCCTATAGAAAATAAAGTTATATTTCCCAAGTGTCCAATGGTCACAACCATCTTTTTTCTTAAGTGATAAAATATATTTTTATTTTTTAAAATCTTAGTAGTAGTAGTAAAGATATGTATACATGGATGGATAAATAGATATGTATGATGGATGGATATATATGTATGTATGTACGTACGGCCAAATGCATAAGTGGAGTTGCAATGCCACGTTTCCAGCACAAGGTGGATGTCATGTGAAACGCTGCTCGATGAATACATCAGTGACTCTTGGCTTACGCAACACATTGACTAATCACCGCTGATCTCCAATCATGCATATTTTGACAACCTTGCCTAGAACATTAATACCAGTTTGCCATAGCAAAGTAACTTTCGAAGTTGAATAATGAGGTGTCGAATTTCAATATCACAGACGCATGCATCCAATCCAAGACGCACAATTGAGGCCCTTCTTATTCTTATTATTCTTCCTCTTCTGCAGCCATGGTTGCAGAGTGGTTCCAGAAATCCGAAGATTCGTGGAAGAAACCTGTGATTTTGATTGCATTTCAAAGGTTTTTCCGGTTGCTGAGTTCAGCAGCAGCACAGGAAGCAATTTTGTGGTCATTTTCATGATGGATGATGCTTGCTCCAGCACCAGCCATTCTGAGTACTCTGGAGTTGCTTGGCAGGAATTTGATTTGCAGGATTCAGAATGTAGTTCTGTCCTGTCTTTTTTTTGCATATTTTTGAAATAGTTGTCAAACCCAAATGGCGTGATTGCGTCCAGCGCCTGCAACTTTCCTGGTTTCCAAGGAATGGTGGACAGGTGCTCGTTCTTGGGCGTAGACAGCAACATCGTCTTGGCTGCTGCAGATAACATGTGGTTCAGATACTGGTGCACAGCTATGAACAGTTCGCTCTGCCTAAATCCGTCTGAGCTGGTCTCCTTGATCTTCATGGTGATGTAGGGCTCTGTTGCCAGAAACGCAAAGGATTCATAAAATTTTGCGTTTTTCGTTGCGGAAACGGGATCCTGTTTTAAAATGCCGAACAGTAACCGTCACTTGGTGACCTTTTTGACATGTTTCGTTAAGTTTTTGACACATTTCCCGTTAATTTTATTTTTTAATTTGAGGGTTCAAGATACGAAAGCATACCTGCAGGCTACGGAATCCGGTCACCTCCAGTGGACGGACTGGACCACATACCTGCACCCCTGCCAGGGCCGGGCCGGCGGCCTGGCCACTCTTGCACGATCGGCTTCTACTCTGGTGGATGCCTCCCCATGGACCATCACGATCCACCTCCACACCCATGGGGTTTGGCTGACCAATTTCTATGGGGCGCAGACGTGGGAGCTACGGCTTCAGGAGTTGCATCGGGTGGCCTCACTGGTGCCGGACCCCGGCTCCTAGGTGGTTGTCGGTGACTTTAATCAGCGTCTGTACCCCTGGGAGAAATCTGGGGGGGCCGCCCCCCCCCGGGTGCACCTGCTTTCATGGAGTTCCTTGAGCGCTCGTCTCTTGTTGATCTGTCCATTGCGAACTGCCGCTTCACCTGGAGTAACAGGCAGAAAGGGGCACACCGGGTTCTCACACGTATTGATCATGTTTGTGTGAGTTCTGCTCTCCTCCTTAGCGCCGTCATCACCGTGGCTGGGCAGGAGCGGGCTGCTTCTGACCACCGCTCGCTTGTGGTGTCTATTGGCCCATCCCCGCCCCGGGCCCCACGCCCTTTTCGGTTCGAACCTTCATGGCTATCCAAGCCGTGGCTTCGCCCGCTGGTGGAAGACATCTGGGCCGATTACCAATCGGGTCGGATGGACCCTCGGACCTTCCTCAAAGAGGCTCTCCATCGGCTCAAGTGGGCCATCTGGGCCCTCCCGGTGGGGGAGAAGTTTTCGTTTCGGGCTAGCCACAAGTTGGTTCGGGCGCAGCTCGAACGCATCCAGACGTAACAAGAGAATGGGGAGGACCTGCACACGGAGGAGATGCACCTCCTTCGCCAACTCCAGAGCCTCGACAACGAGGAGGAGCTCTATTGGCGGCAGCGATCCCGGGTTAGATGGCTCCGAGAGGGGGACCGGCATACGAAGTTCTTCTTCGCTATGGCAAAGACCCGGGGCGATACCCACATTTGTTGCATCCGTTCCCAGGCCGGGGTGGTGGTTGCTGATCCGCAGGGGATTGCCAATGAGCTCTCCAATTACTGGGGGAGGATTTGGGCTAAGCGCACCACCCTGCCCATCTCCGTCCGTGTGGCGAAGGTGCTCACGGCTGCGGACAATCAACACCTTCTGGCCCCCTTCTCCAAGGCCGAATTGTCCACCATCATCAACAACATGCCTGGCGGTAAAGCGCCGGGTCCGGACGGTTGGTCTCTGGAGTTCTTCAAATCTTTTTTGGACATTGTGGGCCCCAATCTCCTGGATTCTTTCAACATCATGCTGGCCAGACGGTAAGTATGGCGCGAAATCAATTGCTCACGCATCATCTGCATCCCCAAGCAGCTGAATGCACACCACCCAGAGCACTTTCGCCCTATTGGTGTGTGCAATGTCCTCATCTGCATCTTCTCCAAACTTCTGGTCAATCGCCTGCGCCCCCTCCTGCCTAAGTTGGTTGGCCACAATCAGGCGGGCTTCGTCCAGGGTAGGACCCTCCAGGACCAGGTCCTTCTTATGCAAGAGGTCCTTCACTCCCTCTGCGCCACGGGGTTTCCGGGACTTTGTCTCAAGCTTGACATTGCAAAGGCTTACGACACACTTAGCTAGGAGGCCCTTCGTGACATCATGCATAGGAAAGGTTTTGACGCTGGATTTATCCAGCTGTGTGTGCATCTCCAGTCCTCTGCCGAGTTCTCTTTTGACGTGGGGGGGCGGCTTTGGGGCTTCTCCTCCCCTAGTCGAGGTCTGAGGCAGGGCGACCCCCTGTCTCCTTTGCTTTTCATCATCGCCATGGACCTCATGCAATCCTACTGTAGCGCCTCGGGGGTGGAGGGCCTTGACATTGCGAGGGTGGCTTGCCGTGTTGAGCACTACGCTGACGATACCATGCTTCTTAGCCGGGTGGCGGTCCTGCAGGCCCGGTGTATCAACCTGGCTTTGTTCCGACTGGCCGCCGAGTTAGGCTTAGAAATCAACCGCACCAAGTCGGCGACGCACTTCATTAATGTGAACCCGCAGGTGCAGCACCAGGTTTCACAAGTTCTGAATGTGCAACCGGGGATGAACACCGATACCTACCTGGGTATCCCGCTGTTCCAGTGGGGGCGGAACAACTCTTGGACCCCCTCCTGGCCAAGCTTGAGCACCGCATCAATCACTGGGCAAACCGTTTTCTTACGCGCAAAGGCCGCCTCCTCGTGGCCACTGGGATCCTTGCGGCCACCTCGCACATTGTGGCGGCAGTCGTCGTGCCCCCCACGGCCGTCATCCACCAGATCAACGCTCGGATCCGCTGTTTTCTGTGGCGGGGGGGCAAAGGGGGGAGCAAACTCCATCTTGTCAATTGGCATCGTGCGGCCCGTCCTCGTACGGCGGGGGGGCTGGGGGGTCACGTCGTTCGAGGATGAGTGTGCGATGGGGCAGCAACGGCTGGTCTGTCGGCTCACTCGTGCTCGGGGGGAGTGCAGTCAATGGGGCCGTATCATCCACCGGAAGTACACGCTCTGGATGTCGGGTTCGCATGTTTCGAGCCCCTAGATGACTCTCTGCCAGCACGTGCAGCGGATGTTGAATCTGCACTGGATCCACCTCGAGCCGCGCGCCCTTTTGACCCATAAATACCCCCTGAGGACAGCTGGTTGGCGGTTTGGCAAGGGCGGCTCCCCGAGAAAGTAAAAATCTTTCTTTGGCTGCTCAAGTCCGCCGCGCTCCCCGTGCGTGTGTTCTTGCAGCAGCGCAGCATCATGCAGGACCCCACGTGTCCGCATTGTGGCCGCGACCCCGAGACCCTCAACCACTTCATTTATGATTGCCCCTGCATGCGCGCTACTTGGCGCGTATGTAGAAGACCCCCCCCCCCCCCCGCGGCGCTATTACTCAGGCACGCCTGGAAGGCACGGAATCACACTGTTTTTACTCAGGCGGCTACCCCCTCCCCCCAGCAACTTATCCAGCAGACCCGTCGGGCGTGGCGTGAGATTGTGGCCGCCATGGGGTAGACTCCGACATACGAGCCTGGCTGCGCGGACTTCCAGGCGGATGAGGAGCTGTGGCAGATGGTTTACCAATGCGGATGGGAAGTCCTGCTGCAGCGGCTGGTCGGGGACCCTGACCTGCCTGACAACTCTTTCTTTACCAACTGGCACGGCGATCAGACCTTCTTTCGCGGCCGAGTAATTCGCCTGACAGAGACTGCTCTGGCCAACTACCTGGGGATCCCGGCAGCTGGGGAGATCATCCTGCCAACCTCCCGTGGCCTCCATAACTCTGCGACCTTTTTCGAGGGGTTTTCCCCGAGAACGCAGAGTCGTCAAGTCCCTCGGACGTCCCTTCCGCGCCTCTGGGCTCATGCGGCCGTCTTGGTTGAACGCTTCTTTGTGCAGTCGGGGAATGTGTCCAAACTCCAGGGGCTGCACTTCACCTTCCTGCGGTGCTTGAAGGAGGGCACCCAGGTAAACCTACTGCAGTTCTTCCTTGAGGCCCTCCGCCTTCAGCGGCGGGGTCACCGTTCGGG